>JAPQNM010000038.1:921251-956251 GCA_029783475.1 Metacarcinus magister | reverse complement strand
GGATCTGCATCTTATAGGAAACACCAAGGTCAACTAATCAGGCTCTCTGGTGGCTGTGACCCCATCTAACAACACAATACTCACATTCTCTACAAAACACTGCAAACAGTTGTCCAAATCATTCCAAAAGTCCTCCCTTTCTGTTTCCTCCCTCTCACTACCAGCACCATATGTATACAAACACACAACTCTACCAAACTTTACTTTCAGTCACATCAGCCTTGATAACACTTCCTGCCATTCCAACACACACTGGTGTGTTGCCAGACTCACCATTAAGGCCAATCCTTCCTTTGCTCTCCCTCTAGTCACACACACAGACTCACATTAACTCTTCCCTTTCAGTTTAGTTTCACTCTATGCAAACACATCAAACTTATGCTCCAATCACTTCCCTTTTACCCTCAAGTGCACTACATCCACGCACACACACAGACCTAATCTTCAGGGTTTGTGGAGACATTTCTCTCCCTTCCCCTCTGCACCTTGTCTTTCCGTTGGAAGGAAGAGGAGTAGGAGGAGCTTCCCAGACCCCTCCTCCCTCTCTCGTCATATTTTACAAACCACAGGAATTATGGTTGTATATACATGGACTCTTCCCTCACCTTTGATAATGATAATGATTAGTTTTGATAGTTAAGTTAGCGTCTTGCATCATTTTCAGGTGTGAAGCTGAAACACCACATCCTTGCCGTGAGTCTGGCCAGTGAACCCGAAGACCTGCTCACCTCCAATGTGGCTGGCTTCATCTGTGTGTAAGTATCATTACAGTCATGGCTTCATCTGTGTGTAAGTATCATTACAGTCATGGCTTCATCTGTGTGTAAGTATCATTACAGTCATGGCTTCATCTGTGTGTAAGTATCATTACAGTCATGGCTTCATCTGTGTGTAAATATCATTACAGTCATGGCTTCATCTGTGTGTAAGTATCATTACAGTCATGGCTTCATCTGTGTGTAAATATCATTACAGTCATGGCTTCATCTGTGTGTAAGTATCATTACAGTCAATGCTGTGGCTAACTTGTAAGGGTTAGGAAGGAAAGAAGGAAGGAGGGAAGTAAGGAAGGTAGGAAAGAAGGAAGGAGGGAGGGAGGAAGGAAGGAAGGGAGTTACACATGTGCATTTCTTATTTAGGGGTTTTATTATGTATACATGAGCCCTGCTGTGGGTGCTACGGGAATACTTGCACCGTAGCTCGTGTGTAATATATCTATCTATTCAATACACCTGGCTTATATCCCCATTAAAGGTGGGTACCCAAGACAAGGCAACAAGGGTTCAGGGAAACTTTACCCTCTCCTCCCCCTCTGTGTCTTGTCATTGCATAGGAGAGAATACAAAGGAGTGGCTTTCCAGACCCCTCACTCCATTCCTTTTCATCACCTTATATGATATGCAGGGAATATGATCACAGTATTCCCTGCTTGTCATAAAAGGCGACCAAAAGGACTGGAATGAGGAGTCTGGGAAGCCCCTCCTCTGTATTCTTTCGTATATAGACAAGGTGCAGAGGAGGAAGTTAAAGTAATCTCTCTCTCTCTCTCTCTCTCTCTCTCTCTCTCTCTCTCTCTCTCTCTCTCTCTCTCTCTCTCTCTCTCTCTCTCTCTCTCTCTCTCTCTCGTTTCATTGAACTATCACTGTTGTTTTGCATCATTAGGATCTATCTTGTCTTGTCAATCCTTCTTATCATCTCATTATTCTGATTCATTGCTGCCTCAGATCAAAACCAACTCATGGTGCTCAATTTTATATCCTTCACTACCTGTTTCATCACTTTTTTTCCACTGACCCAAATGTGATCCCCTTTTCCACGTCCAAACTGCAAGGCATTCACTGAGTTATTTCACTGGATCACTTCACTGAGTCATTTCACTCAGTCCCTTCACTGAGTCACTTCACTTGGCATGGCAATGAACTCAACTCGAGGAGCTAACAATAACCTTTTCTTTGCAGGTTAGATGTTGATGAAGACACCAAGATGATAAAGGTGCTTTCTCCGCAGCCCAAACCACTCCCTAAAACAATATATATCTTAACTGATGTTCAATTTATGGATTCTTCGTAGATGTTAGCTGCTGCAGGTTTTATAGATTCATACTAACATTGTATACTTACATACAAATTATGTAATTTTCATAAGTGATGCTCATCAACATTTATTGTATAATGTTCCTGGAAGAATGTTAATTTTCATAATGAATCATACATTTCCATTGATAACACTTTAATTCTAATGACCTTTCTTGTTTATGTTGATAAAACTTTTGTAAAGGAAACAAACATTATCAATCTAAGGAAAGTAAAGGAAGCAATAGAAAAACTTGAGTGTAGTAAAGCTGCAGGCGTGGTTGGGATAATTGCAGAAATGTTATGATATGGTGTGAGGTAGTTCTAGGAGGAAAGAAAATGGAGGAAGTGAAAAAGTTTAAGTATTTGGGAACAGTGCTATGCAAACATGGTTAGGAAGGAGAAAAGGAGAGGGGGCTGTGAAAGGCTGGTGTGTCATAGGATCACTTATAAGGTTTATGAGAGGAAGGAATGTGTCCATGGAGGTGAAGAGAGGGTTAAGGAACAGTATTCTCCTGCCAACATTGACATACAAATCAAAGACTGAGTCAGCAGTCAAGAGTGTGTGGTGTGGAAATTAGTTATCTGTGAGGAGCAAGTGGTGTGGCAAGATGGGAAGGTGAGAGCAATGAAAGTGTGTATGAAAGATGTGACATGGGACCTTGTGCAAATTAAGTGAAGTGAAGTGTTGTGTAGTGGAATGGGTGAAAAGAAATGCTTTGCAGTTTGGTCATATGGAAAGAAAGAGAGAAGGGTTTGTGAAGAAAGTGTATGTGAGTGAAATTGATGGTCCTAGGAAGGCCAGTTGTAAGAAGTAAGGATAGAGTGAAGGAGTACATGCATGAAAGAGTTGCTGATAAAGGGGGAGAGATTGAACTAGCATAGATGGATAGGGAGAAGTGGAGGCTCTTCTGCCATGGCCAAGAATGTGGCCTAGACATAAATAAACTAAAGATTAATACTATAATATACAACTTGAAAGATAAACCAGAACAAATAGAAGGAATCAGGTAAGTACCAAGATAGAATAATACTTAGTAATTATTGATCACAACAGAAGCTACTTTAAAACATATCAAGAAAAAGAACACTGAAAAGGAACAAAACTTACCAAACTCAACAAAGCCAAAAGGTAGTGTTGGCACACACTTTAGGTGTACATAGGTGTGGGCGTTCATCTCCTGTCACATTGGCCTTTGAGTCTGGTGGAAATTAATCCGTTACCCCGGGACACAGGGCCGCTGTGACATCCGAGTTTCCACAGTTTACCTTCCCCAGGTTACCCTAGGTACCCATTTGGAAGGATGAACAGTCGGGTGAACTGTGCGCCGACTGCCCTCATCCAGGGTCAAACCCGGGCCAACGGATTTGTATCAGAAGTGCTAACCACTGTACCACTAAGGCACTTGAATTGGTAGCCAAAAAGGTGCAACAAAACGTTAATTGGTAAAACCTTGGAAGTATGTAGCTTTACCATCTATCTTATATGCATCATAGTAACTTTATAAAAACAGAAATAGAGATAACTTGAGAGGTGAGACAATAAGTAGTGTTTGGAGGAAAATTCTGGTAACACCGAACTGTACAATGAGATGGAGGAGTGAGTGAGTTAATGAGAAAAGAAGAAGGTGCCAGATATTGGATGTCTTGATATGGCACTGAAGGGAAGATGTAGGAGACTTAGATTATGGAAGGAAAACTTATATTACCTAAGTATAAAAGATGAATTACTCAATTAAGTACTACAATGTATGATATGTCAGTATCACTATTGGGCAAATACAAATAGGAAACATATGGACACACTAGGAATAGGTAACCAGGAGTTTGATTACAAGTGAAATCAAGGAAATAATTAAAGAAAGAAAAAATGAAGCACTGAGGAAGAAAAAAAATTAATGAGAAAGACAACAGCAAGATATACAAATTATAGAAGAGAAATACATTGAAGAAGAAACCATCTATGACAACCATCCACCATAAAATACCATACAGAACCAGGACAAACTGTGTGTCATTAATTAAACAACCAAAGAAGACATGCAAATACTGAGTGAATACAACATGAGAGAGAGAGATTATTTAGTTATGTGATTCATGAAGACAATTGGAATATAATATCAAAGCGAATCAATTAATAACAATGAGCTGCAATAACCATACACAAAGTAATATAGAGGCAACAATGGGAGGATTCCTGTACAAGTAGGACCATAAGATAAAGAATTAAATAAAATCCCTAGACAAAATGCGGAAAATGAGAAATAATCTAAACAAGTAAAAACTAGGTAATCATTATCTCATGAGTCGACGGAAAAATACATATATATTGAATTTAATAAAATACAAAATGAAACAAAGAACCTTTATAATAATAGGATAGGAGGTAGGAAGCGCCGTTGTAAAGGCAAGAATCATCATAATCATCACGTCTGACATCCTCGACGTAACAAAACAAACTGGAAAGTGTTTTGTTTTATAGTTATTATGAAGGTGTTGTTTTGTGTGTTAATAGTATTACTATGCGAGGCTGTGAGGGGGAAGAAGAATATAGAGGAAGAGGAATATGGCGTCAGATATGCCACGGAATGTGAAGGTGAGTGAAAGATAACTTA
Organism: Metacarcinus magister; assembly: GCA_029783475.1. Classification (NCBI taxonomy): domain Eukaryota; kingdom Metazoa; phylum Arthropoda; class Malacostraca; order Decapoda; family Cancridae; genus Metacarcinus; species Metacarcinus magister. Next base: position 951,564 of record JAPQNM010000038.1, on the reverse strand, counting down.
CCTAGTGATAACATAGTTGAACTCGTTGAACCCATTGCGATGATTTTTAGAAAATCCCTAGACACAGGAGTAGTTCCCAGGTTATGGAGGCAGGCAAATGTAGTTCCTATATTCAAGAAAGGAGATAAGGCAGAAAGTAGTAACTACCGCCCAATTAGTTTAACATCAGTGGTAGGCAAGATGTTAGAAGCTATCATAGCAAGGGCAATTAGAAAACATTTAGATGAACACAAGCTAATTAGACATAGTCAACATGGTTTTAGCAAGGGGAAGTCCTGCCTGGCAAATTTATTATCCTTCTATAGGAAAGTATTTGAAACCAGGAGGACGAGTATGATATATTATTTGGACTTCAGTAAAGCCTTTGACAGAGTACCTACCCCATAGGAGACTGTTAAGTAAATTCAAGGCTCATGGCATAGGTGGGAAGGTACTAGAGTGGATTAGGGGATGGCCTATTAGTAGGGAACAGGGTACAGATTAATGGGAAGGATAAAATTTTACATCTACACCAGAATGCACTTGGATATAAATAACACACTTTTCATATAGATTTTGATCCATTTCGAATGATTTTGACATTCATTTTCAGGAAATCAGTGGATTTAGGGGAGGTTCCTTCAAAGTGGAGGCAAGCAAATGTAGTTCCTATTTTTAAAAAGGGAAATAGAGCATTGATGTCTAATTACCGACCCGTCAGTCTAACTTCAATTGTAGGTAAATTACTAGAGTCTATTATTGCAAATAAGATCAGAGGGCATTTGGAAAAGTTTAGTTTAATAAATGATTCACAACATGGATTCAGTAAGGGTAGGTCATGTCTCACTAACTTATTAACTTTTTATAGGAATGTTTATGAGGCAGTTGATAAGGATGATAATTATGACATTATATATCTTGATTTCAGTAAAGCGTTTGATAAGGTTCCGCATGATAGACTATTAAGTAAGGTTAGAGCTCATGGGATTGATGGGAAAGTTCTTCGCTGGATTAGGTCATGGTTAAGCAATAGGCAGCAAAGGGTTACAATTAATGGTTCTAAGTCTAATTGGGGAGGAGTAACAAGTGGAGTGCCACAGGGATCTGTATTAGGGCCATTATTATTCATAATATACATTAACGACTTAGATAATGGGATTAGTAGTGTTATTAGTAAATTTGCTGACGATTCAAAGATAGGTAGGATTATTAGATCAGAGACTGATGTAGAGGACTTACAGGGGGACTTAGATAGGCTAAACGAGTGGGTGGTTAAGTGGCAGATGGATTTTAATATAGATAAGTGTAAAGTAATGAATATTGGAAGGGAAAACCCTCAAAACAGGTACAAAATAAACAGGATAATGCTCAATAGGTCAGAATGTGAGAGGGATTTGGGTGTACAGGTAAGCTCAGACCTCCGTCCCAGAAAACAGTGTATTGAGGCTAGAAATAGGGCCAATAGGTTGTTAGGATTCATTACTAGGAGTGTTAAAAGTAGAAGTGCTGAGGTTATTTTGAAGTTGTATTTAGCGTTAGTCAGACCTCACCTAGACTATGCAGTACAGTTTTGGTCACCGTATTATAGAATGGATATAATTTTGTTAGAATCAGTGCAGAGAAGGATGACCAAAATGATAGAAGGGATTCGTAATTTCAGCTATGAAAGGAGACTAAAACACTTGAAATTGCACTCACTGGAGAGACGTAGAGTAAGGGGCGATCTGATTGAAGTATTCAAGTGGGTAAAGGGTTTTAATTAGGGGGATGTAGAAAAAGTTCTTACGATTAGTAGTTAGGATAGAACAAGAAACAACGGGTTCAAACTAGAAAAATGTAGATTTAATAAAGAAATAGGCAGAAATTGGTTCACAAATAGGGTGGTAGATGATTGGAACAGACTGAGTCAGCGGGTAGTTAGTGCACAGACAATAGGGAGTTTTAAGAGAAGACTAGACGACTTCATGGATAGGGATGAGAGGTGGGTGTAGGTAATAGGGGGGTTAAGTTAAACAGGAACTACCTAGTGCAGGCCTCAGGGCCTTTTGTAGCTTCCTTAATTTCTTATGTTCTTATGTTCATTTATGTTGCAAATGAATATATAGTAAGATATCATCACCCCCAACAAGCTTGGGGATTTGTGGGAATGTGGGGTTCTTGTGTGGGGAAGACAAAATACAATGATCTATGCTAAGAATTATGTGCTAGAATCATTAACATAACCTAATAATAACCTATTTACGAACGCGCAATGCACTGACGGTCACAAAACCTGGCGTGTGGCTACGAAAAATATAGCGTCTGCACCTCGCCCAACCCCCGATTTTTGGTCATCGAAAATATTTGATATCTTTTAAATTAATATAACATAACAAAACCTAAATTAACTAAACCTTAACCTATATTGATAAATATCATAATCTTGTTCAAACGAAACAAAACTAACTTATTCCCGAAGAGAAGGTCTCATAGAAAACGTTGAATATCTCAAACTAAGAATGTGCGACAGAAATGTAATTAAGAAAACCTCAGAATGCATCTGATAATGTAAATATACAACTATCAATTCTCTAGACCATTCTGGTGAAGATGTAGAATAATACCATGGTAAGAAATCGGAATGGGGTTATGTCACTAGCAGGGTTCCACAGGGATCAGTACTAGGACCGTTGTTATTCATAATCTATATAAATGACTTAGATACAGGAATAAACAGTGAAATCAGTAAATTTGCCGATGACACAAAGATAGGAAGACCAGTAAAGAATATAGATGATGCTAGGATGCTGCAGGATGACTTAAATAGGCTGTACGAGTGGTCAGAAAAATGTCTGATGCAGTTTAATATTAACAAGTGTAGCATTATGAGCGTAGATAAAGGTAATAGGCCTACCTTAGGAAGGTCATATAGTGTGAGGGACTTGGGAGTTCAAGTAAGCAATGACTTGCGTCCCATGGAACAGTGTATTATAACTAGAAATAGGGCCAACAACATACTGGGATTTATTGGTAGGTGTGTGACAAATAGGAATTCTGATGTCATTCTGAGGTTGTATTTAGCGCTAGTTAGACCTCACCTAGACTATGCAGCTCAATTTTGGTCCCCTTATAGGAAGGATATAGGCTCCTTGGAGGCAGTTCAGAGAAGAATGACCAAGATGATTCAGGGGCTGAGAAATTTACCCTACAAAGATAGGTTAAAACGTCTTAATCTCCACTCCCTAGAGAGAAGGAGGGCAAGAGGGGATATGATTGAGGTTTTCAAATGGGTAAAAGGAATTAATAAGGGAAACATTGATCAGGTTTTAGAAATTAGTAGTCAGGATAGGACACGTGGAAATGGGTACAAGCTAGAAAAACTTAGATTCAGGACAGACAGAGGTAGATATTGGTTCACTAACAGAGTCGTGAACGATTGGAATAGGCTGGGTAGCCACGTAGTAAGTGGTGAGTCAATAGGTAGCTTTAAAAGACGGTTGGATCAGAGTATGGATAGGGATGACAGGTGGGATGGATAAATATTGGATTATTACAAGGGTGGGGGACAAGGAACTGCCTCGTGTAGGTCATCAACTGGCCTTTTGCAGTCTCCTCAATTCTTATGTTCTTAGAGGCAAGGAAGCCTAAGGGTGGTAAGGTGTGCCTCCTCTCATTAAATTGTGAACGTGCCGGTCAACAGTTTTTAAAAGTATTAATAGTCTTGCTGTGTATGACTACATCAGGCAGACTATTCTACTCGTTGACAAGAGGAAATCTGTTTGCAGAAGATGCTAAAATATACCAAAAAATAAGGAGTATAGACGATGGAATGACACTACAACAGGATTTGAATAAGTAAAGATTCATAAGACGACCCTTTCAACATCTCCTTACCTTTATTTGCACTGCAAATTTAACCTCAGATACTTGTCCAGATTACCTCAAACAGTTATGACGCTGAATTACAGATAAAAATATGATTTTTTTATTTTTTATTTTTAGGTTACGTTAGGTTTGGTTAGTTTTTGATACACACTTACCAGACAAACACTGACATATTCAGATATTCATTCTCTCCCCGCAGCATCCAGGAGTGGAATCATCTCCCATCTCATATAGTTAATAGTCCCACTCTTGAAACATTTAGAAGTAGGATCACCAATCATTACTTTCCTAATCATAATCCAAATCCTTCCCCCTTACCTAATCCGAATCCCTATCCTTATCCTAACCATTGTCCTAAGCCCCTTGAATCCCCCGCACATTATGCTGCCTGAGAGCGGCACTCTACTTCAGAATTCAGTTTAGTTAGATTTGGTTGGATTAGTTTTGGTTAAGCTTATTTAACTGCAGCTCTGGGAAGGTTATGCTAACAAGGCTATTTTTTTCGATAAATTTTTACATCTACACTAGAATGGCGTGTGGCTATGAAACAAAATGGCGTCTGCACCTCACACAACCCCCTACTTTTAGGCATAGAAAACATTTGATAGCTTATAAATTAACATAACATAAATTAACCATACCTTAACTTATATTGACAAATAACAGAACCTTGTACAAATCAAACTAAACTTTACTTTTCGAAGAGAGGGAAAAAAAATCATATTTTTTTTCTGTAATTTAGTGGCATAACTGTTTGAGGTTATCTAAACAGGTTTCTGATGTTGAATTTGCAGTGCATTATAAAGGTAAGGAGATATCAAGTGGTTAAGGAAACGAATCTTTACCACCCTGTGTCCCGGGTCGATGTGACAGGAGATGAACGGCAACAGCTACGCACAGCTACAGCATATGTCCCCACTTTCCCTTAAGGCTTAAAGCGTCTTTAAAGTTAGGTTAGATTAGGTTCGATTCGATTATATAAGCTTTCTATATATTATTACCCAAAAGTTAGATTTATTTTTCTGATTGCCATATATGACCTATATTTACCTTCACAGACGTGTTGAATACACTGTATATTATGTACCACTTCATAGTTATATCAATATAGTACCAACAGTAGTTATGCAGATTTACCAAACTTTTTTTATTGTATCAGTGTTTAAAGTGTTGGTTAGGAAAGTTTAGGTATACTTATAAGAATAAAATCTACACCAAGCAGACTGATCTTCCTTATTGTTATTTACAAGTGAGATGAGGCCACACCTATGGGTTAGCCTTGTGGTGCCAAGTGAACCAGTGTAAGGATGACACAGTAATGTTAGGAGCATCTTGTGCCCTCCACCACACCAGTGTGGCAATAGTTACTGGTGTTCAGGGAGGAAGACAGTTATAGTTAAAGTGTTGGTTTCCCAATTATTTGATGTTGACAATCCCTGGTGTGGCTGCAGTGTGTAAGCTGGTGACCAAGGAGGTGGGTGTGATGCTGAGTTCAAAGGACTCATCGGGCGTCATAGAAACAGGCTACAACATGGACGTTAAGAAGAAGAAAACTAAGTATAACAAATCGTGAGTAAGACTTCATTCTTTTGGTATTGTTATTATTATTATTATTATTATTATTATTATTATTATTGTTATTGTTATTATTATTATTGTGAGCTGGAAGTATAGTACAAAGAAACACATGAGTGAAACAGGTGCTAATAGAGGGAGAAGGAAGACTCTCTCTCTCTCTCTCTCTCTCTCTCTCTCTCTCTCTCTCTCTCTCTCTCTCTCTCTCTCTCTCTCTCTCTCTCTCTCTCTCTCTCTCTCTCTCTCTCTCTCAATAAGTCTAGCATTTCTTTGTATTTAAAAGGTATCTAAAAATAAACTTATAAGACTTATTTTAAATATACATATATTTGTGTGAGAGAGAGAGAGAGAGAGAGAGAGAGAGAGAGAGAGAGAGAGAGAGAGAGAGAGAGAGAGAGAGAGAGAGAGAGAGAGAGAGAGAGGTGGCACTCCTGAGGCATTAGAAAATGTTACTATGTATATAGATATAAGTGTGTCCTCTCCAGGGAGCTGCGGCTGGTGGAGACTCTGGAGGAGGTGTGTCGTGGGATGTTGGAATATCGGATCCACAAAGAGCGACAAGACTCTACTCGGTGGGCTAAGAAGATGAGCCAGACCTTCCAGACCCTCCACAACCTGGTGTGAGTATGTCATTCCACTTTGTGAGGCCTTGAATAGGGTATAATGTATACAACTCATAATGTTGCCTTCATACAGACACAAGAGTTATCCTTGAATAGAATCACAAACACTGTGGAATGATTAATGGTTATCCTGTAGAATGAATTATTACCTCCACTTGCACCTTCAATAAACATTAGTATTCACCGAGGAAAAGGTTGTGGTGTGAGTACATCATTACCTTAACTCAACAAAGACGACCTTAACTATTATGGTTTATATTTTTGTGTGGCCAGCCTTGGACAGCGGCCTCCACCTTCACCTTGGCCTGGGAGGGAGGGAGGGAGGAAGTGTGGCTCAGAGTTGGATCAATTAATGTGAATGGCGTGAGTGCTTTAAAGAATGTAAGGGAAGTATATATACATTTATGTGGTACAATAAACCCATATAAAAAGTTGTAGAATGATGGAATGCATGATGGGGAGTGAGAGTGGAGTGGTGTGGTGTGGATGACAAAAGCAAGGGAAGGGTATGCACTCGTAATGTGTTCTAGGGTGTGGCAAGGCATAGAGACACATGGATGGAAGGGAACCAGGATAGTGTGGACAGTTGTGAAGGTAGGAATGGTGAAATATACTTGGGTCTGTGTGTCTATGTACCCGTGAATGTGAGAAGCAGAAAGGCAGAGAGATGTAATTCTGCAATGGTGTAGGATGGAAAGAGAAGGTGAAAGAGTACATGCATGAAGGAGGTGCTGATAGAGGGGGAGGGATTGAACATACAAGGAGGGAGTGTATTGATAGGGAGGGGTGGAGGCTCTTCTGCCGTGGCCATCCCCTTGAGTGGCATTCCTGGAGGGAATGAGGCATCAGTAACTATAGACTATATAATAGCCTTGCATACCCACCAACCAATCACACTATTGTTATGAAAGCACATGAGCCAATGACAAGGCACCTGTGTCATTTATAGATACTGCTACTACTACTACCACTACACCCGGTGCTGTTACCACTGAAATTACTGTTTTACCACGTAGTAACAAGTGTTGATGGCTGCGGTTGATGAAAGGGGAGTGTATGTGAGGGAGGATGGGGCCACATTGGACCACAAGATGATGGCATGGCCTGAAGTATGTTCCTTCAGTTGTACAGCTTGTGTGCTTGTGTTGCTGCTTTCATTTATTCACATTCTTTGTTGCATTAAGAGTTATTGTTCAGTTATAAAGGGGAGAGAGGTTAGGGGAGGCCTTTTGGAGGAGGTTTTAGAACAAAGTATTATATATAAACTTGTCTAGTACTTGTTTGTGTGTGTTGATATGACAGTGTTGGCTTCACACTCACACTTCACCTCTTGGCAAACACTTCGCCTTGAGGGAGGGAGGGAGTGAAGTGACAGTATCATGTTGAGTCATGAGTCGACCCCATCGTGGCTGTCTGTCAATGCCGCCTCTGAATTTTTATTTTTATTTATTTTTATTTATAATTTTTTATGCTATTGGAGAACCGGCCAAGGTTAATGAAGAATGTTATATAAATAAAAGCTCACTTGCGATTGCCAGTTCCCTAAAAGAATAGAGTAATCAAAAAAGTGATCTCACATCAAGGTTGCAGGTGTCTTGTTACAGTTAAATAGATTATTTCACTGATAAATTTTTCACGGTAAGCCTTTTAAAACCCATTTTTGATCACAAACAAATATGGCCTGTGTTGATAACAGTGACAGTATTTCCTCACCAAACATATCTTACCAACAACAGTACAGTCCATGAAACCTTGAGTAACTCCTTAAAAACTCACACTAACTACTCACATTGCACTTCAAATATTGTCCTGTGAACCAACTTTTGCATTGAAATAGACTGATCGAATTACAACACTTGATGATCGCTAATTGTTAAGTGATTTGTTAACAATTTCCTCCAAACACTTGTCATTCCTGTTCACGTAGTTGTAGTTGAGTTGTAGTTTTATTGTCAAGGTATCAAGAGAAAGTTCAGTGGAAGAGTTAACAGTATCTCCCTGCAGTGATTAATGTTCAAGACAGTCTGGTGCTTTGTCCTTGCAGTGATTAATGTTCAAGACAGTCTGGTGCTTTATCCTTGCAGTGATTAATGTTCAAGACAGTCTGGTGCTTTGTCCTTGCAGTGATTAATGTTCAAGACAGTCTGGTGCTTTGTCCTTGTAGTGATTAATGTTCAGGACAGTCGGGTGCTTTGTCCTTGCAGTGATTAATGTTCAAGACAGTCTGGTGCTTTGTCCTTGCAGTGATTAATGTTCAAGACAGTCTGGTGCTTTGTCCTTGCAGTGATTAATGTTCAAGACAGTCTGCTGCTTTGTCCTTGCAGTGATTAATGTTCAAGACAGTCTGGTGCTTTGTCCTTGCAGTGATTAATGTTCAGGACAGTCTGCTGCTTTGTCCTTGCAGTGATTAATGTTCAGGACAGTCTGCTGCTTTGTCCTTGCAGTGATTAATGTTCAGGACAGTCTGGTGCTTTGTCCTTGTAGTGATTAATGTTCAAGACAGTCTGGTGCTTTGTCCTTGCAGTGATTAATGTTCAGGACAGTCTGGTGCTTTGTCCTTGCAGTGATTAATGTTCAAGACAGTCTGGTGCTTTGTCCTTGCAGTGATTAATGTTCAAGACAGTCTGCTGCTTTGTCCTTGCAGTGATTAATGTTCAAGACAGTCTGGTGCTTTGTCCTTGCAGTGATTAATGTTCAGGACAGTCTGCTGCTTTGTCCTTGCAGTGATTAATGTTCAAGACAGTCTGCTGCTTTGTCCTTGCAGTGATTAATGTTCAGGACAGTCTGGTGCTTTGTCCTTGCAGTGATTAATGTTCAAGACAGTCTGGTGCTTTGTCCTTGCAGTGATTAATGTTCAGGACAGTCTGCTGCTTTGTCCTTGCAGTGATTAATGTTCAAGACAGTCTGGTGCTTTGTCCTTGCAGTGATTAATGTTCAAGACAGTCTGGTGCTTTGTCCTTGTAGTGATTAATGTTCAAGACAGTCTGGTGCTTTGTCCTTGTAGTGATTAATGTTCAGGACAGTCTGGTGCTTTGTCCTTGTAGTGATTAATGTTCAAGACAGTCTGGTGCTTTGTCCTTGTAGTGATTAATGTTCAGGACAGTCTGGTGCTTTGTCCTTGTAGTGATTAATGTTCAAGACAGTCTGGTGCTTTGTCCTTGTAGTGATTAATGTTCAGACAGTCTGGTGCTTTGTCCTTGCAGTGATTAATGTTCAGACAGTCTGGTGCTTTGTCCTTGCAGTGATTAATGTTCAAGACAGTCTGGTGCTTTGTCCTTGCAGTGATTAATGTTCAAGACAGTCTGGTGCTTTGTCCTTGCAGTGATTAATGTTCAGGACAGTCTGGTGCTTTGTCCTTGCAGTGATTAATGTTCAAGACAGTCTGGTGCTTTGTCCTTGCAGTGATTAATGTTCAAGACAGTCTGGTGCTTTGTCCTTGCAGTGATTAATGTTCAGACAGTCTGCTGCTTTGTCCTTGTAGTGATTAATGTTCAGGACAGTCTGGTGCTTTGTCCTTGCAGTGATTAATGTTCAGGACAGTCTGCTGCTTTGTCCTTGCAGTGATTAATGTTCAGGACAGTCTGCTGCTTTGTCCTTGCAGTGATTAATGTTCAAGACAGTCTGCTGCTTTGTCCTTGCAGTGATTAATGTTCAGGACAGTCTGGTGCTTTGTCCTTGTAGTGATTAATGTTCAAGACAGTCTGGTGCTTTGTCCTTGCAGTGATTAATGTTCAGGACAGTCTGGTGCTTTGTCCTTGCAGTGATTAATGTTCAGACAGTCTGTGCTTTGTCCTTGCAGTGATTAATGTTCAAGACAGTCTGGTGCTTTGTCCTTGCAGTGATTAATGTTCAAGACAGTCTGCTGCTTTGTCCTTGCAGTAATTAATGTTCAAGACAGTCTGCTGCTTTGTCCTTGCAGTGATTAATGTTCAGGACAGTCTGGTGCTTTGTCCTTGCAGTGATTAATGTTCAAGACAGTCTGGTGCTTTGTCCTTGCGGTGATTAATGTTCAGGACAGTCTGGTGCTTTGTCCTTGTAGTGATTAATGTTCAAGACAGTCTGCTGCTTTGTCCTTGCAGTGATTAATGTTCAAGACAGTCTGCTGCTTTGTCCTTGTAGTGATTAATGTTCAAGACAGTCTGGTGCTTTGTCCTTGTAGTGATTAATGTTCAAGACAGTCTGGTGCTTTGTCCTTGTAGTGATTAATGTTCAGGACAGTCTGGTGCTTTGTCCTTGTAGTGATTAATGTTCAAGACAGTCTGGTGCTTTGTCCTTGTAGTGATTAATGTTCAGGACAGTCTGGTGCTTTGTCCTTGTAGTGATTAATGTTCAAGACAGTCTGGTGCTTTGTCCTTGCAATGATTAATGTTCAGGACAGTCTGGTGCTTTGTCCTTGCAGTGATTAATGTTCAAGACAGTCTGCTGCTTTGTCCTTGCAGTGATTAATGTTCAAGACAGTCTGGTGCTTTGTCCTTGCAGTGATTAATGTTCAGGACAGTCTGGTGCTTTGTCCTTGCAGTGATTAATGTTCAAGACAGTCTGGTGCTTTGTCCTTGTAGTGATTAATGTTCAGGACAGTCTGGTGCTTTGTCCTTGTAGTGATTAATGTTCAGGACAGTCTGGTGCTTTGTCCTTGTAGTGATTAATGTTCAAGACAGTCTGGTGCTTTGTCCTTGCAGTGATTAATGTTCAAGACAGTCTGGTGCTTTGTCCTTGCAGTGATTAATGTTCAAGACAGTCTGGTGCTTTGTCCTTGCAGTGATTAATGTTCAAGACAATCTGCTGCTTTGTCCTTGTACTGATTAATGTTCAGGACAGTTTGGTGCTTTGTCCTTGCAGTGATTAATGTTCAGGACAGTCTGCTGCTTTGTCCTTGCAGTGATTAATGTTCAGGACAGTCTGCTGCTTTGTCCTTGCAGTGATTAATGTTCAAGACAGTCTGCTGCTTTGTCCTTGCAGTGATTAATGTTCAAGACAGTCTGCTGCTTTGTCCTTGTAGTGATTAATGTTCAGGACAGTCTGCTGCTTTGTCCTTGCAGTGATTAATGTTCAGGACAGTCTGCTGCTTTGTCCTTGCAGTGATTAATGTTCAAGACAGTCTGCTGCTTTGTCCTTGCAGTGATTAATGTTCAGGACAGTCTGCTGCTTTGTCCTTGCAGTGATTAATGTTCAAGACAGTCTGGTGCTTTGTCCTTGTAGTGATTAATGTTCAGGACAGTCTGGTGCTTTGTCCTTGTAGTGATTAATGTTCAAGACAGTCTGCTGCTTTGTCCTTGCGGTGATTAATGTTCAGGACAGTCTGGTGCTTTGTCCTTTTAGTGATTAATGTTCAAGACAGTCTGATGCTTTGTCCTTGTAGTGATTAATGTTCAAGACAGTCTGGTGCTTTGTCCTTGCAGTGATTAATGTTCAGGACAGTCTGGTGCTTTGTCTTTGTAGTGATTAATGTTCAAGACAGTCTGGTGCTTTGTCCTTGCAGTGATTAATGTTCAAGACAGTCTGGTGCTTTGTCCTTGCAGTGATTAATGTTCAAGACAGTCTGGTGCTTTGTCCTTGCAGTGATTAATGTTCAGGACAGTCTGCTGCTTTGTCCTTGTAGTGATTAGTGTTCAAGACAGTCTGGTGCTTTGTCCTTGCAGTGATTAATGTTCAAGACAGTCTGGTGCTTTGTCCTTGCAGTGATTAATGTTCAGGACAGTCTGGTGCTTTGTCCTTGTAGTGATTAATGTTCAAGACAGTCTGGTGCTTTGTCCTTGCAGTGATTAATGTTCAAGACAGTCTGGTGCTTTGTCCTTGCAGTGATTAATGTTCAAGACAGTCTGGTGCTTTGTCCTTGTAGTGATTAATGTTCAGGACAGTCTGGTGCTTTGTCCTTGCAGTGATTAATGTTCAAGACAGTCTGGTGCTTTGTCCTTGTAGTGATTAATGTTCAGGACAGTCTGGTGCTTTGTCCTTGTAGTGATTAATGTTCAAGACAGTCTGGTGCTTTGTCCTTGTAGTGATTAATGTTCAGGACAGTCTGGTGCTTTGTCCTTGCAGTGATTAATGTTCAAGACAGTCTGCTGCTTTGTCCTTGCAGTGATTAATGTTCAAGACAATCTGCTGCTTTGTCCTTGTACTGATTAATGTTCAGGACAGTTTGGTGCTTTGTCCTTGCAGTGATTAATGTTCAGGACAGTCTGCTGCTTTGTCCTTGCAGTGATTAATGTTCAGGACAGTCTGCTGCTTTGTCCTTGCAGTGATTAATGTTCAAGACAGTCTGCTGCTTTGTCCTTGCAGTGATTAATGTTCAAGACAGTCTGCTGCTTTGTCCTTGTAGTGATTAATGTTCAGGACAGTCTGCTGCTTTGTCCTTGCAGTGATTAATGTTCAGGACAGTCTGCTGCTTTGTCCTTGCAGTGATTAATGTTCAAGACAGTCTGCTGCTTTGTCCTTGCAGTGATTAATGTTCAGGACAGTCTGCTGCTTTGTCCTTGCAGTGATTAATGTTCAAGACAGTCTGGTGCTTTGTCCTTGTAGTGATTAATGTTCAGGACAGTCTGGTGCTTTGTCCTTGTAGTGATTAATGTTCAAGACAGTCTGCTGCTTTGTCCTTGCGGTGATTAATGTTCAGGACAGTCTGGTGCTTTGTCCTTTTAGTGATTAATGTTCAAGACAGTCTGATGCTTTGTCCTTGTAGTGATTAATGTTCAAGACAGTCTGGTGGTTTGTCCTTGCAGTGATTAATGTTCAGGACAGTCTGGTGCTTTGTCCTTTGTAGTGATTAATGTTCAAGACAGTCTGGTGCTTTGTCCTTGCAGTGATTAATGTTCAGGACAGTCTGGTGCTTTGTCCTTGCAGTGATTAATGTTCAAGACAGTCTGCTGCTTTGTCCTTGTAGTGATTAGTGTTCAAGACAGTCTGGTGCTTTGTCCTTGCAGTGATTAATGTTCAGGACAGTCTGGTGCTTTGTCCATGTAGTGATTAATGTTCAAGACAGTCTGGTGCTTTGTCCTTGCAGTGATTAATGTTCAGGACAGTCTGGTGCTTTGTCCTTGCAGTGATTAATGTTCAAGACAGTCTGGTGCTTTGTCCTTGTAGTGATTAATGTTCAGGACAGTCTGGTGCTTTGTCCTTGCAGTGATTAATGTTCAAGACAGTCTGCTGCTTTGTCCTTGTAGTGATTAATGTTCAAGACAGTCTGGTGCTTTGTCCTTGCAGTGATTAATGTTCAGGACAGTCTGGTGCTTTGTCCTTGCAATGATTAATGTTCAAGACAGTCTGGTGCTTTGTCCTTGCAGTGATTAATGTTCAAGACAGTCTGGTGCTTTGTCCTTGCAGTGATTAATGTTCAGGACAGTCTGCTGCTTTGTCCTTGTAGTAATTAGTGTTCAAGACAGTCTGGTGCTTTGTCCTTGTAGTGATTAATGTTCAGGACAGTCTGGTGCTTTGTCCTTGCAGTGATTAATGTTCAGGAGAGTCTGGTGCTTTGTCCTTGCAGTGATTAACGTTCAGGACAGTCTGGTGCTTTGTCCTTGCAGTGATTAATGTTCAGGACAGTCTGGTGCTTTGTCCTTGCAGTGATTAATGTTCAAGACAGTCCGGTGCTTTGTCCTTGCAGTGATTAATGTTCAGGACAGTCTGCTGCTTTGTCCTTGCAGTGATTAATGTTCAGGACAGTCTGGTGCTTTGTCCTTGTAGTGATTAATGTTCAAGACAGTCTGCTGCTTTGTCCTTGCAGTGATTAATGTTCAAGACAGTCTGCTGCTTTGTCCTTGCAGTGATTAATGTTCAAGACAGTCTGCTGCTTTGTCCTTGCAGTGATTAATGTTCAGGACAGTCTGGTGCTTTGTCCTTGTAGTGATTAATGTTCAGGACAGTCTGGTGCTTTGTCCTTGAAAGTGATTAATGTTCAGGACAGTCTGGTGCTTTGTCCTTGCAGTGATTAACGTTCAGGACAGTCTGGTGCTTTGTCCTTGCAGTGATTAATGTTCAGGACAGTCTGGTGCTTTGTCCTTGCAGTGATTAATGTTCAAGACGGTCCGGTGCTTTGTCCTTGCAGTGATTAATGTTCAAGACAGTCTGCTGCTTTGTCCTTGCAGTGATTAATGTTCAGGACAGTCTGGTGCTTTGTCCTTGTAGTGATTAATGTTCAAGACAGTCTGGTGCTTTGTCCTTGCAGTGATTAATGTTCAAGACAGTCTGCTGCTTTGTCCTTGCAGTGATTAATGTTCAAGACAGTCTGCTGCTTTGTCCTTGCAGTGATTAATGTTCAGGACAGTCTGCTGCTTTGTCCTTGCAGTGATTAATGTTCAGGACAGGCTGGTGCTTTGTCCTTGTAGTGATTAATGTTCAAGACAGTCTGGTGCTTTGTCCTTGCAGTGATTAATGTTCAGGACAGTCTGGTGCTTTGTCCTTGTAGTGATTAATGTTCAAGACAGTCTGGTGCTTTGTCCTTGCAGTGATTAATGTTCAGGACAGTCTGCTGCTTTGTCCTTGCAGTGATTAATGTTCAAGACAGTCTGCTGCTTTGTCCTTGTAGTGATTAATGTTCAAGACAGTCTGCTGCTTTGTCCTTGTAGTGATTAATGTTCAAGACAGTCTGGTGCTTTGTCCTTGCAGTGATTAATGTTCAAGACAGTCTGGTGCTTTGTCCTTGCAGTGATTAATGTTCAAGACAGTCTGGTGCTTTGTCCTTGCAGTGATTAATGTTCAAGACAGTCTGGTGCTTTGTCCTTGCAGTGATTAATGTTCAAGACAGTCTGGTGCTTTGTCCTTGTAGTGATTAATGTTCAAGACAGTCTGGTGCTTTGTCCTTGTAGTGATTAATGTTCAAGACAGTCTGGTGCTTTGTCCTTGCAGTGATTAATGTTCAGGACAGTCTGGTGCTTTGTCCTTGTAGTGATTAATGTTCAAGACAGTCTGGTGCTTTGTCCTTGCAGTGATTAATGTTCAAGACAGTCTGGTGCTTTGTCCTTGCAGTGATTAATGTTCAAGACAGTCTGGTGCTTTGTCCTTGCAGTGATTAATGTTCAAGACAGTCTGCTGCTTTGTCCTTGCAGTGATTAATGTTCAAGACAGTCTGGTGCTTTGTCCTTGCAGTGATTAATGTTCAGGACAGTCTGGTGCTTTGTCCTTGCAGTGATTAATGTTCAGGACAGTCTGGTGCTTTGTCCTTGCAGTGATTAATGTTCAAGACAGTCTGGTGCTTTGTCCTTGCAGTGATTAATGTTCAGGACAGTCTGGTGCTTTGTCCTTGTAGTGATTAATGTTCAAGACAGTCTGGTGCTTTGTCCTTGTAGTGATTAATGTTCAAGACAGTCTGCTGCTTTGTCCTTGTAGTGATTAATGTTCAGGACAGTCTGCTGCTTTGTCCTTGCAGTGATTAATGTTCAAGACAGTCTGGTGCTTTGTCCTTGCAGTGATTAATGTTCAAGACAGTCTGCTGCTTTGTCCTTGCAGTGATTAATGTTCAAGACAGTCTGGTGCTT
Source organism: Metacarcinus magister (assembly GCA_029783475.1). Lineage (NCBI taxonomy): Eukaryota > Metazoa > Arthropoda > Malacostraca > Decapoda > Cancridae > Metacarcinus > Metacarcinus magister. Next base: position 936,053 of record JAPQNM010000038.1, on the reverse strand, counting down.
TGTCCTTGTAGTGATTAATGTTCAAGACAGTCTGGTGCTTTGTCCTTGCAGTGATTAATGTTCAAGACAGTCTGGTGCTTTGTCCTTGCAGTGATTAATGTTCAAGACAGTCTGCTGCTTTGTCCTTGTAGTGATTAATGTTCAGGACAGTCTGCTGCTTTGTCCTTGCAGTGATTAATGTTCAAGACAGTCTGGTGCTTTGTCCTTGCAGTGATTAATGTTCAGGACAGTCTGGTGCTTTGTCCTTGCAGTGATTAATGTTCAAGACAGTCTGCTGCTTTGTCCTTGTAGTGATTAATGTTCAAGACAGTCTGCTGCTTTGTCCCTGCAGTGATTAATGTTCAGGACAGTCTGGTGCTTTGTCCTTGTAGTGATTAATGTTCAAGACAGTCTGGTGCTTTGTCCTTGCAGTGATTAATGTTCAAGACAGTCTGGTGCTTTGTCCTTGCAGTGATTAATGTTCAAGACAGTCTGGTGCTTTGTCCTTGCAGTGATTAATGTTCAAGACAGTCTGGTGCTTTGTCCCTGCAGTGATTAATGTTCAAGACAGTCTGGTGCTTTGTCCTTGTAGTGATTAATGTTCAAGACAGTCTGGTGCTTTGTCCTTGCAGTGATTAATGTTCAAGACAGTCTGCTGCTTTGTCCTTGCAGTGATTAATGTTCAGGACTGTCTGGTGCTTTGTCCTTGCAGTGATTAATGTTCAGGACAGTCTGGTGCTTTGTCCTTGTAGTGATTAATGTTCAGGACAGTCTGCTGCTTTGTCCTTGCAGTGATTAATGTTCAAGACAGTCTGCTGCTTTGTCCTTGCAGTGATTAATGTTCAGGACAGTCTGGTGCTTTGTCCTTGCAGTGATTAATGTTCAAGACAGTCTGCTGCTTTGTCCTTGCAGTGATTAATGTTCAGGACAGTCTGGTGCTTTGTCCTTGCAGTGATTAATGTTCAGGACAGTCTGGTGCTTTGTCCTTACAGTGATTAATGTTCAGGACAGTCTGGTGCTTTGTCCTTGCAGTGATTAATGTTCAAGACAGTCTGGTGCTTTGTCCTTGCAGTGATTAATGTTCAGGACAGTCTGGTGCTTTGTCCTTGCAGTGATTAATGTTCAGGACAGTCTGGTGCTTTGTCCTTGTAGTGATTAATGTTCAAGACAGTCTGGTGCTTTGTCCCTGCAGTGATTAATGTTCAAGACAGTCTGGTGCTTTGTCCTTGTAGTGATTAATGTTCAAGACAGTCTGGTGCTTTGTCCTTGTAGTGATTAATGTTCAGGACAGTCTGCTGCTTTGTCCTTGCAGTGATTAATGTTCAAGACAGTCTGCTGCTTTGTCCTCCACTCACTCACTCACTACTGCGACAGTCACATTTTGTTATACTACTGATACTATTACTACTGCTACTACTACTATTGCTATTACTACTAACATAATTGTACTATGGTGGAGCTGAGTGTCTGAAGGTCTTATCGAAGGAGAGGGCAAAGGAAACTCCAGAGTTCTTCGTAAGGTTCTTTAATGTGGGTTCCTCTTGAAGACTAGGCATCAATACCTGACAGGACTCGCAGGCTCGGACCGTGCTGGTGATGTTGGAGTCAATGCCTGGCCAAAGTGTCGTGCCAGTCGCTTTGTAGCCTCCACACATCTGTGGCTGTCGTGAAAGTGGGCGAGGGTGCGGCGGCAAAGGGCAGCAAGAATCATGATTCTTTGTCCATAAAGGACGAGAGGCAGAAGCTGTCCCAAAGCTTCCAGAATGGGAGTCAGTCGCTGTGGAGATCGTAGCGGTTAGACGGGAATCCTGAGGTCACGCAGTTCCAGAGACGGATGTATGAAGGGTCCGCTCGTGCTATGTCACGGAGTTCCTGGAGGATCCTGTCAGTTTTGAAGTCCACTGAGGTACAGCCGGCACTTGGACGTTGCCCAGACAACAGCAAGCAGCTCCAGCTCAATGATGGCATAACAAGTCTCTGTGTCAGCGAGGAAACATGAGCCACACTGAACCAGACAAAGTCACCCGTTGCCATGGTCCTGTAGGAGGAAATAGCCCAATCTGTAGAGGCGAGAGGCATCAGTCTGGAAGACTACTGGCCAGGCTGGATCGAAGGGAGTCAGAACTGGTGGGCTCAGGAGCATGGCCTTGACTCGGCGGAATGCTTCGTCGTGGTCTGCAGTCCAGATGAATACTCCCTTGGGGCTCATCAGGGGATGTAGGGGCTAAGTTGTAGCAGTGATATCAGGGGTGAACTCTGTTAGCTGGTTCTCTAACCCCATGAATGAATGAAGGTCAGTCAGGTTGGTGGGGTTTGGGAAGTCCCATGGTGCCTCCTGACCTCGTCCTGTTGTCGCGTCTGTTCCAAATACTGGACTAGATGAAGCAAGTCTGCACCAGTGGTAGGATGTGCAATGATTAAAAGGTAATTACAAAATGTGGCAGTGTTGGGTATGTCCGCGCGGCGGTGTATGGGAGTGGACTCCCAGGTGTCACCGCTCGTCATTCACCAGTGTCACCACCTCGGTCACCTGCCAGGAGTCAGAGGGAGATGATGCTTGAGTGCCGCACTCCTGAGCACTGATGTAGCGGACACGAGATACTGCCTCTGGTAGTGAAAAACACACACTAACACATGCAACACTGCACTGCACAACACTGAACTGAACAGCACAACACTTGTAGAATGCTGTAGTATACCCTGCTGGCCTGAAGCTGGGAGACGTGTCAGCTTCTTTGTGATGGCGCCAGTCCCTGGGAGACGTATTTTCTTGTCGTGAGACCCAGTAGATAATCACTGTGCCATGTACTATGGTTCCGGGTTGTTTCACCCTGAATCCCTTTCGCCCCAGGTCGTGTCACGCCCGGGGGCTGAACGGGAATCGGGGCGAAACGACTTGATATCTGTACTATGGTGGAGCCGAGTGTCTGGAGATCCTATCGATGGAGAGGGCGAAGGAAACTCCAGGGTTCTCCGTAAGGTTCTTTAATGTGGGTTCAAAGAACAGGAGCGTGAGGTGATGCCTGAACAGAATGGTCGCCTCACTCCGTCTGACTTTCATACAGTGATGCCACGTCTACAGTGGTGGCCAACAGTGTTGCCATATATACATAGGAGATGTATATGTGTACACGTGACCTGTATGTATCACTCATCTACAACTATACTAACACTATTACTACTACTACTACTACTACTATTAACACTATTACTATTACTACTACTTCTACTACATACCTGGCTTATATCATCATTAAATGCCTAGTGTGCCGCATCCTTTACACTCCCTTCCCCTCTGTACCTTGTTTTTTCATAGGAGACAATACAGAAGAGGGGCTGCCCAGTCCCCTCACTCCATCCCTTTTGGTCGCCTTTTAAGAGCTGCCAGGAATACACTGGTACAGGTAACGCTTATTACATGAGTTTAAAATACACATTTTTGGTTTAACATGTCAAAAAGATAGTATTTTTGCTTTAATTACACAATTTCTTTAGAATAATGCGATGTGATCCAAATAAGATAAAAAGAGTTCTTTGTTTATCGTTATTGTACAAGTTGTTTTGTTAGACGCAGCGCCATGTCTGATTTAACTCAAATTGTTTGTCATCAAAATTCATAATGTCTCATGAACAAAGGAATATAGATTTTACATTTATTTACACTATATGGGAAAATTGTTTACATTATGCAAAATTTTAAACACGTGAACACTCCAGTTACACAATACTCATGTAAAATGAGAGTTTACTGTAGCATTCTTGCAGCCACCACCACCACCATCATCACCATCACAATTTATTTAGTTTTAATAATATGGAAACATTAATTATAAAGCATTGTCAGTTTTGGTAAAGACTTTGTGCTTTTGTGTACTATATCTAAATCATAATAAGTATGAGGAAGGTAGAAGTATTTTAAGTTGTGTGCATTTGAAACATTGATTTGAACAAGGCCATGTTAGACACTATTACAAAAAAGTGAACACAAAATGTATTATTTTGTTACTTATAAGAGTATTATATACTTTATTTTGTGGAATGTTGTTTGTTATGATGTCAATATTTAGTCTGATGAGCTCACTCTTAAGGGAACAGATGGCATGGGAGTGTGTGGATAGACCAGTTATTCTCATGGTTATTGATTGCAGTTGAGTATCTGTGTTGCACCTTTCTTGTTACATAAGAACATAAGGAGGCTGCAAGATGCCAGTTGACCTACACAAGGCAGCTCCTGTGCACCTAACACTTACCATCTGTTTTCTTCATCCACTGAAATGTCCAACCTTTCTTAAAATTATCTACTGTCCCAGCACTTACCACATGCTTGCTAAGCTTGTTCCATTCCTCTACTACCCTATTAGTGAACACATGTTGGCCTATATGTTGTTGTTAATGATCCTAATTTTGTTTGTGACTCCTCAGGAACAAGGGAGTGAAGGTTGAACTTGGCATTCCCATGGAGCTTTGGGATGAACCTTCGGCTGAAGTGGCGCACCTCAAGACACAGGTAAGGGCTGCCATCTGCTGCTGCTGATGTGGTTGTTGCAATGGCTGATGAGGTCTTTAAAAGGAAATGAAAGTGAGGTTCTAAATAATATGGATGAGGTGATCACGGTAGTTTAAGATTTCCATAGAAAATTGTATAGTAGTAATGACAGGCAAAACAATGACCCCAACCAAGAAGCAATGAACGTTGAAGTTTCTTGGTAAAACACGAGTGAAACACATCATTATTAAAAGGAGGTGAAGATGGCTTATTCATTCACCTAATTAAATGGGCATCAGATTCTATCCTATATAGACAAACTTGCAGTACTTTTTACAAAATACAAACTTGCTCTGTACCGAGAACTTGGAAACACACCACGATATTAGTACTAATACATAAGCAAAAAGACATTATAGATGTAAAAAACTATCATCCAATAAGTTTGCTGCCTGTAGTATAGAAGCTTCTTACTAAAGTGTTCATGAATATGATGAATACAATGCTACACTCAAATCAACTGAAAGAGCAACAAGCACAGTTCCAAAGTGGTTATTCAACACCTGACCACATCCATGCCAAGTATCAGTATCAGTCAAGTATCAGTAGAAAAACGTGCAGATTACACTAAGCCGCTTTGAATGACTTTCATACACCATGAAAGAGCCTTTGACTCAGTACAAACAACAGCAGTTATGAAAGTGGTTGGGCAGTAGTAGGGGTTAGAGGAATTATTTGTGAAGCTATTAGAACACATCTACAAGGAAGTACTGCCATTATAAAGCTACACAAGATGAGCGAGAAATAAATACCAATAAAGAAAAGTGTCAGACAAGGTGAGTTGGTCCCACCTTTCCCTGATTGAGTCCAGCTTAGCAAAGGTTGACTGTACTTGCATCCATCCCAGTGCTGTACATACATACATTCATTACATTCATGTTAGTGTAGTGTAAGGTTTTCTATCAATACACTCAAACTCTTACATTTCCAGTGTGAGGGGTTTGTGGAAGATAATGAGGATGCAATCAGCACGTGGTACTTTGGGGAGCAGCAAGTGAACCTTCAAGAGGACGTGTGCAGCAAGGTTGTGGTGCAGCAGCAGTGTCTGTCTCAGCCTTACGGGGAGGACGTGGCGGCCACACCTAAACCATCGGATGCCAAGGGTGACTTTGCAACCACATCCACGGACAGGGATGAACTTTGACCATAGTACACAAAGAGAGAGAGAGAGAGAGAGAGAGAGAGAGAGAGAGAGAGAGAGAGAGAGGCCCTTCCTTACTCTAGTTTCATAGTGATTTCATGAGTAACAAATTTATGAGAGAGAGAGATTCCTTACTCTAGTTTCATAGTGATTTACGAGTAACAACTTAACTGTTCTTTAAAGATTGTATTGTATAGCTCAACAGTTTGTCCTTTTTTATCGTGTACGTATTGAAAATCTGCAAAAAGTCTCTTATTTAACGTTTCCAAAATGAATAAATACAATGTTTGGAGAATGGTGATGAGTATGGGGGGAGGGTATGGTGTGGTGTGGTGTGGCATGTATGAATGAATGGTGTATCTAGAAATAAATTAGACATTAGAGATGATGATAATGATGGTGATGGTGATGATGATGATGTACATATATACAAGTGTGTTTGGACATGGTGTTGACAGTCTGACATTGAAGTAACGTAAATTGGCAACACTTGACTGATTGCAGACTTTGGCAAATGTTGATTAATTGTCTCCTGAGTTTTGTATATTTTTTAAGTCATTGTGTGGAAAGAAAAATAAAACTTCCTAAATAGTTGTACATTACAATCAACATTTTCTTAGATATTTTTTATGCAAATATGATGACAAAACTACACACACACACACACACACACACACACACACACACACACACAAGAAAAAGAAAATGATAAAATTAGCTTCAAGGAAATATTTGAACAAGAAATGAAAGCAAAGTGAGAATGGAAAAAGAAGTAATAAAAGTATTAAAAACTAATGAAAACATAGTCGGAGATGCAGCAGAGAAGAAAAAAATGTAATAATATATGGATTGAAAGAAAAGGTTATACCAATGAGAATGAAGAGAAGAAACTAGAAGCATAAAGGAAATACTAAAACAACTCAATGATGAAGATGAGGAAGTAATGAGGTTAGGTCCATACATTGACGGAGGTGTTAGACCAATCTAACTGAGACTAAAGACACGGACTGCAACAGAAGAGATCTTAGCAAGGACTTACCAACTCAGGAACATAGTAGAACATAAAGATGTGTTCATTAAAAAGTATGAATGAAGAAGAGAAACAAAAATTTTAGGAATTGCAGGAAGACGCAAAGCAGAAAAATTATGAAAAAACAACAGAGGGAAAAAACTAAGTTTTTTTGGAAAGTAAAGGACAACAAGATAATGAAATGGTACATAAACAACAGATGTTAAAAAGAAAAGAATGGAGCAGTTACAAAAGGGAATGATTAGAGGGAATAATAGCAAGAAAACTAGAGTTAGTAAAGTAAAAGTAAAGTGGGGACACATGTTATAGCGGCGCGTAACTGCAGGCGCTCATCTCCTGTCACATTGGCCTTTGAGCCTGTGATGGAAATTAATCTGTTACGCCGGAACTCAGGGCCACTGTGACATCTGACTTTCCACAGTTTACCTTCCCCAGATTGCCCTAGGTACCTAGGTTAGTAGATATCTAAAAGAGAAGAAACCAGAAATTGTATGCCTAGCAGAAACAAAACTATGTGAGGACATCCAGACTAACATTGAAAATGATAATTATAATATATGGAGCAGTGTTGCCACTCACTAAAATCATAAAAGCCAAGAGAGCTTGAGAGCCACCTAAGAGGCCAGTTATTGTTGGTCTGTGGAGGTGGAGAGACGACAGTGAGTGGAGGAGTGCCATGCAGTGAGTGGTGACGAGGACAGTGCATTAGGAGGTGTTCTGGGGTGTCTGGTTGTGTAGGGCACCAAGGGCAGTGAGGGTCATCTGTCATACCCAACTTGTGTAGGTGTGAGTTTAGGCGGCTGTGTCCAATTCGTAGTCTGGTGACAGCAGTGTCAAGGGCACGGCTGGGGGAGTAGGTCCACCAGTGGTGTTGTGTGTGTTGTCTGATGCGTCCAAGTGAAGTATACTGTAGGGCACAAGTCAGGTCTGTGTCCTAGTGTAGTTTACAGGCTGTCTGGAGATTGGTCAGAAAGTCAGTGTGGTCAGTAGGGAAGTGTATGGGGATGAGGTGGGAGTGTGCCTATGCTGCTGCTTTGTCGGCCACTGTGTTGCCCATGACGCCTACGTGTGAAGGGACCCACTGAAGGTGGATGGAAAAACCAGAAGAGGACAGTTGGAGAAAAAAGTTGTTAATGGTGAAGCAGAGGGAGTGCAGTATGGTAAGTGTTGGTGTGCATGGTGTTTTGGTGTCCTTGTAATGTTAGTTGTAATTTGGATAATATTGTGATCATTGTGTATAGTTGCGGTAATTTGAATGTTGTTTATTATGTTGGTGTCGTTAGTGAGGATGAGGTCCAGGATGCTGTCCTTCCTTGTACTTGATTGAATTTGTTGTGAGAGCAGCAGCTCGTTCATGAAGTGAGCAAGTAGTTTTCCTTTCCTCGTGTTCATTCCTTCTCGCATAAAACCATGCTCGCTCCAAGTGCAATGGGGTAGATTGAAATCCCCCATAATAACGGTCTCCCTAGTGTGGTCTGTTATTCGAGGACAAACAGATATCTTTTCCAGGGAATCTATTATCTCCTGAGGTGTGGTGTCTGGGGGGAAATACACATTTACCATGTTCATTGTTCGGTTGTTGATGGTGACTTCAATGGCAATACTTTCGCATGCACTATTGGAGTGACTCAGGAGGGTTTCACTCAGTATGGATTCAGGGACGTAGATTATGACTCCTCCATGTGTGCGGGCTTCCCTATCTGTTCTGTGACTGTTGTGCCCTTTTATTTTGATCTCCAAGTCCATGACTGATGGTGTGAGGTGCGTCTCTGATAAAGCAATAATGGTTGGTGTTTCAGCAGCCATGGAGTCTAAGTATGGTATTTTGCAGTGATTTGAGTTAGGGTATAGGCCTTGTATATTTGTGTAGATTTATGATAGATGGGGTACATTGGAGGTGGTTTTATCAATTGCACGGATAGCTTCTGTGTGTCCTGTTGTGGCTTTACCATCCTCATTAGATGGTGTATGGAATTTTGAAGCACCATTATTTGTTCCTTCATTTGTTGAAACCCTTTGGTTGGTTGGTGCTGGCTGCTGTATTTGTTGAGTAGGTGGTGATGAAACTATTTTCCAATGTTCCTGTTTTTGAGTTTGCAGTTTTGATTGTTTGGTATGTTTCAAATGGGGCAGATTACAATTATGAATGAAGCATTCCCTTCTATTCCAGGATCCTGTGCATATTGAGGGATGAAGGTACTTGCACCTAGTCCTTCTGCAACCATCTGGACCTAATCCATCATACATGAAATCATTGCACTGTGGTAGATGGCTGAATTGGCACTTTATTCCAAAGTTGCACCTACCTTTTCTGTAGTATTTACATACTCTGGGTGAATTATTGGTACTGTTGTGCTGTGTAGTACTTAGTTTGTGTGCCTGATGGTGGTGTTTTTGGGGCCCTGGTTGGTGATGGTGGTGGTGGTGGGGCTTGAGTGGTCCTGCTGGTTGTTGGGTGATGAGTGTGGTGTGGTGGCTGGCAGTGTGTCAAGGACTGATGGAGAGTGGCGGTGGGTGTGTTGCCTCTGCCCGCTGCTGCGAGCTAGTGATCTCACGCATGCACACTTCCACCCGGTCACTCTATCCTAGCTGGACGCTTCAACCTGCTACATAGGCAGCGAAATAAACCATCCTGTCTACATCACTGCCTGGCGCAGGACTCATTCCCTCACAGCGCGACGCTGACCCTCAGTGGCTCACTAGCAGGGCCTCCGAAATATACTGGGTCTCGAGGTTTTGAGTGCATTGAAATGTACTCTTACCCAATATTACCAAACTACCAGATAATACTAAGGAAAACTGAGCCTACCATTGTGTTCGTGATACATTGATGCATATCATGAGCATATAATATTTACAGTAACACTACATCTATATTAAGATAATTGAAGGGAAATGAAATAGTGCATGAACATTTTACTCGCATGTTTTACTTAAACTCGCTGTAACTCCCTTAGTTTTACTTGTATTGAATTTTCAATCACTGATTCAATATCTTCACACATTTCCAATCCTGATGGTATGTAACAAATATATCTATAATATTGCATAATTTGTCCTTAGCTGATACAAAAGTAAACTGCAGTGCATCAATGTCCACTCTCCCCATACTCATCTTAATATTTACTCATATTCATTTGATCTTTGTCGTTATCATACTGAGGTACCTAGATCACCTTATTGTACATTATTGATCAACAGCGTCATGTTGATCAATACCCTTTTACAGTTGTGTTCAATTAAGTTACTATTCCTACACACACATCTCTGGAGACTTTCAGCATTTTAATCCAGAGGTATGTACCAGTAGCTTTAGTATTCCTTATTTTATCTACTACTTCCTTCACCAAGCATCATTTCATCAGTGGAAGGGAGGCCTGGACTGGAGGTAGTGTGTGTCGGTTCCCTCTCTTTCAATCAAACTTCATTCAAGGAAATTAAATACCAAACAATCTCTGAAGCCATTACACATAACATAATTTATTGTATAAGAATAAACATTTGGGTATGTTAGAGATGTGAGTTGAAGTGTTGGTAGAAGCCCAGATGGAAACAAAGTTGTGCCTTGTGTCAGCAGCAGTCAAGGTGTTGGATAAGTGTAACATGCTTTTGTTAACTCATTAAGTAATTTGAAACACTTCACAAGATTAATAAATACGCATAGCAGATAATTATGACAATAATATAAACAGACAATTGAATTATAATAAAAAAAAAAAAAATTGATTGAGAAGGGAACTTAGGCAACTCCAATTGCCTGCTTCAGCTTGATCATCTCTCTTAAGTTGTCCTGACTCTCTTGCATGCTGCGCTCCAAATACTCTTTGTTGCTCTGTAGGTTCGTGATCTTCTCATTGCACTTGCCAACCTTGGCCTTCAGGTTCTCTCGCACCATTGGAATATCAGTGAGGAGGAACATGCGGCCTACACTCTCATAAACTCTGGTGCTGTCGCCCAAGCTCTGCAATGCACGAAGGAGTGAGTTAGTCACCAAAACTCTATCAAATGTGATGACTACAGCAGAAGAGCCTCCATATATTCCCTCATTGTTTATTCAATCCCTTCCCCTATATCAGTAACTTTCATGCACGTACTCCTTCACCATATTCTACCATCTTACAACTGTCCTTGTTTTCCTAGGGACCTCATTTTCACTCATATATCCTTCACAAACTTCACTCATTCATATACACTTTCTTTACAAACTTCACTTTTCTTCCTCTCCATATGACCAAACCATCTCAACATATCTCTTTTCATCCATTCCACTACACCACACTTCACTCCATTTGCACAAGGTTTCATGCCACATTTTTCATACATGCTTTCATTACATGACATCATTGGAGTCACTGAGTCATGGATTGATACAAAAAATAAGGGTTTCTTGGCCGAACTTGCAATATCAGGCTATAATTTATTCAGTTGCAAAAGATCCCATAGAGCAGGAGGCGGGTTACTGCTATACATAAAATCCAGTCTTTATCCATTTGTAATTTTAAAAAGATTCAGTAGAAACTATAAATGCAATTTACATCCAGCTCAAGCAACATTCGCGGAAAATGAAAATTAGTCTTATTTATCGACCCCTTTGAAAAACTAGAGAGAATACAGCGTCGTGTAACCAAAATGATACCAAGATTACGTAACAATCAAACCATACGAGGAACGACTAGCAGAACTAAATTTATTTCCCCTAACTTAAATGAAGGCTAAGAGGAGACTTAATTGCAGTTTTCAAAATCTTCAAAGGTTATACTAACGTAAACCCAGACGCCTATTTCACAGTGGACCATACTAACATCACAAAAAACAATGGTTACAAAATAATTGGGAAACACTTTGAAACACACAAAGCCAAATATTTTTCTTTAATCGTGTTGTCAATGTTTGGAATGGACTGACTGTACCCTCCAACGTCGTTAACTCAGATAATGTTGAAACTTTTAAAAAACGCCTCTATAATTATTTCATATCAAATCCCTAGCTGGCACTGTTCTCTTCAGGCTAATTAATCATCTATTTTGTAGTTAGAGAAATTAAACAGCCAAGTAGGGACCAGTAGTCTGTTGTTGTTTGTATTCCTTTCACCCTCCCCCCCATCTTGTCACGCCACATGCTCCTCTCAGATAACTCATTTCCACACCACACACTCTTGACTGTTGTGTCCTATTCCACGCCCAAGTCTCTGATCCATACTTCAGTGTTGGCAGGAGAATGCTGTTCTTAAACCTCTCTTTACATCCATGGATACATTTCTTCCTCTTATAACCATTGCAAGTGATCCTATTTCACACTTGCCTTTCACAACTCTGTCTTATTTCTCCTTCCATTCCTCCATGTTTGTATCCCACTGTTCCCAAATACTTAAACTCTTTCACTTCCTCCATTTTCTCTCTTAGAACTTCCTCACACTTTCCTACTGCTGGCACACTCGCCCTATAAGTGTATTAGAGTCAATCACCTCTACTTCCCTCCTTTCAAAAACCATCACCTTAATTAATTTTCCTAACATTCACTTTCAGCTTCCTTCTCGTACATACACTATAAAATTCATCCACCACTCTCTGAAGTTCCTCTTCATCCTCTGCAAACAACACAGTATCATCCGCAAACAAGCATGCCACTCCTGTCCAACCCATTCCATTAATTTTCAGTCTTGCACCTATATTCTTCACTTTAGCTTTCATTTCTCTCATACACCCATCCATAAAAATATTAAACAGCCATGGCGACATCACACATCCTTGTCTCAACCCGACTCCTGTAGGAAAACTCTCACTTAGCTCTCCATCCACCCTCACACATGCACTTGCCTCGATAAAAATTGTCTTAATTCCTCCCCGTAACTGTCCTCCAACACAATAAATTTTCAGAACATTACAGAGCTTCCTTATCAACTCTTCACATACATTTTCTAGGTCCATGAATGCTACATAAAATTTGTCACCTTTCCCTAAGTACTCCTCTACCATAATTTTAATTGCAAATATCTGGTCCACACAACTTTATCTTTCCTAAGTCCTCCCTGCTCCTCGCTAACCTTCCCTTCAGTCTTTCTGTCAAGACTCTCACACACTTTTCCTGGCACACTAAGTAAACTTATCTCTATAATTATTACACTCATCTTAAGCAAAACCACCAAAACTCTGAACCTAAAAAGAGTCTTGCCTCTCATCTGTCTCCTACATCTACATCCTGAAGTTTCCTTGAAGAAATTCATATCACTATCATAATCAGCTTATTCTGATATAAGCAACAAAACATGATCCACCAGACTCATTTTTATTTTTAATTTTTTTTATTGAGCTTTTAAATAAACTTAGAGTAGCAAGTTCAAGATCTTGTCAATTTAGTATTCAGCGTGTTTCCATTAGAGTAAAAGTGAAAGAAAGTAATAACGTCTGCCTGATGCCCCCACCCACCCTACCTGAATTTCCTTGTCTGTCAGCTGGGCGTGGACAATCTGTTTCTTTAAGCTCTCCACCTGCACATCAGCAATACGCAGCTTCTGGTTAGTCTCCTGCATCTTCCCTTGCAGCTCCATGAAAGCCTGAAAAGATACCATCATCACCATCACCACAATCACACACCATCACTCTTGTCATCATCACTGCCTCCACTTCTTCACTTGCTATTTTAAGTAGTGGACTAAAAACCAAAGTGAAAATGAAGTGTGACAGCCCAGACTTTATTTATTAGTGGTAATATTTTAAGTCATGTTACGAGTCATTACAATCTCAAGTCATGATATAAAAGAACTAATACCCAATTACTTATTTCATGTATTTATTTATTTATTTATTTATTTTTGTCTTTCCTCAAGTACCAAGTCAAATTTTCATTTTATTACATACATTTTGAAATCTGATTTTCATGTTTTCTGGTGTGATAGAAACATATTTGATATCAACTTCTGGCACAAAAAACATTTTCACGACACTCCTTCCACTTGATGGATAACAAGTCCTTAAAGCAAAATGAAATACAGAATAGCCACACCATCATTTAAACATGAACACAAACACAACCCTTTCTACTGTCTTCTTTGCTCTGGCGACAAGCAGGATTTTTTTTTAACATGTTTTTGTTTTCCCTTGGCCAGTGCCCTTTAAATGTATAGGTGCTGCTTCACCACGCACCCCAACACTGTCTCAACACACTACCTGACAACTTGCTCTTCAATCATGAGTCAATGCTAATGAATTAATTTAATGAATTTTCAAATAACTTTTGTATTTGTTATTTAATTTCTATTGAGAACCAAGTCCAAGTCCAAGGGGTAGCTCTTTCTTGTTAAGCCTAGCAGATCTATTTGGTCAATTACCTAACTCGGTGGGATTATTTATTCTTCCTTTTAATCAACTAGTGTCATAGTACTCTGTTGTCTTACGTATTGTTATGCATTATGTATATAGCTACCTAGTTCGGGGGATTTTATTTATGTATATTCTGAAGCTGGAGAAGTCATATACATGGATCTTCAAAAGGCATTCGATAAGGTTTCTAATGGACGTCTGTTGAAGAAACTGCCTGGACATGGAGTGGGTGGTAAAGTACTTGAGTGAATAACATTGTTCCTTATGGGAAGATGGAAGCGAGTCCAAGTGAATAGAGTGGTCTCAAACTGGAGATCTTGGAGACTTGAGTGGAATAGCACAAGGAAGTGTTCTTTGCCCAGTGCGTTCCAACATTTACATTAATGATCTGCATAACTCCATAAAGTCTGATATCTAGTTGTTTGTTGACAACACAATAATATACCGTGAGATTAGAACTGAAAAAGACAGAGATATCCTTCAAGATCTGAATTCCCAGCATAACTGGTCAATAATTTGCCTTCTCCTCTTCCATCTTGAGAAATGTAAAGGAGTAAAGATCCATGGTAGACACAAGATAACGCGAGACACCAAGTACTATCGGACAATTTCCAGTTTCACCCAACCAACGATTTTCTGATGTGTCTTATGTTTTTCTGGTGATACATGTAGTGCTTCGGTTAGGTTAGGTTAGAAAAACAAGGCACATCAGAAAATCGTTGGTTGGGTGAAACTGGAAATTTACCGTATCATCTACAGAGGCAGGGTGAAGGAGAGGTTTTATTGC
>JAPQNM010000038.1:911251-918751 GCA_029783475.1 Metacarcinus magister | reverse complement strand
AGAGAGAGAGAGAGAGAGAGAGAGAGAGAGAGAGAGAGAGAGAGAGAGAGAGAGAGAGAGAGAGAGAGAGAGAGAGAGAGAGAGAGGAGAGAGAGAGAGAGAGAGAGAGAGAGAGAGAGAGAGAGAGAGAGAGAGAGAGAGAGAGAGAGGAGAGAGAGAGAGAGAGAGAGAGAGAGAGAGAGAGAGAGAGAGAGAGAGAGAGAGAGAGAGAGAGAGAGAGAGGAGAGAGAGAGAGAGAGAGAGAGAGAGAGATATGTAACGCAGAATATAAATTACATAATCCAGTATGAATGAAGACATTGATAGAAGTATGATTTAGGGGAAGAAAAAATATCTTGAAGATCGGTTCACAATGGTGATTAAGAAGATTTATTATTAAGCATTTAATCTCGATTTCTATGAATTTTTCCTATAGGAGCTGCCTTGTGTAGGTCAACTGGCCTTTTTCAGCCTCCTTATTTTCTTATGTTCTTATATCACTATATATATATATATATATATATATATATATATATATATATATATATATATATATATATATGTCATAATGACGTAGTACGTTACGTTATAAGTATCTACATGAATCAGCTTTCCTAGATATATTAGTCCTCCTAAATCGTAGGTAAAGGCCACTATAATAACTTCTTAGAAAATATATAGCCTTCTTTGATTTATGCTTATACTTACAATAACCAAAATGTCACTCAATCCGCCTTACTTGATCGAGTTTAGTGATTATCGATCGATTTACTTTATTCTGACATAATAATAACGAATAAAAAGGAAGAATATAACATAATGCTGTGGTGATAAAAAGTAAATCAATCAATCAATAAATAAAAGGTGACAGTAGCATTGATCAAAGGCGTGGTTGACTGAAACACTTTTTTCCTTTTGTCCGTGCGTGTAAAATTTCTTAACCAACATCGTTTCACTATATATAATATAATCAACTAGTCCTTGTATGATGATGATGATGAGGGTGGAGGAGGAGGGTGGGCGTGCTGTACTAAAAAAGGCAAATGTTGGGGGAGTGGATGGGATATAAATAGCACGAGAAGGAAATAAAAGAGAACATGTTTTGACTCACACACAGGAAGGAAGGGTTTTACCAGCCTGGTATAACTAGAACCAACCTAGGATGACGCTGAAGACCTTATAGGAAGCATAATCATGTCATACACTTAATGAACGTAAATAAAGGTACACTAGATAGATCATGATCCATTTTGGGAAGCGAGAAGTTATTTGAGTCCTACAAGAAGAAGAAAAGGTATTACCACTCTCCTGTTACTCTATTCAAGCTGCATAACCTATAGCAAGCATACTTTTGTCATAACAGGGAGGTAGATGGAGTGAATGAACGTAAATAAGGGTCTAGACTACACCCTGGTCCATTTTCAGTAGTGTACCGGGACACCAACAGATGGAGGCAGCTGTGCAATCAATCCCAAAACATGAAGTGGCCCTGAGCGGCTGAGGTGCTGCTGCCCTGTCTCTGTGTGTGGCGACTGGACTTAACCAATTATCACCACCATGGGGACTTAGATACCGCGTCTGTCTTGGATATCAGAGGACAACGAAAGTGGCAACGAAAGGAAACATGTCTGGAAAGGGGGACAAAGATGGTGAGTGTATATATATATATATATATATGTGTGTGTGTGTGTGTGTGTGTAGGTGTGTCTGTTGTCTGTTAGAGGTGTGTCTGCAGTCTTTCCTCTTTTGTGTCATGGCCAGCTGATAAGGCCTCACCGGATGCAGCTTGAGATTAGGAATATTGAATAAAATGCTGCGAGTTTCCCTTCCCTCAGGCCAGTCGTGTTGCCAGTGAGGTGAGGGGAGGATGGGCGGGGTGGGGTGTGGGCGTGGTAGTTATGGAGGGACGAGGAAACGAAACACAAGGAGGAAAACTATATTAGTACTACTTCTTCACGTCAAGTTATAGTATGGAAGGGGAAAATGCAGCTAACTTGAAGGAAACTGAGATTGATATTAGACAGAGGAATGAAGCTAACTTGGATATACGGAGGAAACTTATTGTGTTATTATTACTGCTACTATTTTCCTACCTTGACTGCTCGTTTTTACATTCATTAACGCACGTTCACCCCATTTAAAGTAAGGGGCAGACAAGCATGGTGTATATAGTATTCATTCTCCCTTGTCACTTAATTAAGCTGATCACTGTATTGAGCTAAATTTTACCTTCAGTACTCAATAGTTTTATGTCTATTTACTGTATGGTATGTTTTCAATTTGTTTTGTGTGTGTGTGTGTGTGTGTGTGTGTGTGTGTGTGTGTGTGTGTGGAGGGTAAAATGATAAGGTTGCAGGGTATGATGTAGTGAATGTATAGGAAGGCACAACGTTAGCTAGTGTGATGTATTATAGAGTAGTGTCATGGATGTAGGTATTGTGAATGTATTGATAATTATTGATGTAGTCTATATACTGTATTGCCTAACTGAGTTTATAATTTCTTCATACTTTGTCTATTTATCTATATCTATTTATCTACTTATTTATGTATTCATTGATTTATATATTTATTAACATCATTACAAGTGAAAGGTTTTTATTTAGGATGTCACTCAATTCATATTCACTAGCTATATTGAAGTTGTATTTTGTTTTTATTAGCTATGTATAAAGTTATTAGACCACGTTGTCATGGTGTTGATGGGAGTAATGACAGAGGATACTTGTGTGGGAACTGCAACCACGAATATAAAGTACCAACCTGGATGTAAAGTAAAGGTTATAAGCATCACTAAGTTTAAACAATGAGAGGAAGACAGTGTGATAGTTATTAGAACAGATTCTTTGCTACTAGACTCGTTTATATAATTACCTCTTACAGTGGTTTAATAGTTATTACATAATTATACTACTGTAGTAAGATACAGCGACCTTTTGCTTTATAATGTAGGAGAATAAGCTGCAATGAAGCACTACACATTTACACTTCAGCAGAGAATGGGTGAAGAGGTGAGGAGGAGGATATTGCAGGTGTGAGAGGATGATCTTATGTCAAATGGGAGGATAGTGGGAGAGTATATGGGAGAGAGGGAGGGTAGGAGAGTGAGAAGAATGAAGTATACAAAGATGAGGTGCATGGACATTACCAAATACAGATTCCTCTACAACATCCACTTTATTGAAGGGATAACTTGCAGGAAAGAATAATAGATAGCTGGATAGACAACTTCTTTGCAGCCTGTCATTAGATTCACAAAGGAAGATGCAGATTCAGTTGGTGGTATGGCCGAGTCTTTCACCGTCTTGGCAGAACTATGAATTTACGTAATAAAGGTGATGTTGCTGATTATTTTGGGAGTCAGTCCTGTGTACTGAAAAAAATATATATATATATATATGAAAAAAAAACACTGAGAGAGGCAATTGAAATGAATAAAACACGAACAATTGTCGCTTTATCAATTAGAATTCTTGGACAAAAGGAAGATTATTGGTATTTGATTGCAGGAGACATGCTAAAAACATATGTAAAGTTTAATGGTAATTGTGTTGAGCTGCTTTTTTATATCACACAGTACAAATTATCCGGCGGTAGAACTTGAGAAACAAAGTACAAAGGTAATGTACGAGACCTTAGTGAAGCCAATATTATGTTGAGAGTGATGATGCCTGTAATGAGCAACTCTACACAAAAACAAATAGACATACCTAGATAATACTAAGGAAATCAAGCAGACTGGGAAAATATACTCAAGTAGTAATGCCGATGGTGTTAATGTTATAGTAAAATTTAACTCACACATACACACACAAGACAAAAAATTTACGCACATACGCACACAAGACAGAAAAAATTTATGCACACATACGTACACCGACAAAAAATTTACGCAAATATACACGCACACACGTGAAAAATTTACACACACACACACACACACACACACACACACACACACACACACACACACACACACACACACAGACATAATATATTTACACCACATACACACAAACACAAAACATTAATTGTACTTATGTGTTTGTCCAGTCGAGATATTTACTTTGAAGGTAGTACAACAGTTTGCTTCCTTTCCTTCCATTATCTCACATTAGCAGAATCTTTAAATGGTAGATATTGATATGGAGACAGCCACTCATATATTAACATGGACCCTTGACCCACCAATCAAACACCAAGGCAGGAATTTTACCAGTCAGGGCAAATATTAGGGACTCCAGCCACTAATGTGGGTTATTTTGGCGTTACTGTCTGCTGTCACTACTGTCTGTGCTGTTTGTCTGAATGTCATCACCATTATTGTCATCACCATTATCATCATCATCATCATCATCGTCGTCAATGTTTCATAACGCTACTAGGCATTTCATATTACCTTTGAATGATGTGGAAAATGTTCAAGTTATGATCAATACTATTTCTTTTACCAAGCACACCAACAAAGGTACAAAGGTAATTCCGTCACATTGATTTTGTAGACAATGTTTTTATGTGCATTCAAAAGAAAAAAAAAGAAGGGAGAGGCAATATACCTTTTTTTTTTCAGTATACATATTTGATTATCACTTTTTCCTGGTCTTCTACCTTGCAATTATGGAGAAAGGCAGATTTGTATAAAATAAATTATCATCATCATCATACTCATCGTTATCATCATTGTCCTCATCATCATCGTTGTCACCGTCATCATCATCACTGTGGTCGTTCTTGTCTTTTCTGGCTATTCATACTGTGTTGGCCAACCATAGAAGTGAATGCTACTACTACTACTACTGCTGCTGCTGCTGCCTGTCATTTCCTGTGTTTTATAAGGATCAGGTTCATTACTGATACTGAATCAAAGCCTTGTTTGTATTAATTTTTATTGTTATTTTTAGTGTTGTTGTTTAAGGTATTATTATTATTTATTATACTACTACTACTACTACTACTACTACTACTACTACTACTACTACTACTACTACTACTACTACTACTACTACTACCACTACCACTACTACTACTACTACTACTACTACTACTACTACTACTACTACTACTACTACTACCACCACCACCACCACCACCACCACCACCACCACCACCACCACCACTACCACTACTACTACTACTACTACTACTACTACTACTACTACTACGACCACTACGACTACTACTACTACCACCACTACTACTGCTATGTATTAACTAGGATGGGGAGCCCTTTGGTGGCAGCTTTGTGATTGTGTTGGTTAGTGTAGTTGCTGTGAATCCGTTGTGGTTGGATTGGAGCACCATGCAAGGCCTGATCTTATCCACCGCACTGCCACCCCTGCACATGCAACACCACCAACGGTAAAGTTCATGCAAGGCTAGGAAGGGTAGGGAGCAGATTTTAATCCTCTTACCTTGTTTGTATAAAGAGGAGCTGACCAGACGTGTCTTGTGGTGTGGTGTGGTGTGGTGTGTTGTGTTGTGTTGTGGTGTGGTGTGGTGTGGTATGTTGCGGTGTGGTGTGTTGTGGTGTGTTGGGAGTCAAACTAGCAGTGGTGTTGTGTTATATTATTGTCCTTTCTTCTTCTTCTTCTTCTTTTTCTTCTTCTTCATGGTGGTGACTTAGGAATGGAATATAATGGATGTGTGTGTGTGTGTGTGTGTGTGTGGTGTGTGTGTGTGTGTGTGTTAGTGGTTCCTTATTAGAGTATGTATTTATGTACTTCTATCAGTCTGTCTTTACCTCAAACACCACATCACATACACTGTATTTGTATGTCTTTTTAAACTGATTCTCTACTTGTATCGATCTGTTTGTTGGTGTCTATCTCAAAACTTGTTCATGTGCTCACCCTTCACTCCTCCTCCTCTTCCTTTTCCTTTTCCTTTTCCTTTTCCTTTTCCTTTTCCTTTACTCCCTGAGTTGAGGTTAGGGTAGAGGTTGAGTTGAGGTTAGGTTGAGTTGAGTTGAGGTTAGGGTAGAGGTTGAGTTGAGGTTAGGTTGGTTCAAGATGGTGACTTCATAGTTCAAATCTGGTCTCATGCTGCTGTTTTGAAGTGGTTGTTGTTAGGAATGAATATTACAGCAACATGGTATGCAGGTGTAACCCTTGTGGCGGGATGGTGTTAGGGGTGTTAGGGGTCTTGATGCACCACTCATTGTTCTTATTCACTTGTATTGTTGTATTCTTTGTTTGATGATGAGTGGCATTTAGCATCGAATTTACATCTCATGACCAACTTCTTCCTCCTCTTGTATAGGATGATTGTTGTTGTCCAGCCACTTGTTCCTTGAAGAATAGCTGGTGTGTTACTATATAGCACTGTTTTCATTCACTGTTTTCATTCACTGTTTTCATTCACTGTTTTCATTCACTGTTTTCATTCACTGTTTTCATTCACTGTTTTCATTCACTGTTTTCATTCACTGTTTTCATTCACTGTTTTCATTCACTGTTTTCATTCAGTTTTCATCGTTTTCATTCACTGTTTTCATTCTGTTTTCACTCACTGTTTTCATTCACTGTTTTCATTCCTGTTTTCATTCTGTTTTCATTCACTGTTTTCATTCACTGTTTTCATTCCTGTTTTCATTCACTGTTTTCATTCACTGTTTTCATTCACTGTTTTCATTCCTGTTTTCACTGTCATTCTGTTTTCATTCACTGTTTTCATTCACTGTTTTCATTCACTGTTTTCATTCACTGTTTCATTCACTGTTTTCATTCACTGTTTTCATTCACTGTTTTCATTCACTGTTTTCATTCTCTGTTTTCATTCACTGTTTTCATTCTCTGTTTTCATTCACTGTTTTCATTCTCTGTTTTCATTCTCTGTTTTCATTCGCTGTTTTCATTCGCTGTTTTCATTCGCTGTTTTCATTCACTGTTTTCATTCACTGTTTTCATTCGCTGTTTTCATTCACTGTTTTCATTCACTGTTTTCATTCACTGTTTTCATTCACTGTTTTCATTCTCTGTTTTCATTCACTGTTTTCATTCACTGTTTTCATTCTCTGTTTTCATTCACTGTTTTCATTCACTGTTTTCATTCACTGTTTTCATTCACTGTTTTCATTCACTGTTTTCATTCTCTGTTTTCATTCACTGTTTTCATTCACTGTTTTCATTCACTGTTTTCATTCAGTTTTCATTCACTGTTTTCATTCTCTGTTTTCATTCACTGTTTTCATTCACTGTTTTCATTCACTGTTTTCATCACTGTTTTCATTCTCTGTTTTCATTCACTGTTTTCATTCACTGTTTTCATTCACTGTTTTCATTCACTGTTTTCATTCACTGTTTTCATTCACTGTTTTCATTCACTGTTTTCATTCACTGTTTTCATTCACTGTTTTCATTCACTGTTTTCATTCACTGTTTTCATTCACTGTTTTCATTCACTGTTTTCATTCACTGTTTTCATTCACTGTTTTCATTCACTGTTTTCATTCTCTGTTTTCATTCACTGTTTTCATTCACTGTTTTCATTCTCTGTTTTCATTCACTGTTTTCATTCTCTGTT
>JAPQNM010000038.1:901251-906251 GCA_029783475.1 Metacarcinus magister | reverse complement strand
TTTTGTCAAAGCAACGATTTCTATTGTGTTTTATTAATCTTGTTTTGACGGCAGTGAATCCACCCTAAGTGACTAAGGTCAGACTGGAAGGGGAGAAGTATTGGGCAGCTCTCTCCGTGTTATAGAAGGCAGTCCTCTCCATACTGGTAGAGCTGTGGCGTAGAATGAAGTCATATCCTGTCACCGGTCCATCCTCTGGTTACAGCAAGTACTACTGAAAAGTCACCTGAACACTTACTCAGACAGCGTTATTTCTCGCCTTCACATCCTCTTAACGACACATTCTAGCTTCAAGAACGACGACTGTGTCTATGAAGACACCCATGCCTTCACACCTCCCTCAGTAACACGTGAAGAAGGAAAATTTGTAAAGAATTAAGGAGTGAACACATCCCTGCCAGTAAAGGAGTTGCAAGGATGACTCAAAGGAAGAAATCTATGTCTATGCTGCTGGGTGGAATGTATAACAAGCGGTTGAAGAGGAAGAACACCATTAGCGATCCCTCTAATGCCTTGGCCGCCCTCTTCAAGAACGTCAATGTTCAGATCGCCGCCACCAGCAACCTCTCCGTTAACGAGGTGTGCCAACCGGAGAACATGGAGGGACGCCAGAAGAGGTCCAGCTCCATGCCTCCGCCCCTGGAACGCCTTTGCAACACCTCCGACAGCCACACAAACGACGATGATGATAAAGCTTTTGGTATTTCCTCGCCCACAAATGACACTGAGGACAGCGAAAACGACGACTTCTTGTGGGACGAAACGATTAGCTATGCGCCCCAGGCACATACCGGTACTGTACTGGTGTTTGTTTTGTCACACACACACACACCACACACACACACACCACACACACACACACACCACACACACACACACACCACACACACACACACCACACACACACACACACCACACACACACACACACCACACACACACACACACCACACACACACACACACACACCACACACACACACACACCACACACACACACACACACCACACACACACACACACCACACACACACACACCACACACACACACACACACACACACAAACACACACACACACACACACACACAAACACACACACACACACACACACAAACACACACACACCACACACACACACACACCACACACACACACACACACACACACACAACACAACACAACACAACACAACACAACACACACACACACACACACACACACACACACCACACACACACACACACACACACACACACACCACACACACACACACCACACACACACACACACCACACACACACACACACCACACACACACACCACACACACACACACACACACACACACACACACACACACACACACACACACACACACACACACACACACACACACACACACACACACACACACACAACACAACACACACAACACAACACACCACACACACACACACACACACACACACACACACACACACACACACACACACACACACACACACACACACACAACACACACACACACACACACACACACACATACACAACACACACATACACAACACACACACACACACACACACACACACACACACACACACACACACACACACACACACACACACACACACAACACACACACACACAACACACACATACACAACACACACTCTCACACACACACACTTCTCACACACACACTTCTCACACACACACACACACACACACACACACACACACACACACACACACACACACACACACACACGTAATACGGGTGCCTGTTTGTGTGTGTGTGTGTATATTGCTTTTTGGTTTCTGTAGAGAGGAAACTCATTTCCAGTTAAGGTTATCTTTATTCACAAAATTTAGACTTTATATATAACATAAACATTCTTACAACAAACATTCTAAATTATATATGCGGACTGTCTAAGGACAGTGCGCGCCTAGTTGGTGGTGTATGTTGATAAGCAGCGCAACATATTAAACAATCATATTACAAAAGAAAAATATAAATAAAGAAATACAAAGCAAATTAATATGAAGAATATGAAAACATGAAAGTGAATTATAATAAATTATAATAGTTAGTGGTGAACCAGCACATTCTCATTAGAACTGTATTACAAAGTCTGATTAGGGTAGACTCTTCTACAATACTTCCCCCCCCCCTAGTGACGAGGGAGGAGGAACGAGATCTTGGTGGTGCGGTGCTGCTGTTGTTCTGTTGTTGATTTGATGGTAGAAATGTGAGGAGCCTGGTCTGGGGCCAACAGATATGCCGGCTTGACTCGGTCGATGGCCACCGCGTCTTGAGCACCGTTCCTGTCAATGGTGACAGTCTTCCTGGTCCGTCTCAGGACGAGGTAGGGTCCTTGGTAGGGCTGCGTCAGAGGCCGGCGGACGGCATCCATGCATATGAAGACGTGGGTGCAGGTGTCGAGGTCCTGGCTCACTAAGGTCTTCATCAAGGAAGAACGAGGCTGCACTGGCTGAAGACTTCTCATGGCACCTTTGAGGCGGGAAGCAAAGTCTTGGGCGCTGCAGGGTGCAGGGTCGGGTGTTTTTACCAGCAACTCGCCTGGGAGCCTAAGGTTGGTGCCGTAAACCAGCTCAGCCGAGGAGTGGTGCAGGTCTTCCTTCAGGGAGGACCTGATGCCGAGGAGAACAATGGGGAGAGCCAGGGACCAGTTCTCTTGTTGGGTGGAGGCCATGAGGGAGGACTTCAGTTGGCGATGGAACCGTTCGACCATGCCGTTGGCCTACGGGTGGTAGCTGGAAGTCCTGTAGCGGCGGATGCCGAGCAGGGTCATGACCTTGTTCCACACGTTGGCCTCGAACTGGCCGCCGCGGTCTGAGGTGAGGCTGAGAGGAACACCGAACCTGGAGACCCAAGTAGCGATGAAGGCGTGGGCGACGGTGTCCGTTGTGATATCAGCGAGGGCTTCGGCCCAATGTGTAAAACGATCCACGCAGATGAGGATGTAGTGATGACCGGCAGAGGGTGGCAGGGGACCGACCAGGTCAATGTGGATGTGGTCGAATCTCTCCGTGACTGGTGTGAAAAAGTGCTGGGTGGAGAGTGTGTGCCGAGTCACCTTGGAGGCTTGACAGTTGGTGCAGGTACGAGTCTAGAGTCTGACGTCCTTGTTGATGCCCTCCCAGATGAAACGAGACATCATCAAGTGCTATGTAGCTCGGATGCCAGGGTGAAAGAGATCGTGAAGCTGACGGAAGGCCTGGTAGCGATGTCGCTGTGGCAGGTAGGGACGGACAGCGTCTGTGGAGACGTCAGCGTAGAGAGTGACCTTGGTGCCTGGGAGCGTGAGTTTCTTCATCTTGAGCGCCGGGTTGTACAATAGCTTGTCCAGTTTGGCGTCGCTGGACTGGTCGGCAGCTATGGCGGCGTAATCAAGAGAAGAGGACGTCACAACAATAATGTTGCGGGAGAGGGCGTCTGCTGGAGCGTTGTCTGCACCTTTGATGTACCTGATGTCGGTGGTGAATTGAGAAACATAGTCCATGTGGCGAAACTGCCGTAGAGTGTAGGAGTCCTTGTTTCTCAGGAAGGCAGTAGTAAGAGGCTTGTGGTTGGTGTACATATGTAAGCGACGGCCTTCAATGAAGTAGCGGAAACGCTTGACAGCCTTGAAGATGGCGAGAAGTTCTCGGTCGTATGCGCTGTACTTGGTTTTAGCCGTGTTGAGCTTCTGTGAGAAGAAGGCAATCGGCTTCCAGGCACTGTCGACAAGTTGTTGGAGGATGGCACCAGTCCCAGTGTCGGAGGCGTCTGTCACTATGGAAGTCTCCGCGTCAGGGGATGGGAAAGACAGCGTGACTGTGTCGCTGAGGGCCTTCTTAGTTGCGAGGAAGGCAGCGTCAGCGTCAGCTTCTGGAGTCCAGATGAGAGTGACAGACTGGCCACGCTTACAGGGCTTTACCATGGCGTAGAGTGGCTGAAGCAGGAGAGAGCAGTGTGGGATGAAGCGGTTGTAGTAATTAATCATACCCAGAAATTCTTTGAGTTTGCGCTGGGTGGACTGCTTCGGGAACTGCTGAATGGCTTCACACTTCGTGTGGAGTGGAGCGATGCCTGCTGGAGTTACAGTGTGGCCGAGGAAGGTGAGAGAGGTGACACCGAACTCAGACTTGTCTACATTGATCTGTACGCCATAGTCTTGTAAGCGGGTGAGGACTTGGTGAAGGTGTTGTCGGTGTGAGGCTTCATCTGGGCTCGCGATGAGTAGGTCGTCAATGTACGCGAAGCAGAAGGGCAAGCCTCGAAGAACCTCATCAATGAAGCGTTGGAAGGTCTGGGCCGCATTCATGAGTCCAAAGGGCATCCTGACCTACTCAAACAGACCGAAGGGCGTGATGATGGCGATCTTCGGGATGTCGTCAGGGTGTACTGGAATCTGATGGAAGGCCTTGACGAGGTCTATGCGTGAGAAGATGGTGGAGCCAGCGAGTTGGGACAAGAACTCCTGGATGTTTGGCACAGGGTATCTGTCCATCTGGGTGTGAGAGTTGAGGGCACGGTAGTCTCCACAGGGCCGTATGTCGCCGTTCTTCTTGGTGACGACGTGGAGGGCTGATGACCAGTTGCTGCTGCTGGGCCACACAATACCTTGGCGCATTAGAGACTCGAACTCGGCCTTGGCTTGACAGTAGCGTTCTGGAGCTAAGCGACGGGCCTTGGCGTGTACTGGTGGTCCTGTTGTCTTGATGTGATGCGTGACGTGGTGTTTGACGGGCAAGCTGGCTGAGTAAGGCTGAGTCAGCGTAGGGAAAGACTTCAGCAGGTCAGCGAACTGGTGGTCCTTTTGGATGACAGCGAAGTGCGTATTTGGAGGCGAGATTTTTTGCCTTGGGAGTGATCAAGCGAATGAATCTATAAGACTCAGGCCGTCACACTGGGAAAATTGTGCTCTTATAAGCACAGGCTTGAAAGCCAATTTTAACCATAGCAAACACTCCGGTGGTCACCATTTAATA
>JAPQNM010000038.1:878751-881251 GCA_029783475.1 Metacarcinus magister | reverse complement strand
GTGTGTGTGTGTGGTGTGTGTGTGGTGTGTGTGTGTGTCGGGGAGTGCCAGACAGGCCCCGGCGGCACCCTTATGAGGAGGAAGGAAGGAAGGAAAAGGAGGAAAAGAAGATAAGAGCTGGAGAGAGGAGGAGGAGGAGGAGGAGGAGGTGGCACTGCTCTAGGCTTCTCATACTCCTCCTCCTCCTCCTCCTCCTCCTCCTCCTCCTCCTCCCCCCTCCTCTCCCTCCTCCTCCTCCTCCTCCTCCTCCTCCTCTCCCCCTCCTCTCCCCCTCCTCTCCCTCCTCCTCCTACTCCTCCTCCTCCTCCCCTCCTCCTCCTCCTCCTCCTCCTCCTCCTCCTCCTCCTCCTCCTCCTCCTCCTCTCCTCCTGACCTCTCTCTCTCTCTCCTCTCTCTCTTCTCTCCTCTCCTCTCTCTCTTCTCTCTCTCTCTCTTTCATTTTCTTATCTCCTCTTTTTCACCTCCTCCTCCTCCTCCTCCTCCTCCTCCTCCTCCTTCCCAAGTGAGTGAGTCATTGTGAGTCAGTGTGAGTTAATAAAGATAGTGTTAGAGATAGTGAGCAAGCGTACTGTTCTACCTGGCATAGGGTAGAGAAAGACAGCCTCTTCACCCTCTCTCTCTCTCTCTCTCTCTCTCTCTCTCTCTCTCTCTCTCTCTCTCTCTCTCTCTCTCTTCCCCTCATTTTTTCCCTTTCTTATTTATCTGATTTTCCTTCATTCTCTTATTCGTATCTATTTTCCTGTTTTTTTTATCTCTTCCTCTTCTACTACCTCCTTTTCTCTCCCCTCTCCTCTTTCCCCTTTCCTCTCCCCTTTCCCATGTCCTTCTCTCACCCCATTCCCCTCTTCCTCCCCTTCCTTTGTCACTAACGCCTTCCTTCCCCTCACCCTCCCCTCACCCTCCCCTCACCTTCCCCTCACCCTCCCCTCACCTCCCTCACCTCCCCTCACCCTCCCATCACCTCACACTGACCCCTTTCCCCTCACCGTGAGCAAAGGGTTGAGTCAGGTGAGGTAAGGTAAGGTGAGGGGAGAAGGTAGCACAGGTTAGGTTACCTTTAATATACCCTCCCTCCTTTCTTTCCCCTCCTCCTCCTCCTCCTCCTCCTCCTCCTCCTCCTCCTCCTCCTCCTCCTCCTCCTGTTTCCGTTCGTATTTTCATCTTTTCATTGTATTTTTTTTCTCTCTTTATTCGTCAAAGTTGTTATTTTTTTACTCGTGTGTGTGTGTGTGTGTGTGTGTGTGTGTGTGTGTGTGTGTGTGTGTGTGTGTGCGCGCGCGCTCATCTCGTAGACATACTTTACTTTAGAAAAAACTCTCTCTCTCTCTCTCTCTCTCTCTCTCTCTCTCTCTCTCTCTCTCTCTCTCTCTCTTCTCTCTCTCTCTCTCTCTCTCTCTCTGCCGCGACAGTATCCAGACTGCGACACGGAACTTCCCCTCCCCTTCCCCCTTCCCCCTTCCCCTCCCCTTCCCCTCCCCTTCCCTTCCCCTCCCCTTCCCCTCCCCTTCCCCTCCTTTCCCCTCCTTTCCTCTCTCCTCCCCTCTTCTTCTTCTTCTTCTGTTGCATAAGAACTATGTTTTGTTGGTGTCTGGTGGCTGCCGTCCAAGAGAGAGAGAGAGAGAGAGAGAGAGAGAGAGAGAGAGAGAGAGAGAGAGAGGAGAGAGAGAGAGGAGAGGAGAGAATGGGAAGATACGTCAACATAAGAGAGTTTGAGAGAGAGAGAGGAGGAAGAGTAAGTCACTTAAGAGAGAGAGAGAGAGAGAGAGAGCAGAGAGAGTAGAGAGAAGGAGAGAGAGAGAGAGAGAGAGAGAGAGAGAGAGAGAGAGAGAGAGAGAGGAGTTTATGGGGATGGTTTCAAGAAATGACATGAAGAGAGGGGTAGGAGGGAAGAGAGAGAGATAGAGAGAGAGAGAGAAGAGAGAGAGAGAGAGGAGAGAGAGAGAAGAGAAGAGAGAGAGAGGAGCGAGAGAGAGAGAGCGGAGAGAGAGGAACATAGCAATATAGAGAAAGGAAGGAAAATAGGAATGAGGAAGGGAAAGGAAGAGTGAATAGAAGAAGAAAGAAGGAGAAAAGGAGGAAAGGAAGGATTGAAAGAGGGAGGAAGATTGAATATGGAGATTAAGGAAGAAAGGGAGGGAGGGAAGGAAGGAAGAAAGGGAGGGAGGGAGGGAAGGAAGAAAGAAGGAAAATAGAAAGGGAAGGAAGGGAGGAGGAAGAAGGAAGGAAGAAAGGAATGAAAGGAGTGAAGGAAGAAAGAAGAAAGAAAGGTAGGAAGGAAGATATAAAATAAGAAAGGGAGGGAGTGAAGAAAGGAATGAAAGGAGTGAAGGAAGAAAGAAAGGGAGCGAATGGAAGACTTGGTTATCATATCAGTCAAGGCAGCTACCCTAAGAAAACACTCTCTCTCTCTCTCTCTCTCTCTCTCTCTCTCTCTCTCTCTCTCTCTCTCTCTCTCTCTCTCTCTCTCTCGTGACACATGGTATTACATCAGAAAGAAATG
>JAPQNM010000038.1:876198-878651 GCA_029783475.1 Metacarcinus magister | reverse complement strand
ATGTGCGTGGGGTGGTATGTGTGTGTTGTGTTTGGGGTGGGGGGGGGGCGGGGCGGTGGGGGGGGGGAGGGGGGGGGGGGGGGGGGGTTGTCTGGCGGTGGGGTGGGGGTTGGGGGGGCGGGCGGTCGGGGGGCGGGGCGGGGGGTGCGGGTGAGGTGGCCAGCACACACACACACACACACCCAGGCACCGCCTCGGGAGGGTGTCAGTGTCATCCGGAGTGTCGCCTCAGTGCCACCACCTCCCCCAGCTGCCGCCCCGCCCCGCCCCGCCCCGCCCCTGACCCTTTGACCCGCAGGTCTGATGGAGATATAGGCGGTGGTCACTACGCCAGGGGGTGACAGGGGCCTGACCCCTCCCCTACGCTGCCCCCCCTCCCCCCGCTTCCTGCCCTGTGCCCGCCATGCCACAGTACCACGACGCTGTGCTGGACCATGGGGGCGGCGGACCAAAGACTGTGTTCTGGCTGGACCAGCCTCCGCGCCCACCACGCCGCCCACGCCCACGCACACACGCCAGGAGCTTACTAGCCGCCCTCAGAAGGCGCCGCGCCACCTACACCGTTACTCCGCCCACGGACAGCCCGCCGCCCTCCCCAGCCACATCCCCGCCCACGCTGATTCGCAGCGTGAGTTGCACGGAGACTCGATGCCCCGCCTGGACCACCACGCCCTCACACTCACACTCACACTCACACTCACACTCACACTCATCGTCACCGTCACCGTCACCGTCGTGGTCGAGACACAGCCTGTGGGCGGCCATCACGTCCTCCGCCTCAGCCTTCAGCTCTCCGTCCGCCTCCCCGTCCCCGGCAGCCTCGCCGCCCCGCACGCCCGTCCTCACCACCACCACGCCCAGGCCCGCCCTCAGGCCACGCTTGTCAGCATCGCCCAGCCCCGCCCCGCCTGGTGGCAAGGTGCCGCCCCCGCTTCTCCCGTACTCCAGGAAGACAGTAGGCGAGAGTTGGGACGTGTGGGCGGGGTGCACGCCGCCCCGCCCTGCCACGCCCACGGACTGGCCCAGCGGCAGGGCAAGGCAGATGACCATCTCCATGGAGGAAAACACGGCGCAGTACCGACGCTGGATGCAAGGTGGGTGCCAGCCACGCCCACCCACGCCCACCCACGCACAGTGTGGCGGTAACAGTGGGTGACGCCATGACACCTGCGTTACATCAGGAGGCAGAGTGTGTGTGTGTGTGTGTGTGTGTGTGTGTGTGTGTGTGTGTGTGTGTGTGTGTGTGTGTGTGTGTGTGTGTGTGTGTGTGTGTACTATAGTACCTGCAAGTGTGACGGGGCAACACAAGGTGCACACAACTTACTGTAGTCACTCATGGCTCCAGGTTTTCTGTAACGATGCTCGGCGATCCGTTTTCTGTTAAGGATGATATTGTTGTTGTTGTTTTGCTGGGCGTGGGCGACGGCATGAAAATGAGAGAGAGAGAGAGAGAGAGAGAGAGAGAGAGAGAGAGAGAGAGAGAGAGAGAGAGAGAGAGAGAGAGAGTAGTAACACATGCACAGGTAGTTGGTGTTTAGGTACTAAACCTCACTGTGGGTTTGTTGAACAGTGCAGGTAATGGGTGTTGAGGCCGCTTTATGAACACTTAATGATATCTTTACTGGGCTTTACTTTACCTTACCTTACCTTGCCTTGCCTTGCCTTGCCTTGCCTTGCCTTGCCTTGCCTTGCCTTGCCTTGCCTTGCCTTGCCTTGCCTTGCCTTGCCTTGCCTTGCCTTGCCTTGCCTGCCTTGCCTTGCCTTGCCTTGCCTTGCCTTGCCTTGCCTTGCCTTGCCTAGCCTAGCCTTGCCTTATCTGCCTGTCTTGCCTTGCTTTCTTTGCCTTGCCTTGCCTTGCCTAGCCTTGCTTTGCCTTGCCTTGCCTTATCTTGCCTTGCCTTGCCTTGCCTTGCTTTGCCTTGCCTTGCCTTGCCTTGCCTTGCCTTGTCTTGCCTTGCTTTACTTTGCCTTGCCTTGCCTTGCCTAGCCTTGCCTTATCTTGCCTTGCCTTGCCTTGCCTTGCCTTGCCTTGCCTTGCCTTGCCTTGCCTTGCCTTGCCTTGCCTTGCCTTGTCTTGCCTTGCTTTCTTTGCCTTGCCTTGCCTTGCCTAGCCTTGCCTTGCCTTGCCTTGCCTTGCCTTGCCTTGCCTTGCCTTGCCTAGCCTTGCCTTATCTTGCCTTGTCTTGCCTTGCTTTACTTTGCCTTGCCTTGCCTTGCCTTGCCTTATCTTGCCTTGCCTTGCCTTGCCTTGCCTTGCCTTGCCTTGCCTTGCCTAGCCTTGCCTAGCCTTGCCTTGCCTTGCCTTGCCTTGCCAATACCAAATAAATCAGGGCCCGTATCCTTACTCTCAAAGCAAACTTTACTCCTTACTCCTAAAAGTAAAAGTTAATACTAGCAGAAGTTATTGCTATCCTGCGCTACTATCAGTGTAAGTTTAGTATAAAATTAGTAAA
>JAPQNM010000038.1:863698-866198 GCA_029783475.1 Metacarcinus magister | reverse complement strand
AACGCTTTTTGAAAGTCAAAATATACTATGCCGACTTCTCTGGTGTTGTGGTACATTTTGTATACGTCGTTGAAGAAATTAAGTAGATTTGTAAGGCATGAATGTTTGTTTCTGAACCCATGTTGTGAACCTTTAATGATGGAGTTTTTCTACTGTTTTGTAGGTATGTGTGTGTGTGTGTGTGTGTGAGAGAGAGAGAGAGAGAGAGAGAGAGAGAGAGAGAGAGAGAGAGAGAGAGAGAGAGAGAGAGAGAGAGAGAGAGAGAGAGAGAGAGAGAGAGAGAGAGACATACATACATACATACATACATACATACATACATATATACATACATACATATATACATACATACATATATACATACATACATACATACATACATACATACATACATACATACTTACCACAACCACACCACTGGAAAAATTCAACCACACACACACACACACACACACACACACACACACACACACACACACACACACACACACACACACACACACACACACACACAGACCACACCACACCTCTTTCCATGCACGCTACTACTACTACTACTACGTCAGAACAACCTTATATAACCACACACACACACACACACACACACACACACACACACACACACACACACACACACACACACACACACACACACACACACACACATCAGGGTAGGGGAGTAATGTTAATATTTACGTACCTACAGTAACCTTGAGAGCCAGGAAAGGGGGAAGGGGCAAGAGGAAAGGGGAGGGGATAGGGAGTAGGTGAGGGGAAGGGAAGGGGAAGGGGAGTAGGTGAGGGGGAGGAAGGGAAGCTTGGAGACATGATGGGGTAGATGCGGGAGGGGAAGGTGGGGGAAGGAGGGGTGTTTTTTGGGGGGTAAGGTAGGACAGGTGGGCTTAGATCAAGGTGTTTTGGTGTTTTTTTGTTTTTTTGTAAGAAAGACCCGTCTAGACACACACACACACACACACACACACACACACACACACACACACACACACACACACACACACACACACACACACACACCTGTTCGAACGAGAAGCAACAAGTGAGGGAGAAATGGAAAAAAAAGAATAGGTAAGAGAGAGAGAGAGAGAGAGAGAGGAGAGAGAGAGAGAGAGAGAGAGAGAGAGAGAGAGAGAGAGAGAGAGAGAGAGAGAGAAGGGGGGGAGGAAGATATATGTTTTAAGAAAGAGGAATGAGAAATGGATGTAGCGTGGAGAAGATTAGGAGGAGGAGGAGGAGGAGGAGGGAGGGAGGAGGAGGAGGAGAGGAGGGGAGGATGAGGAGGAGGAGGAGGAGGAGGGGAGGAGGGGGAGGGGGGGGAAGAGGAAGGAGAAGGAGGAGGGAGGAAGGGAGGGGCGCTCATACAGTACATTCCAGGACTGAAGATACTGCCTATAAGGAGGGAGGAAGAAGAAGAAGAAGAGGAGGAGGAGGAGGAGGAGGAGGAGGAGGAGGAGGAGGAGGAGGAGGAGGAGGAGAGGAGGAGGAGGAGGATAGAGACAGAGGTGAATTATGTGAGATGTGAAGGGGGAAAGGAAGAAAATAATGATAATAATAATAATAATAATAATAATAATAATATAATAGGTATGAAAATGAAAGAAGGAGGAGGGAGGTTTCTAAAGGACCCGTTGAATAAATATATAATGATAAGTTGATAGATGTGTTCCTATGTATCTATTTATCTATAAGATCTTTCTATATTATCTATCTTTATTCAAGTATACAAATTACTGTTTATTACATTAATATTTATATCTACTTATTTAGCTATTCATTGTCATTCTCTATTACAATCTATTCACGTTTTAATTATTCCAGTGTTCGTAGAAGGAAGGAAGGAAGGAAATGAAGGATAGGTGGGGAAGGAAAGAAGGGATGAAGGAAAGGAAGGATGGGTGGGGAAGGAAGGAAGATTAGGAAAGAAAAAAAGAGAGAAGGGAATGTAGGTATGGAAGAAGACAGGACAGAAGGAAGGATTACAAAGGAATACAAACACCAACAAACCTCTATGTCCTTACTTGGCTGTTTCGATTTCATAAAACTATACCAACTATTATTATTAGAGAAAGGATACAACAGTAGAAGGCTCCTCCCCACTCCTGCTTCCCTTCAGCCGAAGCTGGACGGAAAAGAAGCGATACCATGTAGTATTGAAAAAAAAACTGCCTGGAATTTAAGAGGACAGTAAGAAGAATGCTGTATCTACAAAACTAACTTTATAGACGTGAGTTTGTTTGAAGAACAGCAGAACAACAAATGTCAACGCTTTATTAGTCTGAAAATAACAGTGGCATCCGTGGATTTGATATAAAGAAATTATGAAGACGTCTTTTAAAAGTTTCAACAGTATCTTAGTTGACGACGTTCGAGGGTTGTCAGTCCATTCAAATATTGACAACACGATCAATTAAAAAGTATTTGGCTTCGTTAGTTTGAAAGCGTTCCCAATTATTTTGTAACCGTTGTTTCTAGAGATGTTAGA
>JAPQNM010000038.1:843698-851198 GCA_029783475.1 Metacarcinus magister | reverse complement strand
AAACTCAATACTTCGGTGGTTATATTATTATTGTTATTATTATATGTTACTGTCTTCGTTGTTCTTCCTTTTTAGAATAGAGGAATCTGATCCCCTTAAGAGCGTGTCGAATAAAGGGTTGGAACACTTTTAATGGGATCGAGTACTCTTGTTCCCGTAAACCAAGATACTCGATTGAACCCTATACCTGAGAGAGAGAGAGAGAGAGAGAGAGAGAGAGAGAGAGAGAGAGAGAGAGAGAGAGAGAGAGAGAGAGAGAGAGAGAGAGAGAGAGAGAGAGAGATGGTGATACATGGAGTGAAAAGGATAATGGTGCCAAGGCTGTATTCTCTCTCTCTCTCTCTCTCTCTCTCTCTCTCTCTCTCTCTCTCTCTCTCTCTCTCTCTCTCTCTCTCTCTCTCTCTCTCTCTCTCTCTCACACACACACACACACACACACACACACACACACACACACACACACACACACACACACACACACACACACACACACCATGCGATTATGTGGTAGGGAAGAGAGGAAATGTGAGAGGAAGAGAATGTGTGTGTGTGTGTGTGTGTGTGTGTGTGTGTGTGTGTGTGTGTGTGTCTGTGTGTGTGTGTGTGTGTGTGTGTGTGTGTGTGTGTTATATATATATATATATATATATATATATATATATATATATATATAAAAGTAGATATATTTTCCTTATGTTAGTTAACATTGCATTCTTTCCTCTGTATCCACATCAGAGTCAGATATTAGATTCAACTTTCACCCTCCACCACTTCAGAACATAATAACATAATAGAATAATGAGGCTGCAAAAGGCCAGTTTACATACTCAAGCCAACTCTTGTGCGCCTACCACCTACCATCTGTTTTCTTCATCCATATATGTGCCTAACCTTTTCTTAAAAATATCTACTGTCCTTGTACTACTTACCACATTCTTGCTGAGTTTGTTCCACTCCTCTACTATCCTATTAGTGAACACATTTTTTTTCTATCTCTTTCCTGAATTTGAACTGATCTACCTCATTAATTGCAATCAGTGTGCATGCCATAGTTTGGTTATCACCATCATCGTTATTATTCTAGCTAGCCTTCCGTTATCTTTCCTCTCTTCATTACGAAACACATCATGCACACCATTAACTTTGTTTCAGGTAATCCACCACAAACTATACATATACTACGACTTTTTATTATTATTATTATTATTATTATTATTTTTTTTTGTATTCTGATCATTTACCATTATTGACGTAAACACACACACACACACACACACACACACACACACACACACACACACACACACACACACACACACACACACACACACACACACACACACACACACATTCTTCCTCGTAGACGCAATGTTCTTTCCGCCTTTTCCTTGTCATACACTAACCTCCTCTCTCTCTCTCTTCCCTGCCTCCCTCCTTCCCTTGATGATGGAATGTAGGGCAGAGAAAGAGATAAAAGAGAACTTGATAAAGATGTGATAGTGTACACTGGTAATTGGTGTGCAGTCTACGTATGTATGAGTGTTGTTAACTGCATCTGTTAAGGAAACAACGGGTGATCTTGCCCTACTTTAGTGTGTGTGTGTGTGTGTGTGTGTGTGTATGTGTGTGTGTGTGTGTGTGTGTGTGTGTGTGTGTGTGTGTGTGTGTGTGTGTGTGTGTGTCTGTCGGGTGTCTTGTGATTCTTACCTCAACATTCCCTCGCAGAAAGAAGTTTGGCATATCTCTCTCTCTCTCTCTCTCTCTCTCTCTCTCTCTCTCTCTCTCTCTCTCTCTCTCTCTCTCTCTCTCTCTCTCTCTCTCTCTCTCTCTCTCTCTCTCTCTCTCTCTCTCCCCCCACAGCTGCAACATGCGAGCTTGATCCTGTGTGTCACGTAATGGAAAAATAACTCTTCACTCTGTTCCTATTAGGGCCATATGATTGTATTCTTAGCCCAGCTGCAAGTGTTCCCTGTTAACACATATCCCTCTCCTTCTTCCCACCAGACACGCCCAAAGCCGGCAAGGGAGCTCTACTTATCCGCGCCATCTCGTTCAAGGACAAACTCGGGCGCATCAAGTCCCCGCATAGACAAGGTGAGTCGAGGAGAGGCGTTGACTGGGCGAAGCTGGACGAAGGGATGTTAAGTGAGGGTGGAGTGGTTAGTGTGGTAGGGGTGAGCTAGGTCAAGTGATGATGTGTGAAGAGGAGCGGGGTTAGGTGAGGTGAGATAATATAAGGTAAGGTAAGGTTAAGTTTGGTGTTAGGTTAGGTAAGGTATGGTTAGGTTGGCTCGACTCTGCTTAATTTAACACAGCAGGGTATGATCGGTTGGGATGAAGTAGTTCGGAGATTAGGTTAGGTTAAGCTTAGTGGAGTCAAGTTAGTGTTTTGCTACCATTTGATGCCTGGTACGGACATTAAATGGCAGCAAACAGGGAGGCGCGCATGATTGTGTTCTATAACCAATACTGACAACTTTGTTTACATATTGGAGCAGCCGACGCCACAGTGACACAGACTACTGAACGGACTACACGTTAAAGCCAAATATGAATGGCGTAATAAGAGATGAAAGCAAAGTTTGGTAATGTCAGAGCGTAAATACCTGTAAAATGGTGATAAATGGTTGATGACTACAATTCTATTTGCTGATGATATGGTCCTGATTGCAGAACATTTGAATGGCTTACAAAATCTAGTAGACGTCTTTGATAGTGTGTGTAAAAGGCGAGGATGTAAGAAAAATTTTGATGAAGATGTAGAAGTAGCTATGGAATTGCACAAAACTCAGTATTCTGTCCTAATCAGTGACTTTAATGCGATGGTAAGGAAAGATGCTCGTATACCGAAACTACTTTTTGCCACCACTACGGAAAACACACCAAAAGTTGCCAGAAAATATCGCTTATATGACACGGGCTTTACGTTAGAATAGAAATATAAATGATTAAAGGAATGTTAGGATATAAGATAGGAAGGATGGCGGGTGTGGTTTGGGGTGACATTCTACCTTGCATGTCCATTACCGACCGTGTTATTATTTACAATGACAGACTTCACCGCCACTCACTCGCACCATTGACCAAGCGAGGAAGCATAACCGTAATATTTATCACGTGTCGTTAAGGTGTGGTGATGCGGTGAGGCCAGAGTGGTGGTGGTGGTAGTGGTAGTGGTGGTGGTAGTGATGGTGGTGGTGGTAGTGGTGGTGGTGGTGGTGGAGGAGGGAGTAGAGTCAGTAAGTGTCTTCCAGGCGTAACGTTCACATATTTTGTAATTACCTGAGCGACTTTATGTTTACTTGTCCGAATCGAAGCAGAACATTTTTTTTATTATGAGAATCTTTCTTGTAGAGCAAAACCGCATGAGTCAGCTGTTCAAACTTCAAACCCGCCGCGGCCCCACCCACTAAGGCCATGTGGTGGATGTGGGAGAGAGGTAGCAAGTCATCCTTCCTCCACCTCGGCAGTATTTACGAACAGACTCACAATCTCTAGAAAGTTTGATTGTATTTTCTCCTATTTAGACGTACTGAAAATGAGCTTCGGTATCATGTGAACCGAAGTAGCTACACGAGGTTTCACTGTTTCGGATGAATGGACAACCGAGTCCCAGCCCCCAAGTTTAGAGGGAATGACGGTAGAGGGGGTACGAGGCGTCTTTAATAACTGGCTGACCGAGGTTTCATATATACAGATAAGAGTTTATGTCCACGAGGCAAGAGGTTAGGTGGGGAGGGGTAGAACAGCCACCCTTGTGTGAGA
The DNA here is from genome assembly GCA_029783475.1 of Metacarcinus magister. Lineage (NCBI taxonomy): Eukaryota > Metazoa > Arthropoda > Malacostraca > Decapoda > Cancridae > Metacarcinus > Metacarcinus magister. Next base: position 847,433 of record JAPQNM010000038.1, on the reverse strand, counting down.
ACTGAGACAAGTCGCGGGTGAGGCTGTTCTAATCCTCCATGTTAGAACTCGGGAAGAGCGGAGACGTGGAAGTATTCTCTGCAAAATACACAATGTGAAGGTGAAGCAGAGCGTGTCACATCAGCAAGGTGTTACTCAGAGATGAGCCGGCAAAGATGTAGCTTTATTTATGTTGTTGATATGGAATGTTTTCTTGGAAAATGTTTACATCAACATTACACTATTTTACCTTTTTTCCACACTTACAATGCATATATCATGTATCTTGTTCCTACACAGTCCTATATTCTTAGCTACTACAGCATAGGGTACGAAAACAATTGATAAAAAAAAAAAAAAAAAAAAAAAAAAATTGAAACAAAAAGAAAGAAAATATGTAAATTGTAGCTAGTTGGTTGATAAGAGTGGCTTTGCTCTCCTCTCTATAACCATGACAACCCCGCCATGTTGTTGCTGTTGCTTGATTCACTTTCCAATGGAACTTATTATTTTTCTAAATTAACCTAACTAAACGGTATTTCTGCCTAACTACTGCTCGGATGATATTGATATAAATATGAAGTGGTACATAGTGAACTCAACACATCTGTGAAGGTTTCAGGCGGTGCTTCGTCATTGTTTACCTTGCAAAGCGTCTCTGAAGTTATGTTGTGTTATGTCGTCTTTGAAGTTATGTTATGTTATGTTATGTTAGGCTAGGTTATGGTTAGATTAAGGTTAAATTATGTTTTGTTAGGTTTGGTTAGATACGGTTTGGTTTGGTTAGGTTCGGTTGTATAAGCTTTTTATATTTTATTACCGAAAAGTTAAGCATTTCACCCTAGATTTTTTTCCAGATTGCCATATATAGCCTATATTTGCTTACAATGACGAGCATCGCCTGAAACCTTCACAGATGTGTTGAGTACACTATGAGTACACTATTTATAATATATAGGACTTCATATTTATATCGATATCATCCGAGCAGTAGTTATGCAAATTTACCCAAATGAATATCCAATGGTCCTATGCCTCCCTCTCCCACGAAACTCCCTTGTAATTTTATAGTTTTAGCCTACAACTTTTTTTTTTTTATTTTTTTATTTATTTATTTATTATTTTTTTATTATTATTATTATAAACAAACAGGAGTTTTCCCTTTTTTTTTTATATCAAATACACAAACCTCACACTCACACTCACACTCTAACTCTTCTCTAAATAGCTTTCTAATGAACTTATAAGATGACCAAATAAGCCAACCAATTAGTTTAATTTTTGTTTGCTAAGGAGCTATGGCTCGGCAAACAATTGCTAAAATATACTATTTCGATTATTACTGTATGTATATGTATCTGTACATAGCAATAAATTATTACTTACTTACTTACTCACACTCTCACCTCTCAACAGGCGACCTGGAGAAGCCAGAGCCAGCCGTCAGTGGCGAGAGTGTGGAGCGTAAGGTTGGGGAAGTGTGGCGAACGCTTGGGTTTTACAAGGATGTGGTGGAGAAGAGCACCATGAACATGCTGCCCGGCATAGCCACCCAGGTGCTGGAAGTGGTGTTGAACCTCATCAATGCTCTCAAACCAAAGTTCACAAACCAAAACAGGTAAGTTGTCATGCCATTTTTTCTTATTTTCTCTTTCCCATATTATTTTTTTTCAAAGATGTGATTGATAATTGCCTAATTTTGTTTTCTTGAATCTATTAAGTTTTTTTTTTCTTAAATTTATCAAGTTTTTTTTTTCTTTCTTTCATTTTCTTTTCCTTGAATATAGTTGTTCACGATACCTAAATTTCTGTACCTACATACACATCTTTGGTCATCCTTTCCCACCTTCATGCAGTCTTAGATAACAATGTTTTACTGTGGATGAAACTGAAAGAGATCTTGCTCCCCACCCCAGTTCAGCGGTGTCATCAGTGATCGCCAGTGTGCACCACAGCCTGGCGGAGCTGGTGAGGTGGAGTGACAAGCGACTGCTCTATGAGGATGACACCCACAACACCCAGACAGTGCAGGAGGTGGTCCAGGTGGTGAGGGAAGCCGTCCAGGTGAGTGGGGTGTCAACCTGTGGTGTTATAGGTGTCTGTATGTGTTACAGGGCGGCACACAAACACTTTCACAGAAGGACTACAATGGTGATCTTGTGTGCATTCATTCACTGCATCCCACACACACCCTATAAGTTAGTGTGATTCCTTTCTGGCACATATTTCCTGGGAGATGTACCTCTTATTTAGGTTTAGGTTATTAAGCATTATAAATTGTGTAGACTGCCCGCAATCCTAGTTCCTAATGAATGGTTGCATGAGGAAGGTAATGGTCAGTTGAAAAGTTAATCATGTGTGAAGTGCATGATCGTTTAGGTTATTTAATCCTGTACCATAGTGTTATCATACGTAAGGAACAGCTCAGTGTGTTGACCTTGTGTGTCTTCACTGTGAAAGGCTGAGATCATGTTGATATGATACAAATTTAGTATTGTAGTTTGTCTGGTAGCATACTTGTTACTGAACTAGGCACAAAGGCAGAAACTGTTTGACCTTGTGTACTTTCACACTATTACACCAAAAAATTAGTATCAACACAATTCAAGTTTATAGGGAGATGTTACATCACTGTAATGTTTGCCTTAATGCACAAATGTTATTCTACTATCTATAGTTTCTGACTCCTCGTTCCCTCTGGAAATATTCCCCAAGGGGATGGCCACGGCAGAAGAGCCTCCACCTCTCCCCATCCACAAACTCCCTCCTTGCTTATTCAGTTACTCCTCTATGAGCACCTTTTTCATGTATGTACTCCTTCACCCTATCCTTCCATCTTTTCCATCTTACAACTGTCCTTCCTCTCCTCCTGGGACCCTCAGTTATGCTCACATACACTTTTTTTCACAAACTCTTCACTCTTCTTTTTCTCAAGATGACCAAACCATCTCAAAGTATTTTTTTCACTCATTCCATATCATTACACTTCACTCCCTTTGCACAAGGTCCCATGCCACACCTTTCATACACACTTTCATTGCTCTCACCCTCCCATTTCATCACGCCACATGCTCCTCTCAGATAACTCATTTCCACACCACACACTCTTGACTGCTGTGCCCTATTCCATGTCCAAGTCTCTGATCCATACTTCAATGTTGATAGAAGAATGCTGTTCCTTGAACCTCTTTTTACCTCCATGGATACATTCCTTATAAGATTGTAATGCTTTATTGTTCATTGCAGGCATTGATTGACCTTGCAGCTGATAAAGGAAATCTGTACATATCAGACTCCAGCATCTCTCCGTCCACCCTTGATAACAACAACTCAATAGACAAGTCTCCAGCCGGCTACAGGTACTCTTACCTTGCATTAGTTTTAAATAACATGTGTTTTATGTTCCATCTTATGTTTCACTTTGTTTTTGTTCACCAAACTCAACTTTGTGGGTATCATCAATATTTTTTTCTCTTACTTCTTATTTTTAATGTGCTTGTAGTGGTAAAAAAATTTGTTTCTTTCAGCAATAGGAATTCAGAAATTTCAAACCACAGAAACTCCCTTCCCGAGATCAAGCAGGACTCCCCCATCGAGCATAATGGAAGGTACCTGCTGCCCGGTGACAACTTGGCGAAGCTGAGTCATTCACGAAGCTCTGACTCCATACTGACAGGGGTGGACGTGGAAGTGCCGCCCCCAAAGCCTCCGCTGCCTATTGGGTAAGACTGTGTGTCTCAGATGGATGCACAGAAA
>JAPQNM010000038.1:801198-838698 GCA_029783475.1 Metacarcinus magister | reverse complement strand
ATATGATTTGGTTTGCAGTTGTCACCTCCCATTGCACATTTTTTATTTACCTCTGCATGACAACCCTGCAGGTGTACACGTATACCTCGCAACGCACTGTGTCATGCACCGCCACCCGCTCCTCCACCTCATCCTCCGCCTCCTCCTCCTCCTCCTCCTCCTCCTCCAGCGGCAGTGAGGTGGGTGCTCCAGTCATGTCTTGTGCATGTGCTCCATACGTGCATGACAGTGTGTATTAATATGTAATCTGCTTATTACTAACTGCATTACATTTGTGCTCATAGATTTTTTTGACAAGTTTAATTTTCCATCGTTCTTGCATTTTTTTGTCTGATAAGGTAATTGATTTAGGTAGCACATGAAAGACATGAGACAATGGAAGAATATGAGAAACATGGATGGATGGATGGTGTTTATTTAGTGATTAATTAAGGCTCACTGATGCTCCTCCACTCAGAGTGATTGAGTAAGCCTGCCAAGCAATCGGTGTAACCAGAAGAGTGTGTTTGTGGTGATTGAAGGAATGTGGCTGTTCTGTTTACTTAAAAACACTCAAAACCCAAACAACATTAAAGGGACATGACACTTTACTACCATATACACCAAAGTGAGACTGCAACATTAATTTGCAACATTAACATACGAACCCACTTGGCTTGGAAGACTTAACAAATGATAGATGTTAGTGTGACTATGCATGGAAGCCTAACTACTTGTACTAACTCATCAACGACTCCATGTGATGACTAACCTGTGTGTTTGCTTGGCTTATCAGACCAGTCCCAGGACACTATAACCATGATTTTGAGAAAAAAAGCCTCTTTATATGTAATTATTCGTTCATCTCTTGAATTACTACAGCCTAACTACTAGTCATTTAGCAGCAGCTTTTGATTAAGTTAACATGGCATGAGTGTTTATGAGCTGGACTTGCTGTGGTCATAATAATCCTGACATATTCTTGACTGTGTTGTTTTTGGAGTGGTTAGTTACTGTTGTTTGGAGTTCCATTCCTCCCCAGGTGGATTAATTACTACAATACTGATGTTATGCTTTTGATCAAATCTTACATCAATTTTCATGGAATGATTTTACTTTATTAAATGCAAGATAAGTTTTATGGTATCTAATGCAAGATTATGTTCATAGGTGAACATTTTTGCTGCAAAGCTTCACATTACACATAATTTTGATAATATTTGCACCTTTGTCAGTTTTCTTTTTCTTTCTCCCTTTCTTTCTTGGTGTTTGTTGTGAATAATGTATAACTATCCTTACAGGGAGATAAATGTGACAGCAGCACCAAGTCACTCCAGGGGCTAAGATGGCATGACAAACAGCGGCTCCACCCAAGCCGAGCACACTCAACCTACGACAACCTGAACCAAGGGAGCTATGACGATACTTCAGTCCAGGTGCTGTGATGGGTTATTGTGCACACTTATCCTTCATCCAGTTCATGAAGTGTTAGCCAATACAAGGACATAAAGGATATTCTGTACATTTCATCTTCACACCTCTTTCCTGGCTTTAGTGGATACATGTTGTATCCAGAGGTTGTATATTTTCTACTCTGACTCACGCATCTATGTTCTCATGGCATCTCTTTCCCCGTCATTTCTTCAATGATCCGGTTTTTCACCTTCAAATTATTCCTCATCTATTTCTACAATCATTTAGTTAATCATCTCCATCAACCTACACACTCTTCCTTGTAGGTAACTTTTTAGAGTGATTTTCTGCTGCTTGTACATACATTGTTGTCAATAACTCATCATCATCATAATTTTGTACACCAGATTCCATGATTATGGATGGGCCTTTATCATGTGATGGCAGGTTGGCAAGCTTTAGTTATACATAACTTGTCAATCAAGTGTGGGCCCTTTCTTACAATCTCATCACCATGCCTTCTATTATCTATTACTGCTACTTTATATTCCATTTGAAAATATTTCACCCATCCTCATCCTTTTTCTCCACATGGCTAAAGCATCGCTGCCCAACTCAATTACTGTATTTTAAACATCGTTTGATGCATTATCATGCAAAATACATCCAAAGTTTGGGAAGTCAATGAAAAAAAAATGATTGACTTAGTAAGTGCTTGAGTGTTTAATATAGACTATACTTTCACACAAGTGCTCTACAATCTCAACTTTGGTATTTTCATTCAGTGTTTCTCTCAATAATTTTCTTTCTTTTTAATGAAAGTTGGTATAATAGTCAAGATCTATAGTAATTTTCTTTCTTTTTAATGAAAGTTGGTATAATAGTCAAGATCTATAATAATTTTCTTTCTTCTTAATGAAAGTTGGTATAATAGTCAAGATCTATACCAGATGTTTACAGTCATCCAACTATCAGAATGGTTGTAGTATAGAAGCTCAATAGTACACTCAAATGTGCCAAATATACTACAATCAATCATGTTTTCATGGTGACTGAAGAGTATTAGTTACAATGAATGTTTATGGTCTTGAAGATTCTTGTTATTGGTAAGTAACAAGGTAAATATCTGCACGAGAGGATGTTTTGAGTAGTCTGAAAGTGGCATCTTACCTTAACCCTTCACTTGTCTTGGAACACAAGAATTTTTCTGTTATTCTAAGAGGAAAAGTGTATTTATAATTCACTAAATGCAGTAATAGCTTTCAATGATACAAAACTACATGTGACTTTCAGCTATTTATTTGGTTAAGGAAATGAGGTTTCAGGTACTAACACTGACAATTTAATTTTTTTCTGACACAGGAAGGACCAAGCCCTGAGCTGCCCCCCAAAGCAAGAAACATGGGAAGCAGCAGCAGCAGCAGCAGTACCCTAAGTAGCTATGAGAGTCGAGGAATGAGTGTGGTGAGCAGCAGCAGCAGAAGCACCTGTGGTCAGGATGGAAGCACTGTGGTCCAGATGCGGCGCCAGTATGACTTGCATCAGGTTACACTTGGTGGCACTGATGACCATCCACCGCCTCTGCCAGAGAAGAAGAAGCATGGTAATTTTCTTGACTGTTTCTTGTACTGATGCTTAAGTAGTTGTAATGATTCCTATGTATTTAGAAATGAGTGAGTAAAACTTAATATTTTTTTATATTTTTGTATTCATTTATATATTTGTTTATTTATTTTTACATGTGGTAGGGACTGCAAGAACATTACCACTGTATTTTCTGCTGCTCGTAAAAGACGACCAAAATGGACAGAGTGATGGATCTGGAAAGCTCCTTCTCTGTATTCTCTCTTATGAAAAGACGGTGCAGAAGGGAGGAGAAAGTAAAGTCTCCATGAAGCCTAAATGCTTAGTCTTGGCCAGCCTCTTTTAATGGGGATATAGGCCAGGTGTAGAAATAGATAGATAGACATGAAAGAGATTGACAAATAGCCAAAAGTATAAAATGAAAAAGACTACCGCTATTTAAAATGAAGGTATTAGAATAGTTTTAAAATGGTATGGTGTAAATAACATGACTTGTCATCCTAAGAACATTGGTTACAGCAGAACAGATACACACACTCAATAACAGTAGTTGACACTGAGCCGATTGTGGTGGATGTCTTAGATCAGTTACCTGGGATAGTAACAGTAATTGTAGGTGATAGTGGATCATGTTCACTGTAAGATTCTTTTCATTCTATGTTTTCATCTCTGTTTAGAATTCAGTTTACTAAAAAAAATATTGTTATGAAGGATTGTAATCAGTATATGGAGTTTGTTTGGAGACTTGAATGCTACAAAATTGGTTTGTGACCATTATAGTAGATTTTCTTCCTCCAGTTTATGCTTTATCCTCGTATACTCGTATACAAATGTGGTGGCATAGTTGTTTTTTCAGTGAATGTATGTTAAAATTATTATGTGTTTGTGTTATAAATCTTTGTGTTTTTCAGTCCATGACTACATGAGGCTGTTTGGACAGGTGGCCGAGCCCAATCCTAATGAGTTTCTTCGCCACTCTGTGCACCAAATGCACCTCATGTCCTCTATGGAGTCCCACTACAGTGACCATGACCATGACCAAGAGTTTGTTCAAGGCCATTGTCTCAGGATAATTAATGTGTAAGTGTTCCTCTTCCTTGTTTTTTTTTTGACTTTATTGCTTGTTGATAGATAGCAGCTCATTAGCATTGTGTTGAGTGCTTTCAAGTTACACGTGAGAAATCCAGGATTTGATTCCCAAACCAGATGGAGATCATCTTTGTGCTTGTTCACAATGAAGGTTCACTTGGCAGATAATAGGTGAAGAGGTATATATCAACGTTAGGTTGAGTTCTAATTTGAAAATCTTCACCTGGAACAGATATTCTGCAGTCCACCCATTATGTGTGTGTGTGTGTGTGTGTTTTATTTACCATGGTCAGAAGGATCACATGCTGGACTCGTGATCCTCAGCCATTACCGTCCCCGAAAGAGCTCAGAGTTCATAGAGATGAATCTATGGGTAAGGCTGAGACCTCTCACACATCACACACACCCATCCCCCATCCCCTTGCTCAAGGGATACAGTAACCATGACCTAGCAGTCGACCTGAGGGAGGTTCAAACTCACTCCTTGATGGATGGCAGGCCAGGATGTTAACCACTGATCCACACGAATGTGTGTGTGTGTGTGTGTGTGTGTGTGTGTGTGTGTGTGTGTGTGTGTGTGTGTGTGTGTGTGTGTGTGTGTGTATTTTACCTAGTTTACCTAGTTGTGGTTTACGGGAGGGGAGTAATCTCATGGTATCCCGTCTCTGTATCCTTTATCTAGTTTCTTCTTAAAAGTATGCACAGTCCCAGCCTTCACAACTTCCTCGCCCAGTTCGTTCCATTTATCTACAACTCTATGAGGAAAACTATATTTCTTGATGTCCCTTCTACAGTTTTCTTTTTTCAACTTTAAACCATGTCCTCTTGTATTCCGTGTATCCAAGGGTAAAAAGTCTTCCCTATCCATGTCCTCCATACCATTCACCATTCTATAGACATTTATCAAATCACCTCTTTCCCTTCTCTCCTCGAGTGTAGTGATTTCTAATCTTTTCAGTCTCTCTTCATAGGTCAAAGTACTCATCTCGGGAACCATCTTCGTAACTGCTCTCTGAACTCTTTCTAACCTTACAATATTTTTCTTTTTATGGGGAGACCACACGACTGCCGCATATTCCAACCTCGGTCGTACCACAGAAGTCAAAATCTTCTTTATCATCCTTTCATCCAGATACGAAAAGGCCACTTTCATCCTTTTTAATAAATTCATCATCCCACCAGCAATTTTGTCAATATGTTTGTCTGGAGTCAAGTCCTCTGTAACAGTCACTCCCAAATCCACTTCTTTTAATTTCTCCAACCTGACACCATTTATCTCATAATCATATCGCACTCTCTTTTGGCTCTTACCAAACTCCATCACCTTGCATTTACTCAAGTTAAATTCCATTTGCCATGATTTACTCCAACTATTGATCTTGTTTAAGTCATTTTGTAGCATCATACAGTCATTTACATTTTCAACTTTCCTCATTAATTTTGCATCATCCGCAAACAGGTTTATGTAACTGTCAACTTCATCACTCAAGTCATTAACGTAAATCACAAACATTAATGGTCCCAACACAGATCCCTGTGGGACACCACTGGTTACCTTGAGCCAAGACGAACACTGGTCACGTATTACTGTTCTCATTTCTCTATCATGAAGATAATCCTCCATCCACTCCAGTAGTTTTCCTCCAATTCCTCCATACTTTTCAATTTTCCATATTAATCTTCGATGCGGTACTTTATCAAAAGCCTTCTTTAAATCCAGGTATACACCGGATGTAGTTACCTAGTTTTATTGTGAAATGGAAGATTAGAGTGCTAATAGGTGTAGATTAAAGACGACTTGCATTGAAGTTATGAGGAAGAATCAAGAAATCACAGGATTTACCACATGAGTTACATATAAGTGTGCAGCTTGGCAGGCTGCTATTACATGGTACAGGCTACCCAATGTAGACATGAAATGTACCTTTCTAAATGGTGATGATAATGGTAATGAGGTAAGGCTTTGTGTTATGGTATAGTTTAGAAATAGTTCACCAGAGACCTCAAGATCATGAAAATGCAAATGAGTATTGTATCTTATTACCTAGTCTGTGTCCCAACACTTCTAACTTGCTTTTGTGTTCTGCATTTGTTTATCAACTAAATATGCTTCAGATATTTTCTCTTTGCAGCAACCAGAATGTTATCCTCAAACCTCTAAACTAATATTTTGGCAGCTACAAAATGAAGATAAAATTTTTTTAATAAAACATTGCAACACTTTAAGATAGTGATAAGATCTATGATAAGTGTTGTGAAGGTTTTAGATATAGTGACCAGAAGCAGACTCAAGTCTTTTTTGTTGATATTATGGACTGTATCTCCTCATGAATCTGCAATGTGTCAAGGCTGTTGGAAGTGAAAATAAGAATTGTATAAAGAAAACTTTATAGGAAATTAACGTACTATACTCTCTTTTAATTAGTGATATATATTTGTTGCTATAGTGGTGTTGTTGTTACAGTGACGATGACAAGATGGCTCAGCCTCCGGCCTTGCCACCCAAGAGGCGGACACACAAAGCCTTAACTCGGCAGTCCTCACCACCGTCAGCTCAGTCTTCGTCAGCGTTGGTCACCACTATTGAGGTCACACCTAGTAATTCTGTTTTGTAAGTATAATTTCATCAATGAACATTGTGTTAAGATATTCAATATAATGAAGTTTGTGAGATTTTATTTAAATATTTCCTGGAACACTACAGGACAGATATCAATATCAAGCTGACAAACTGGAAGCACAAACGCAGTCAAAAGTCCAAGGGTAGTTTTCTCTATTTCAATAGTTTCCACTGAACATGACGAATTGCTTCTCTTTCCTTCCCCAAACACATAATTATTATCATCATCATTGTTGATGCTGTGCTCTCCTCTGTGGAGATTCTGCAAGGGATGTCCAAAGCAGAAACACCTCAGGATACACTGTCCGTCCATGTGTTGCATTGCAGCCACACCACCACCTTCCTCACTCTGTTCCCTTGCATGCTACTTTTTCACATTAAAGATGGCTTTCCCTTTCACATGTATCACACATTTCACTCCTAAAAGTTTCCTTGAACACTTTTTCTTAACCTTGTATAACCATACCATTCTAGTGTGTTTCTTATCGTTGAAGAACATTCACATGTAATCTTCAATACTTATGATTTTTTCAGACCTGAAAGTAATGTGTACCGCAAGTCAACAGAGGAGAAGGATGAGCCCGAGGAGGTCATTATTAAGGACCAGTCAGTTGAAGTAGAAAGACACAACGACATAGAAACTATGGAGGAAGTGGAAGATGAGGAGGAGGAGGAGGAGGATGATAAACTGCTGGACCTACTTGATGTGAGGGAACACCTCATACTAAAGAAGGAGGGAGAAGAAGGCCCAGAGATCCGTGGTGGTCCAGTTGATGCACTCATCGTCCATGTGTCCAAAGGAAATAAGAATGGTAGGGTGATATTTCTTACGTTGAGTGTGTAAACTTCTATATTTGTTGATCAGAGTGTCAAAATGATTTATTGCTGTTCTCACACTACTAGGTTGATACATGAGGTAGTGTTGCTTGCCTTTACGGAACACTGGTTATATCTAAATGTTGCATGGATTTGTAAAGATGGGTATGAGCAGTAATGATTGGGTTATGAGGGTAAACAAATGTCTGAGCATAACCGTTTGAACTTATCATTACCATATACCATCTTTTGTAACTCCCTCCCACCCTCATGATGGAAATGGCGTTCAACTTTTCCAGCTACTGTTGTATTTCTTACTAACTCCATTCTTACCCTGTGTACCCTTGACATGTTTTCCCTCAGATGCTTGCAGAGTTAGATGAGTGTGTTTGTCTTATACATACACTAAAAGGCTAACTTTGACACGAATAGGAACATGGATACATATGGTGGTAAGATTCTAGCTTATAAAGAATTTCTGGTTATTGGGAGCATAGCAAGAAGAGAAAGGAACTTATAATTTAGTGGAAAGAAACCTGTAACCCTAAGTATGCACCATGCTCAAGGGAATGATAGTTATGGAGAGAAAAAACTAGGGTATTTTTAGTGCAGTAAGCCTTTCCAGGGAAATATTTGATTAATGTTATATCATTGCTCTGTTTTAGTGACAAATTGGAGGAAAGACTTTTGCACAAATTTTTTCAATAATGCTTTTTTAACTATGCAAGTGGTCAAGACGGATTTATTTATTTTTTTTTGCATTTTGAACTCCCTTTGGATTTGTGTTTTGCAAGGTGATGCTTACAAGACTTGCTTCTTGTAAGCCTTTTCCATTTTTGTCACTGACCAAACCTTCCTCATCTCTTCAGTATCTCTTAATTAGGCCCAAATTTAAATCCTGATAATACCAATTGAATAATTTGTCTACTTGGTAAATTTAAGATAGAATGAGTGACCCTACTACATTTTTTGGTGTTTTCTTTCATGGTTAACAGAGGATGAGGAAAAGGATGGTAAGGCTTGAGCTGATTTTTATGATGACTAGCACACTTACTGGATGGTCTGTCCCTTAGTTAGTGTATTGATGTTTGATGTAGTAAAGTGTCATTCAAGTTATCGAGGTGAACTTGTTTTGTAATGGTGGGGAAGGAGGGGTGGTGGTGGTGGTGGTGGTGGTCAAGTCCATCATGTGTGCAAGTATCTAATGGAGTTGTAGAAAGAAGATTGGCAGTCAATTTGCTTACATATAAACCTTTATAGTTTTTATTGTCAGTAGATTTTCTTAATAATGCTATAAAAAAATAATTTGTATATAATATCTTACACTAGGATTGTGCATATCCTTGACACATGTGACTAGAGTAGTGCTGGAGTATTAGAGTGGCAGGCAGAGTATGGCATTCCATGTAGTGGCACACCTTGGCTCATCTTGACGCCTCAACTATACACTTAATGCAACAAACCTACACCCAGATACCCTGCTCAGCCTTCTTTATTAAGGAAAATGAAAAGGGATTAAAATCAAACAGATTAATTTATGAACATTAATAATTGAGGATTTTGGAAAATACCTCCGTAAACTGCTGCTTGGAACACTGTTCTGTACATATACACTATGTAAAGCCCTTCAGTTATTTTACAGTAATTTTATACAGACATCACAAGGCTGAGAGTGGCTGGAAGGGTCACATCTTTACAATTCACCCCGCCCCCCACCCCCCCAAAAAAAAACATTAGCTGTGCTATATCAAATCTGTATGACCTCACAGTTTACTTACTTTCTTTCCACATTATTCACATTACACATTCAAAGGTTGTAGTTGTACACTTGTCAGCAGAAATTCCACTATACCTCCACAGTTGAATATTAAAGTTCTATACCTTTTTATTTCTATTAAAAGTTGTTTGTTGTGTGTTATGTTACAGTGATTGAATTTTAATATTAATAGGTTCATTACACTGGGACTTCCTTCCTGGGGCTTAGTGCAACAAATGGGGCTTCTTATGATGATCATAAATTCTGAGTTGTTTCATAAAATGTCAAAATATCCTCTAAAGCCATTGACTCTGTACCTTTTCTCCGCCTTAATCTTGCTTGGTGTGTCAAGGAACGATTTCATTACTGTTTGATAACAAGTGCTGTCAATCACGAATTAGAGGAGTAGTGTAAAATTTTCAATAATTCAAATTTTGTTAATTGTTTTATTCATTTAAAGTATAAAAAAAAACACATGTAAATGACATATGTGGTCCATCAAAGTTTACATGTTTACTTTTTTGTCCAAGAGATATTTCAAGTTGTTGAATATGGTGGCACAAAAGACCACACTAAACCACTCATGGCAGCTTGACCTTCCACACCACTCTAACTACATTACTCAGGCAAAAGCAGATGACTTGTGTTTGCAGGAACACTTTCTTCACAGTTGCAGTGAATGGAAACATCAAATACTGCATAACCTCTGCTGAATCGTGGTCTCATAATGACTCCATGATATTGTACATTAAGTCCTTACTCTGACTGAACATTCACTGTGTTTCCAATATAAGGTTTTGAAGTACTGTACATGGGAGTCATTAATGATTTACTCACAAGTTGGCATCCCAATTTGCTTGGGGGAACTTTTCTTCTGGCACAAACCACACATTTTGTAACCAAAGCTACACCAGAAGGTTGAGGAGGATGAAGGTGGAAGGGAAGGGAAGGGCATGAGCACAAAGTTATGTTGCTATATTCATTAATTTCACTTGCCAGGGAGAGGAATTTCTGCAGAGGACTGTACAAACTTATTGAGAAAAGTATAGTTTGCGTTCAGTTAAGTGGAACGGTGTTCTTACCAAGAAAGACAACCTGAAAAAATAGCACATTTGATTTATAAGTTAATATTACATTGTTTAATTTGCATCTCATAAATTTATTGTACATTTTAAACCCAAACTTTTGTTCACTTATGTGTATCCTTTGGTTCTTTCGTTGTGTATGTGGGAAGTAACTTTTCCTCTTTAGTATTTAATAAGTTATCTGTTGATTTGCTCCATGTGATACAGTTTGAAGATAATCGTATGTCACTTATTCACCATGTCCTTATATGTTCATATATTTTTCAGATTACTTATTTCAAGAAGCATTCCTGACAACCTATCGCACGTTCATCTCGCCTGATGACCTTATTCACAAGTTACTGAAGCGTTACAACAGGTTCGTCAGAAGTCCAGACATTGAGAGGCAGAAGGCTGCTAAGAATGTGTTCTCCCTCCTGGTGCGTTTGGTGGATGACCTCGCCATCATTGATTTGTGCAATGAGACGCTGGAAACATTGACAGACTTTGAGTATGGATTGCTGTGTCGTGGTGAGCTGGCACAGGCTCGGTTACTCAGAATGAAGATTGTTGAAAAGTTTGAGGCCAGGAAGAGGCATAATGCATCGAGAGAAAACTATAATATAGCATCCTTAGCAGTGACTACAAGAAATGTGTCTCTTCTTGATTTCAAAGCTCTAGAGATTGCTGAGCAGATGACTCTATTAGATGCAGAACTTTTCCTTACTATGGAGATCCCGGAAGTTCTGCTTTGGGCTCGAGAACAAAATGAGGAAAGAGCTCCCAACCTCAACACATTCACGGAGCACTTCAACAAGATGTCTTACTGGGCCCGCACTCGCATTCTAGAGCAAGAGGATGCAAGGGACCGTGAGAAATATGTTTTAAAATTTACTAAGATTATGAAGCACCTACGCAAAATGAACAACTTCAATTCCTACTTAGCTCTCCTGTCCGCCCTTGACTCTGCTCCAATCAGGCGGCTCGAGTGGCAGAAGAATATCACCGATGCCCTCAAAGAATACTGTCTACTCATTGACTCATCGTCTTCCTTCCGGGCATACAGAGAGGCACTGTCTGAATCTTCACCGCCCTGCATACCCTACATGTAAGTCTCTCTTTTCTTCAGGCAACATGTATCTATCTATAAACCTGGCTTATATCCCCATTAAAAGAGGGTAGTCAAGACAAGGCATTTAGGATTCAGGGAGACTACTCTCCTCTCCTTCTGCACTCTAGTTTTTTCATAGGAGAGAATACAGAGGAAGGGCTTCCCAGATCCCTCCTCCGTTAGTCAAGCCCATTGCCATTGTGGAGGGGCTTCAGGACCAGAGATTGTGGCCTGATGCTGCGATGCCTCAGACATCAGTCTCTGGTCCAACCAATTTTTGCTTGGACTTTTTCTTTATCTATCTTTATTTCCCCTTATTTCATCGGTATTTTCTTTTTAACTGCCCACTATCACCTTTTTTTCCTAAAGTGTAAGAGCCGTGCTGAGAGGATGAAAGGCTAATTAAGAGTTTAGTCATGAACAGCCTGAGAGTGCCATGGGCACAGTATACCCTCCCTCTTTCATTGTAACAACCTATGTGTCCTGGCTGAAGTTCATCCCTTAACGTGACCTTTCCCCTCCCCTACCTCCTCCCCCTAATCCTACACCATCTTCCCTTTTCCTAGTCCTTTCCCTTCCACCTCACCCCTTTACCCCTCTTTCCTTCCCACTCCTTCAGCTACATCTACCCCAAAATCTCTTCTTAATTAACCTTTAACTCATGGATTCTTTTGTAAATCCATGTAATATAATTCATCCTCTCCCCCAAATCACCACCACAATGATTTTTCTTCTTCTTGCCCAGATATTGCTCTCACTTTCATACTTCCTACTTCTGATCGCTCCGCCACTCCTGATCCCAGTTCTCCTATTCCTATCATATCACAACTTGTAATTGTTAATTTTCTTTTTCATTATCCTATGATTTCCATTCTCCACTAGAATATCCGAGGTTTCCGCTCCATGGAAACAACTCTCTATCTATGAACCCTAAGTTATATTAGGTCAAGTTGCTCTGTGGTGCAGCGCTCGGCTCATGGCCGGCCTAAAGGTTGTGAGTTTGAACCTGGCCCACGGCAGCTTCTTGGTGAGAGGGGTAGCGCTCTCTCATTATACCTATGGTTATATCTATGGTTACCTAGTTTGGGGGAATTATTCAATCACCTTTAATTCTTTGTGAATTCCCATGGTAGCTCTCTTGAGCATTACTTGTCTACCTCTAATCTCTCTATTCTCAACTCAGATTGTCTTGCACATTTTGATACAAGAACCCAAACCTTTTCTTGTCTAGGTTTATCCTTATGCTCCCTCCCCTTCTTTCAGTCTGTATTTTCACTGGTCAGTTCTAGACCAATATCCTTTTAGTGACTTTTCTTATTTTACTCTCCCACCTTTTATGTTCAAATCTGTAATCCCACCGTTCGTGCTTTTTAAGGTGGGGAGGCTGACCTTTCTCACACGACCTGATAGATCGCGTATGGTCATACAATAATTTCTTTCCAGGCATCACTCATATCACCACTATCACTATCACTGCCATATGAACAGGTTTGTTGTTGCGGCACCTTAAATCAATCAATCAATAAGCCAACCAACCCTTCCCCTCAAAGGAACAGCTAGCTCAAACTAGCAAGGAAGGAGGTTTGGTGCTCTAGCAGCAAGTTCTTCGGGTGCCTTCCGAGCCCTTTACTAAGCCACTTTACCACATTACTGCAGCTTTATCACATGACCACCATGGGAATTTTGCTTCTTGTGGCCTTCTTCACTGCTATGTCACCAAGTACTATGTTGAGTCATCGGTAGACAAATGCAACCATGTATGATTGCTCTGCACATCACCATTCTTGGACTTGTGTCCACATGGAAAGCATAAAAACCATGCTGCTATTTGCTCAGAAGAATTCCCGGCAACAATTCCATGCATGCATATCAGTATTGGGGATGCACAACAACCAGTTATATTATCTTATAGGGTCTTTCTTTTGCTGTACAATTTTTTGCTGTGTTTGTGTATGTTTTCAGAATGAAATCACGAACTCAGTTATACATTTGCTTTTCTTAGTGTCACGTAAATTTACTCAAAACTTGTAAATTTTCTTTGCTTACAATAATTTTTTTTATATACTTGACTATAGATTTACCAATTTTATTTTAAAATCCTGTAATTCCTTTTCCTTAAAGGTGTATTGTATAAATAAGTTGCACTCTACCAATAACAAACTTTCCTGGTTGCTTCACACTGGTTTCTTAAGCAATTATTTTACTTTACAGCGGACTCATTCTTCAAGACTTGACATTTGTCCACATTGGCAACAAAGATCACCTTGCTGATGGCAATGTCAATTTCTCCAAAAGATGGCAACAATTCAACATATTATTAGACAATATGAAAAGATTTAAAAAGTGGTAAGTATGAATTTGTATATTGAAAACATACATGTGACATAATGAAAGCATGGCAAAATTGTTGAATAAATACTTCAGTTCAATCTTCAATACAGCAATGACTGGTGATACCATTAACTCTAATGACATCAATACTAACAATGCAACTAGTAGTGCCGCAGTAATAGGCAGACAGGATGCCACCACCAATCCCTGTGATAACATCAATGTTAGTGTTAGTAATTATAATGACAATCATTTTGTGCTTTACCGACAAAACTTCGTCCATAATAATGTAATAAGCTCCAATCATACATTGCCAGATCATGAAATAAATATTGAAGACGTACTAAACACAACTAGCAATATAAAAACAAATAAATGGCCTGGCTCAGACAATATCTATCCAGACATTCTAAACAAACAAAAAAAACGAAATAATTAACACCCTTGCATCTCTATTAAATAAAACCCTACAACAAGGCTCAGTCAAATTCAATTGTAAGGCAGAGAATGTCACCCAAATCTTTAAGAAAGGCAACAGAAATATGCCAGGGAATTACAGGTCCATTAACTTGACATCTGTGGTTGGCAAACTGTGGTTGGCAAAATGTTCGAAAGTATAATTAGACAATATTGTTAGTTACCTTGAATGATATTCTTTGATCAAGGACTCATAGTACAGCTTTAGGTATGAAATATGCTTATTTTATCTGTTCACATTTTATAATGACATCTTTTCTGTCCAAGATATCACCAGATAGTTAAGAAATTGTGTATCTTGATTTTCAAAAGGCCTTTGATAAAGTTTTTCGTAATAAGTTAATGTTCAAAATCAAACAACTTGGAATCAAAGGTAATGTTCACAATAGATCAAAAACTGGCTAAGTAATAGAAAACAAAGTGTCATTACCATTGGATCTGCCTCGGCTTGGTCACCAGTCACTAGTGGTGTTCCACAGGACTTGGACTTGTGGACTTGTGCTATTCATAATATACATAAAGGACATCAATTTTGGAATTAATAATTTCATCGCAAAAGTCAGACGATATGAAAATCTTATTTTGTAATATCTGACAGCAACTGGCAAAGCCAGGTTGAAGCCTTGTGCAGTGAGGCCGTGGGAGGGGTGGAGGCATGCAGTTAGCATGTTCAGAAGAGCAGTCAGCATGAAAATAGCCTTATGCAATTGCAAAACTCTGTCTAGACAGCCTTATTCATAGTCAGGGTACACATAGCTTTCTGTTGGGTAGCTCTGCCTCCCAAATCTTCACACATGTAATGTCTATTGCACATTGTAATTGTAACTCAGCCGAGTCTGTACATAACAATACTCTAAAACATCCTTTCTCCACAGCACATACAATTTTAAGAAGAACGAGAAGATCATCACCTTTTTGAACAACTTTGATTCTTACCGTAATGAAGAGGCTCTTTGGTTCATCTCGGAGAATATCAAACCACGGGGAGGAAAGAAGAAGTAAGAATCACGACCCACCTTCCTCCTCTGCTGAAGGAAGACCCTGGAGAGAAACACTTGAAGTGGTCAATTTCTGGCATTTCAAACCTATGTGAATTAATAGCAATTTTGCAGGTGACAATTGAGCTATAATAGAGGTAAATGTAAGGAAATCAGTATTGGCGTCAAGTACATACAACATGAACCTCAGCAATATTATAATGTAGTTGAAATTTCTCCCCATCACCTGTCAGGGTTTGGCATCCTCTCCAGGTCCTCGAGATGGTAAAGAATTCCATCAGTAGTGTGAACTGCTGACGATAATTTATTTTGTTAAGAGAAAGACACAATTTATATGACTTCGGATAAGTATTTAAAAACTTGGTTAAGTATTATCTCGATATACTGGTACTGTATTTAGTACTTGAACCAAATGTGAAATATACATAAATTCTTTTTTAAGTGTAAATATGAGATTTAATTTTGTACAGCTATGTGACAAAAGTGGTTAATTCTCTTAAAAAGTATTTTGTTTTTGTATCTATTTACATTTATTTTCTATATTCAGACCAGTGATGCATTAATTCACAGTTCTATTCCCAGCTGTACAGAGGCACTAAAAATACTGCATGTAAGGTCTGCATAACATAACCGGACACACATAAAATAGTGCAGTCTTACCTGGATAGAACCAGCTGATAATGTTACCTCACACAGCTGAACTCCTTTTATCCAAACACAACACAACACCTATACTGGTCTGAGCCAGTAGACAAATCCTCCAAATAATGCTTCAATAACAAAAAGGATTATGATTTGTATGTGAAACTGCATAACATTTTTCTTGTAAAGTAAAAGTTGAAAAATAGCAGTTCATAGTTTGTCCACCTGTACTGTATCATATATCAATGATATGATTGCAGAGACATTGTTTAGAATTCAGGTTGGAAAGTTGTAAATGACAATTTGTGTTACTCTTGTGATACACTATTGGAACTGCATAGGTGGTGGTTAGGTACATCTTGGAGTGTTGTTTCAATGGTAAGATTCTTCCCTCCTTGGGTTCTTGTTGCAGCAAGAGAAAAGTCATTGCTCGGAGGCACCGTCGGGTTAGTTTGTCTAACAGGGACATTACATGAGGTGAAGATGATACCACTTATACTAAAGAGTAATTTCACTTCTGTGAACAGTATTAGTACAAAGCTTGTGAATACAATGAATGGATATAGTCTACAAGTGACAAATATATTGTAGCATAATGTAACCAAGGATGCATCTGCTGTCTATCCTGTGTTGGTCAGCTTCATCTCTGTAACCTTTATGCCTGTGGTGGGTAGAGAACCCTTACCAAGGAACACAGCCAACAAGACAATTAACAGCTGATAAGGATGTGCATGGTCTGCTCCAACACATACTTAATGCAAAGGCCACATATTCACACTGAGAATACTAACTACTCCATCATTAAGTTATATATACTAAAGTTTGGATAAAAGGAATTTAACTGTACTGTGCTTGTCATTGATGTTTAGCTGGTACTGAATACATCATTAAAGCCACACTCACACATTCAGTGTAATGACATACGGTGCAAAAAGACCAGTCATTGTAATGCAGTAACAACACAAACACACCAATATTTTTGTAGGCAACTCTAGAGTTGGCTTAACTTCATCCCTTTATGAGGGATGAAAAATGTTTGTATGCCAAAAGAATTATTGATTATATGTAAAAATACATGTGTATCCCAGTCCAGTGTATGATGTTGTGTGGGCGAGAGTAAAGCATCAGAATGGTGCTCTCTATGAAGGCCATAATGGCTAGTCTTGTGCATTGTATTAACTATAGTTAGGTTTGAAGAGCATCTTATTGTGAAATTACGAGAAGCAGCCAAGTGCGTGCGTGTGCATGTGCGCGTGCGTGCGTATGTATGTGTGTGTTTCAAAGAATGTAAGTGAAGGCTTCAATGCAGGGTGTGTATACTCCCCAGCCATGTGTGCTTCATCAGTGTGTGTGTATGTGTCAGTATAGTACTGATGAGCTGCCACTAAGAATCAAACCTTTCAGTATGTTAGGAAATTACTTGTACATACTTGTATAGCCAGTTATATTTCATTATTTCTATAATCACTATTTTAGTTACAGCTGTCACTTTCATTTTAGAAGTCAACCAGTTGCAAAGACTCTGTTTCTCAGCGAGTCACAAGTAGCAGAAGTTTCCTGTACTCCAGATGTAAACTTTAGCAAGCCAAAGAGACAGCCAAGTGGCTGCATGTATATGAGTCCAAAGATATATTCCTGCTTGTGATTGGATGAAGCTATCATCCAATTGTAAATGCTCCGGAAATAGAGCAAACTACACCAGTTGCATTTGCATACTATTTGGAGTAGTATGAGGAGCCTGACCTTAGGCAACCATAGTCATGTGGACAGACAATTGAAAATTCAGTATGTACTGGATTATTTCCACATTAAGAATCACACCAACTGATGATCATTCATTCCTGAGTATCTTCAGTTAGTTTGTATTTCAGGTTGACAGGTCACATCACTCACTGATGCTACACATAGATTAATTATCTCATTGCCATTATACAACAGACTTTATCATCTCATTAATGTTTCAATCACTCGCCATTAATCATTCAGTTGGACTTCTTCATTGATAACACCAGAGAGTGTGAAGGTCACAAGGTAATCAAGGTTCTCAGTCCATTATCCATGCTAGGTGATATCAGGGAAGCTTTAAAAAGGGCATGTACCAGTAGCAGTGTTTGTTAGGTGTGCTGCATCTCACCAACCACCTGGTTATATACACTTACTAATGCAGTACTTAGTGCTTGTATGTGAGATTCTCCATGATTAGGAAAAGTGGTCTCAAAATTTGTTATGAATTTGATTATTATAAATCTGCATGTGGATTTAACAGGAATGAGGATCATATGCATCATGCTCATTATAATATATTTCAATACTGGCTTCTTTGGTGACAAATACTGTTATGTGTAAGAAACTGCCTTGTCACAGTCAAGATTCCTCTACAAGGCTCACACCTCAATTCATTCGCCTGTCCACATCACTGACATCGTAAACATTTTCTGCAGTTTTGGTTTATTTTTGTTGTCTTTATATCCCTGCTTTATGAGGTAACCTGTGACCACTGCTGTGTGAGCTTAACCCCAGACAACACAACGCTCATTTACCATGAACTTGTAAAACTTGTGATCAAGTTTTATGGCATAAATGAAAACTATATATGAATAAAGCTGTCTTCACCCGTCAGATTTTTTTTAAGGTGTACTCTGCTTTGTCAGGGATAGTCAAGACAGTGATAAAGAACAAATGTTCCAAATTAGTGGACGAAAGTGAATACGTAGGTACTTGCTTCATATAATATGATATTTCATTGCCTGGGTTGTAGGTTAAAGTAGCCCATACCCACCCCTAATACAGCAGTAACTTAGCAATATGAAGTTAGAAATGAACAGGCTATGCAGGACACTGTAATACTGTGTAGCAAACAGTACAATGAAACACCTCTCCGAGCCTCATTTGTTTAAACAGGTGTGGCGCAGCAGTATTTCTAAACTAGTGAAATGTTTGTAAAGGACTATGTGTGTAATAAGCCTGGTAACACAAAACATTTAGTAGAGTTCATCTTGTTTTTTCCCCAAAACTGCAGTGAGGAACTACACCAGACATCGAATGCTGGACGCAGTTACCACACAACGCAACACATTTATTATTGCAATTTTACGCACCTCATTTTGTACGTATCATGTGTATAAAGATTATTTTTCCATGCTGCATGATATATACAACCCTACATGGTTCTGTAGTGTTAAGGTGATGTCACAAGGTCACACCCTGTGTATGTGCTGCTGTGCTTGTTAATGTGTGCCTCAGCATGGATGGATAGGGTGGTGTTCCTGGGAGTGCAATGGAGGCAGGAGTGCCTCAGCATGAACTTAGGGTGTTTCTGGGGTGCAACAGCTGGTGTGGATGGAGCTCCTCTGAGGAGTACAAAGGAGGAATCAGAGGCTGTCAGAATACAGCCCCTTATTCTAGTCATTTTAGTAAGTCATTGCACATTAAGATATTATTTAACTTTGGACTGTTTTCAAATGTAGTAGTTATTATTTAATCTTGCATAATGAGTTGCTATAAGTTAATGGTTTGTATTGTCAAGCAATTTTATACATTAAAGGAAATTTATATGCCTGTATTTTGTTTGTGTTTCCTGCATCACATGGCAAACTAGAAGGAAGGTTTCAATGTGAAGGTTTTATAATTTGATGACTATTAATATGGACTTACAAAATAATGATACTAAAAATATAATTAATAATACCAACTTAGTATAGTATAAAAAAACATCCTAAATAAAAGAAGAAAAAAATAAGGCAATTGTTGTGTTGGTAGTGTGTTTGCCTCATCTCCTTGACCTGTAATGTGCAAGAAAAACTATTTTGAACAGATGGGAGAGGTATGACTTATCTTAGTTGCGAGGGAAGGCTAAGGCTAAGGAAGTCCAGGGATGAGGGACAACGGTCTCGTTACTTGACAATGGTTTGAGTCACTGTCATGCTGCAGCAAACAATCTTGTGCTCACCACCTCCCTCTAACGCAGTGGTTCTCAACTCGTAGCAGCCCATGGACCACCAACCCAATTATAGAAATATCGTGGACTACTTATTTTTTTGAGTAATGATATTCTGCCCTCAGTTCTGAAAACTCCCCTAACCGCCCACCTGTCAACTCCCTCGCCTCTTGTACCTATTTTCTTAAAACCGACACCAACCCCTCGTTCTACATCTCTATCTTCATCCATTATAACCACCTCCAAAAAGTAAAACCACTCTCCAACCCTCTACTCTGACCTCTCCCTCTTCTATAACCCATACTGCTCCCTCCTCCTCTCACCCTAGCCCACGCCCATCCACTACTACTAATTACCTTCCTTTATCCAGCCTCTTTGGTCCTCGCTGATGGAACAAATACTTCCATATCCCTGCTCATGCTCCATACTCAGTGAACACTTTACAATTTCAAAAACGCATCCAATAACATGTGAGAACCTGACAGATCTCGCTTAGTCATTGTTGACTAAGAATCCCAAGCTGAAGCAATGCTTACCTTCAAACACCTTGATGGGAAACCTTTCCCAGTGTCCTCTGATACTGAACTGAACACTCGTACTGATACCGTTCTCGTACCACATGAAGTCTGCTTAGTGGAGATCAATTGGCCCGACTGTTCTTCTGAACTCTTTGAACTGATTATACACAAGCATGTTATTGCTCATGTATCCTGCTTTTCTATTAACCCTCAAAGCTGTTGAAGGAGAAACCGTTGGCGCCAGTAGGCTATTTATGAAGGCGAAGATGGACTGCCTTTTTGCCCGTTATTTGGCGTAGGTTTTTTTTTAGATATTTTTATAGTGACGCCTCGAATGTTTACGTTCTCTCGTGAATATGTTAAGAACGTGAGAGGCTTATTGCTGCTACAGCCTCAGATGCATATAACATTGTAAGTCCCGTCTGAGGACAGTATGGCAAAAAAAATTCCAGAAATTCCATTCAAAGGACAAGATCTTCCAAACAGTGTAAACATACGTAGGTGGAGCCTTCTGTCAGGTTAAATCTTAATTCCCCCCCCTCCACCCCCCCCCTAGTAAGTGCCAAATTGCTGGAAATTCGTACATAAAGCAAAATACTGCAGATCCACCGCCCATCGCCCTCTGTGCCTCACCTGGTGCAAAATGCCCATCAAGAAAATGCATCTGTGCAAACTGCATCCCAAAACATAATGTCTTCTTCTGAGGCTGTCCCATCTACAAATTTGAATCAGAGGTTGCTGCCCTCCACTTCAAACATGGCCTAACACTCAAATAAGCTAGACAAATTAAAAAGCCCGTCTCAGTGGCTTCCAACAGGTTCTTCTCTCTCAGCGCATCTCCACCAACACCCCTTGGACCACATCTAGCTTTAATTTTCCAACTACTACATCCTATACTCCTTCCTCTACTCACACATATTCCTCTCCCACTCCTCTTGCTCTTTCATCTAGTACAGTGGTTCTTAACCTGGGTTCGATCGAACCCCAGCGGTTCGTTGACTCAGTCTCAGGGGTTCGGCAGAGGTCAAGAATTCCAAAACTATTTTCAACAAAAGGTATAAGCATTCATCCACAAACATTTAAAAACATTCTTTCTTTGATAGCATTTATCACGGTGCGTCAGATACCATACATACTATTTGGATAAAAGTGAATGCCTAAATGTGGTTATAAGTAACCCGCTCGTATTATTCGTGATGTCACGCTCAGCTTGGCCAGCATTAGCTGCAGCTGATCACGCCATATCACATGATATTTTAAATAAATCATATTTTATTTTTCCAATTACGAAGGGTTTGGTGAATGCACTGATGAAGCTTGCAGGGTTCAGTACCTCCACTAAGGTTAAGAACCACTGATCTACTACAATTACCTCTTCCACTACTATTACCTTCAGTCGTGAGACAATATCTGTGAGGAGAGGACGTTTCTCGCTCGAGCGCTGAGCTGACTTTGACTTGCTGATACCTGGCTACTGCTACCCAAATACGCTAAGTTCCTATCACTCCTAGGATACACCATCTCTTGCTATCTTTTGCGGTCTCTGCACTTTAAACATTTTACACAACTCATACATACGCACATACATCAGTGATACATATATCATTCATGTGTTAAGATTCTATGTAGCCTTTAACCACTTCGTTCGTACATTATTGTTATTATTTATTCTTAATATTTAGGCTACTTGCTTGTTCTCTGTGGTGTTATTTACTCTAATTACCAATTCTCTCCTTATATATTTTTATTTTGTTGCTAAAAAGCAAGATTGCTACATAACCCTCACTCATAAATTTGACCTTGAAAGTTCAGACCTGACTGACCTGATCTCCTTTTAATCCTAATCCGTCTACTTGTCTGAACCTTTCAAGATCTTGATCCTTGTCTAGACAGGCCTCATTACCTCCTTTCAGCGTTAATCTGTCTACTTGCTTCTCTGACCTGACCTCGGATCAGAATAATCCTTCTACCTGGCTGATCCTTTCAAAATTTTAATCTCTGACAGACCTCATTAATATCTCTTTTGACAGTGATAATTTTATTTATTTATTTATTTACATCAAAAAGGCACCAGCCAAGGGAAAACAAAAAAGTTAAAAAAAAAAAAAAAATCTCGCTTGTCACCAAACCCTGTAAAGAGGACAGTAGGAGGAATAAAGTAAGCGGTGGAGTTCATTTAACATAAAATGTGTCTTGACACTCCTCTTTTGAAAGAGTTTAAGTCATAGGCAGGTGGAAAAACAGACAAAGGAAGAGAGTTCAAGAGTTTACCAATGTAAGAGATGAAAGAGGAAGATGGACAGAATAAGGATGAGAAGAAGTAGAAAGTCTTGTGCAGCGAGGCCGCGGGAGGGGGGGAGGTATGCAGCTAGCAAGTTCAGAAGAGCAGTCAGCATGAAAATAACGGTAGAAAAGAGATAAAGATGTAACATTGCGTCGGTGACTTAAAGAATCAAGACAGTCAGTTAGAGGAGGAGAGTTAATTAGACGAAAAGCCTTAGACTCCACCCTATTTAATAAAGCTGTATGAGTTGAACCCCCCCAGACATGCGAGCCATACTCCATACATGGGCGGATAAGGCCCCTGTACAGAGCAAGCAGCTGATAGGGAGAGAAAAATGGACGCAGACGCCATAAGACACCTAACTTCTTGGAAGCTGATTTAGCAAGAGTAGAGATATGAAATTGCCAGTTTAGATTTTTTAATAAAGGATAGACCGAGTGTGTTTAATGTGGAGGAGAGGGGAAGTTGAGTGTCATTGAAGAAGAGGGGATAGTTATCTGGAAGGTTATGTCGAGTAGATAGTTGTAGAAAAAGAGTTTTTGAGGCATTGAACAAAACCAGGTTTGCTCTGCCCCAATCAGAAACTAGTGAAAGATCAGAAGTTAGGCGTCCTATAGCATCTCGCCTTGAGTCATTTAATTCTTGTTGGGTTGGGTGTCTGTTGTACGACGTTGAAAAATGCAAGGTGGTGTCATCAGCATAGGAGTGGATAGGGCATTGAGTCAGATTTAGGAGATCATTGATGAATAGTAGAAAGAGAGTGGGTGATAGGACAGAACCCTGAGGAACACCACTGTTGATAGTTTTAGGAGAAGAACAATGACCGTCCACTACAGCAGCAATAGAACGGTCGGAAAGGAAACTGGAGATGAAGGTACAGAGAGAAGGATAGAATCCGTAGAACATAAGAACATAAGAAATGAGAAGACTGCAAGAGGCCAGTTAATGACCTACACGAGGCAGCTCCTTGCCCCCCACCCTTGGAATAATCCAATATTTAGCCATCCCACCTGTCATCCCTATCCACTCTGATCCAACCGTCTTTTAAAGCTATCTATTGACTCAGCACTTACTACGTGTCTACCCAGGCTATTCCAATCGTTCACCACTCTGTTAGTGAACCAATATCTACCTATGTCTGTCCTGAATCTAAGTTTTTCTAGCTTGTACCCATTTCCACGTGTCCTATCCTGACTACTAAATTCTAAAACCTGATCAATATTTCCCTTATTAATTCTTTTTACCCATTTGAAAACCTCAATCAAATCCCCTCTTGCCCTCCTTCTCTCTAGGGAGTGGAGATTAAGACGTTTTAACCTATCTTTGTAGGGTAAATTTCTCAGCCCCTGAATCATCTTGGTCATTCTTCTCTGGACTGCCTCCAAGGAGCCTATATCTTTCCTATAATAAGGGCACCAAAACTGAGCTGCATAATCTAAGTGGGGTCCTACTAGCGCTAAATACAACCTCAGAATGACCTCAGAACTCCTATTTGTCACACACCTACTAATAAATCCCATTATCTTGTTGGCTTTATTTCTAGCTATAATACACTGTTCCCTGGGGCGCAAGTCACTGCTTATTTGAACTCCTAAGTCCCTCACACTATATGACTTTCCTAAGGTATTGTCATTTAATGTGTAGTCTACAGGCCTATTACCTTTACCGACACTCATAATGCTACACTTGTTAACATCAAACTGCATCTGCCATTTCTCTGACCACTCGTACAGCCTATTTAAATCATCCTGCAGCATCCTAGCATCATCTAAATTCTTTACCGTAGGCGGGTAGTTTAGAAATTAAAGATTTATGCCAGACTCTATCGAAGGCTTTCGATATGTCAAGGCCGACAGCAAAGGTTTCACCGCCCTAAAAGAGGATGACCAAGATTCAGTTAGGAAAACAAGAAGATCACCAGTAGATCAGCCTTTACGGAAACTATACTGGCAATCAGAGAGAAGGTTGTGAGCTGATAGATGCCTCATTATTTTCTTGTTAAGGACAGACTCAAAGGCTTTAGAAAGACAGGAAATCAAAGCTATAGGGCGGTAGTTAGAAGGGTTGGAGCGGTCACCTTTTTTAGGGACAGGTTGAATATGAGCAAACTTCCAGCAAGAAGGATAGGTAGAAGTAGAGAGACACAGACGAAAGAGTTTGACCAGGCAATGAACGAGTTCGGAAGCACAGTTTTTGAGATCAACAGGAGAGACTCCATCCGGACCGTAAGCCTTCCGAGAATCAACGCCAGAGAGGGCCTGGAAAACGTCATAATAAAGAATTCTAATTTTAGGGATGAAGTAGTCAGAGGGTGAAGGAGTAGGAGGAATATGCTCAGTATCATCCAAAGTAGAGTTGGTAGCAAAGGTTTGAGCGAAGAGTTCAGCTTTAGAGAAAGAAGAGACAGCTGTGGAGCCATCTGGTTGAAGTAAAGGAGGGAAAGATGAAGAAGTAAAAGTGTTAGAGATATTATTGGCTAGATGCCAGAAATCACGAGAAGTGTTAGAGTTGGAAAGACTGACATTTTCTATTGATGAAAGAGTTTTTAGTAAGTTGGAGAATAGATTTGGCATGATTACGGGCAAAAATATATAGGGCATGAGTTTCAGCAGATGGATGGCTACGGTACCGTTTGTAAGCTGCCTCTCTATCATTGACAGCACGAGAACAAGCAGAGTTAAACCAGGGCTTTTTAGCTTTAGTATTAGAGAAAGTATGAGGAATGTATAGCTCCATGCCAGAGATAATCACATCTGTTATGCGCTTGGCACAAAGAGAAGGATCTCTGACATGGAAGCAATAATCATCCCAAGGAAAATCAGAATAGTACTGCCTTAGGTCCTCCCACTTAGCAGAGTTGAAATGCCAGAAGCACCTCCGCTTAAGCAGGTCCTGAGGCTGCACTGGAGTGATATAACAGGTAACGGAAATAAGATTGTGATCGGAGGAGCCCAACGGAGAGGAAAGTTTAACAGAGTAAGCTGAAGAGTTGGAGGTTAGGAAAAGATCAAGAATGTTGGGCGTGTCTCCAAGGCGGTCAGGGATACGGGTAGGGAACTGCACTAGCTGCTCTAGGTCATGAAGGATAGCAAAGTTGAAAGTTTGTTCACCAGGTTGGTCAGTGAAAGAAGATGAAAGCCAAAGCTGGTGAACATTAAAATCCCCTAAAATGGAGATCTCAGCATAAGGAAAGTGAGATAAGATGTACTCCACTTTGGAAGTCAAATATTCAAAGAATTTTACATAGTCAGAAGAATTAGGTGAGAGATATACAGCACAGATGAATTTAGTTAGAGAGTGACATTGAAGCCTTAGCCAGATGGTAGAAAATTCTGAAGATTCAAGATTGTGGGCACGAGAGCAAGTAATGTCGTTACGCACATATGCGCAACAGCCAGCTTTGGACCAGAGAAGGGGCTGCTGTCAGTAGTCACAGACAACTGTGTTTCAGTTAGGAAGAGAAGATGAGGTTTAGTGGAGGAGAGATGGTGTTCCACAAATTGGAAATTAGATCTAAGACCACGAATGTTGCAGAAATCGAGAGTAAAAGTATTAGAGAAAGTGTCAAGACACCCTAGGTCGTCAGCAGAGGGGCAGTCCGACCTGGGGACATTTGTGGTCCCCTCCCCAGTTGAGGACTATGAGGCTGGTTTTTCCTTAGCCATTTTTAAAATTTTGATTTGAAGAGTGTATTATAGCTAGAAAGAGCTAGAAATAGAGCCAACAAGATAATGGGATTTATTAGTAGGTGTGTGACAAATAGGAGTTCTGAGGTCATTCTGAGGTTGTATTTAGCGCTAGTAAGACCCCCCTTAGATTATGCAGCTCAGTTTTGGTCCCCTTATTATAGAAAAGATATAGGCTCCTTGGAAGCAGTCCAGAGAAGAATGACCAAGATGATTCAGGGGCTGAGAAATTTACCCTACAAAGATAGGTTAAAACGTCTTAATCTCCACTCCCTAGAGAGAAGGAGAGCAAGAGGGGATTTGATTGGGGTTTTCAAATGGGTTAAAGGAATTAATAAGGGAAACATTGATCAGGTTTTAGAATTTAGTAGTCAGGATAGAACACGTGGAAATGGGTACAAGCTAGAAAAACTTAGATTCAGGACAGACATAGGTAGATATTGGTTCACTAACAGAGTGGTGAACGATTGGAATAGGCTGGGTAGACACGTAGTAAGTGCTGAGTCAATAGATAGCTTTAAAAGACGGTTGGATCAGAGTATGGATAGGGATGACAGGTGGGATGGCTAAATATTGGATTATTCCAAGGGTGGGGGGCAAGGAGCTGCCTCGTGTAGGTCATTAACTGGCCTCTTGCAGTCTTCTCATTTCTTATGTTCTTATGTTCTTATGAGTGTGTAAAAGTGTAAGGTGTAGTAATTTTATGTAGGTAGTAGAAGAAGTTGTCTTTAGAGGGCAGGCTGCAGCTGCTCTCTTGTGTAAATGAAACACTAAGGGAACCGGGAAGAGAGGACACGGGGAATCACTCAGTGATTAATCCGTCTCCCTGTTCTTAACCTTTTTGCATTGTTAATTCTTTCTTAATTTCTACAATAAATTACGTCTCCTAAATGTAATGTGTGTGATGGGCGTTTCGCTGCAAATTTCTTTTTAGATTCGTCAGTCTGCCGATTGTGTGTTTAGCAGAAGGAAAACGATGAACTTAAGAAAAAAATTGATATTTTACAGGAGTTCGTCACAGCAAACGTTGAAATTTTACCACCCTTGTCTCCATCTACAGACCAGTCAACAAGTTACGCCGCTGTAACTACTATGAAACACGACTCTGTAAGTCTCCCTGAACGCGTAATTCAGGGGGAAGTATCTTTCACTCCAGTTAGAAATGATGCACGACGAATTAATAATAAATTTTTCTTACCTATCACTACTTATAATAGTTTTAAGATCCTGACGAAAGAAGAAGAAGAGGACCATGTGACGAGAATCATCGGGGATTCTATTGTGAGAGACCAACTACAGAAGTTCTGTGGAAAGAATCAATCCACCAGGAAAAGGATGTTCATGCCAGGCGGACGTTTGGATGACATCTCAGCAGCCTGTGACGAGGCAACCAGTAAGGCAGACACTTACAATCTTTTAATTTTTCATGCAGGTACAAATGACGTCATGAACACCAGATCTGAAGAATTGCTGGAGAGATACAGAAAGTAGATTCGACGATATAAGTGTACGACTAACAAAATCATTCTTACAGGAATCCTTTCCCGAAGTAATGCACCCACAGCTTTTTTCAACATGGCCTTCAGCACTAATAACCGTCTTAAGTCCATTTGTACAGATGAAGGAATCGACTTCATCAACTGCTGTGATGACTTTTTTAACAAACCTTTTCTTTTCAAGGACGCTGGCCTGCACCTCAACCCAGTTGAGGCTGCTCGTTTTGACAGGCTATTTAATAACAAAGTTTCTGATTTCGGGAGAAAAAATAGTATCCAGCCTAGCACAACCTCAGCTACGTAAGTAACACCGTGTATAGAAAAAACTAACGTAAAATTTGGGGAGGGCCTGCAAGCAGCTATTTCCCTGCACACTCTGAGCATGCGCGATCAGTCTCGCCTCGTGATTGGCTGCCCTAACCTATCTAATCTGCCTATTTTAGTGTATCTAGTTTGCCTAACCTTAGCTAAAGTAAGTTTTTTTTTCTTCTTTATCTTCCAAATTATATATAAATTTACTATGCAAGTGCCATGCTCCCAACTGCCCAGCATCATCTAATGGAAACATAGAGGAACTTGCCTAACTCTACCTTGTAAACGTAAAGGATAGGTTAGGTTAAGTAAGGTTGCTCCATATAAGTTACTTTAGGTAAGGTTAGGCAAACTAGATACACTCGGATAGGCAGATTAGGTAGGTTAGAGCAGCCAATCACGAGGCGAGACTGCTTGCGCATGCTCAGAGTGTGCGAGGAAATAGCTGTTTGCAGGCCCTCCCAAGATTTGAATGTTTATCGCGCGCAACCTCCAAAATAAGTTTTCAGAATTAGAAGCACTTGCAACATCTGAGGATTTTCACATTATTGGAGTATCGGAATCTTGGATAAACACAGAAAATAGAGACTTTTTAGCAGAATATAATTTGCCAAGTTATTCAGTGTTTAGTTGCGAACGACAAAATAAAAATGGTAAAGGAGTTTTGTTTTACATAAAAGTCAGTCTTAACCCTACAGTCTTGCAAACTAAAATAAGAAAAAAAAAATAGATAACGTACTGTTGCGGCGACGCATTTAGCATGTAAATAGTGTTGTAGCGGTGTAGTTATTGTGTAGTGTAGTTGTGTGGAGGCAGGGAGCGGTGGGTCACCCAAGCCTCCCTGGGGAGTGAGGGTTGACAGGTGTCAAGATACGGTGACCTACGTATCTGTGTTTTCAGCGATACGCAGTCGTGGTGGGGTGTGTTTGGGCAGATGTGGCTGGTTGTTGGCTAGAGAAGGAGGCCAGGAGTGAGTGAGAGACAACAGACAGAGGGACACAGCGGTGCAAGGCCGATCCTGGGCGAGTGAAGGGCAGGACCTTGGAGGGAAGTGGACAGGGTGGCCGGAGAAATGGCACCCTGGCTTCCTTAGGTCCCTGCCCTCACTAAGGGAGTGGCTGACTGGCTGTGTGGAGGTTGTTGCCCGACTCCTGGACGCGTGAAGGGCGTGGTACCTTGGAGGGAAGTGGAGAGGGTGGCCGGAGAAATGGCGCCCTTGCTTCCTTAGGTTTCGCCTTCGCGATGGGGGTGGGTGGCCAGCATGGCTGTGTGGAGGCTGCAGTGTGTGGACTTGTGGAGGCTGTGTGTTCTGGGTGAACCTCTTGTGGGGAACTCTGTGCCCTGAGGCTGTACTATTGTGCTGTACCCTGTAAGCGTGCTGTTTGTAAATATACCAGGAAAGGAGAAGTGTTGTTGTCTGTGTGTGATTGTTTTAAGACCCCCTTTTCCCGTCCCGCCAACCCCCGCTACACGAGTCCCAGGAGGGCGTTACCTCAGGTAAAGGAGAGGTAACGTGTTTGGCGACACCCTGACTTGGAGGGAAGTGAAAAAGGGGGGTGTGCCGTAACAGTACCTACATGTTATATTTTTTCAACTTAGAACACATGCTAAGAAAATTATTATTGGACTCATTTATAGACTACTAGCACACAATATTGATAGCGATAGAAAATTATTCGATCAGATAATTGAAGTAATTAATTTGAAACGTTTAATCTAACTGTAACTTCATGGAGAAATTCTCTTAAATCTCACGATTTATATAATAATTTGTTAGAGAGTGGCTTAAGTCAATACGTAAACAAACCCACGAGAGGTGATAATATACTAGACCTTATATTTTCATTAACGACGGTCTAGTAAGTAACGTTAATACGGACCCAGAATTCAGCACCAGCGACCATAGAATTGTCTCTTTTAACATAAATATCGAAGTTTACAAAGATAACGTAAGCGAAGAACTTATCTTTATGTATTGCAAAGGTAACTTTGAAAAATTGAGAAAGATTTTGACAGATTGGAGCATAGTAGAAAACGAAACCGATGTAAATAAATCGTGGGAAAAATTCTATAACATCTTAAATGAAGCTGTTAAATTATGCATTCCAGTTTGTAAGAGACGTCTACGTACAAATATTAATAAACCAAAATGGTGGAATAGCCAAATTAAGGCAGGATTATTACATAAAAAGCACGCACATGGTAAATATTTACTATCGCAAAACGAAAACGATAAGATAGAACATGAAAGACTAAGACGCGAAACAAAACAAAATTTTTTTTTTTTTATATATCACTAACCATTGGCACCAGTAGGCATATGGAGGCACAGATGGACGTGCCTTGCCTGTTATTTGGTGTAGGTTTTATAATTTTTATAGTGACGCCTCGAATGATTAAGTTCTCTCTTGAATAGATTGAGAACGTGTGAGGCTTATTACTGCTACAGCCTCAGATGCATATTAACGTTGTAAGTCCCGTCTGAGGACAGTATGGCAGCAATTTGGGTAGTCTTTGGCCACTCGGCGGTGATATCAAATATTGAAAAGTGGTCAGCGGATATCGGGGATTCGAACCCGGGACCCTAGGCTTCCATGCCCGAACGCTGACCACTGCACCACCGCCTCCCCATGATTAGACGAAGTAAAAAAAGATCTCGAAATATATATTGCAAATAAAACAAAATCCAACCCCAAGGATTTTTACACCTACGTACGTAATAAAAAAGTTATCACAACTAATATTGGCCCACTCTACCTAGAAAACGGTAAGGAAACAAATACGAAGCAGAAAAGCCGAAGTACTAGATGATTATTTTACATCCGTTTTTACCGTTGAAGACACCTATGAAATCCAGGAAATAACCCCAGCTCAACCTAACTTAATTCCTTTAAGCGATTGTGACTTTACTGGGGATACTGTAACTATAACATTTGATAAAATTTAAGTAAATAAAACTCCTGGTCCTGATTGTATTGCACCGCGAGTCTTAAAAGAGGCAACATATCAAATCAGCAAACCTTTTGTAATACTATTCAATAAATCTTCAAATTCTGGAAGAGTCCCCCTATGCCAAAATAAGGAGATAAATCACTACCGATTAACTACAGACCAATCAGCCTCACATCTGTAGTTGGTAAGTTATTGGAAACTATAATACGTGATAAACTAGTGACTTTCCTAGAAGAAAATATCATGATTAATAATTCTCAACATGGTTTCCGTAACAAACGCTCTTGCTTAACGAATCCCCTTGACTTTTATAACGATGTATTCAACATCTAACCCGCGCTACTAACGGGCGGAGGCCAACCATCTAAGGTCTCCCTGAAGCCTACCGATGCCATGGGTAAAAGAAAAAAGAAAAAAAAAATTATGACGAGACAAAAGCGGTAGATATAATTTATCTTGACTTTCAAAAATAGTTTGACAAAGTTCCCCATAAACGGTTATTAAAACATTTGAGTTGCATGGCATAGCTGGGAAAATTCTTAAATGACTTGTAGACTGGCTTTCCGAAAGAAGGCATTGCGTTGTCATAAACGGTAAATCATCTAACTGGCGAGACGTTTAAAAGCGGTGTTCCACAGGGCTCAGTACCATTCATATTTTTTTTTATTTATGTCAATGATATTGATGAAGGCCTTACCTGTAAGATATTAAAATTTGCTGACGATACGAAAATCACGAGTAAAGTAACTACAACCGCTGATAAACTACAATTTCCATCAAACCTCGACACGTTAGTCACTTGGTCAAAAAAATGGCAAATTAAATTTAATGTTTATAAATGTAAAGTTTTGCATATCGGTAATAATAATCAATTCACTAAATATACAATGAATGGCTCCAAACTTTCCAAGGTTAACCATGAAAAAGCCTCCTGGCTAGTACAGTGGTAGCGCGCTGGCCTTGCATTCGCTTGGTCGGCAGATCAAGTCCCCGCCCATGATAAGAACATAAGAACATAATAAATGAGGAGACTGCAAAAGGCCAGTTAATGACCTACACGAGGCAGCTCCTTGTCCCCCTGTAATGTCACTCCCTTCTCACCCTGTAGCGTTGATGGTAGTTGTTATGGTAGCGAGCTATAGACCGAGCGTATAGTAGTACTAAGATGTTAAGATGTTAGATGTTGATGCTTAAGCTGTTTATTGGGGAGGAACTGCTATGGTTGGGCACCACAGTGGAGGAGTTGGGTTTGCCTGGAAACAAGCAAACTTAACCTTAAACGGCCCGGTGGTGTAGTGGTTAGCACGCTCGGCTCACAACCGAGATGTTCTAGTTACGAATCCCAGGTCGGGTGAAGACAAGATGGGTTTGTCTTCCTAAACGCTGTAACCTCTGCTCACCCAGCAGTACAATAGGTACGGGTTTGTGACCTTGCAATCCCCATGTAATGCCATTAGTATACAAAAAACAAAAAACAGATAAACATCATTCATACATTGTTAAAAAAAAAAAGCTTTTTATGGAGGGTTTGTGACCTTGCAATCCCCATGTAATGCCATTAGTATACAAAAAACAAAAAACAGATAAACATCATTCATACATTGTTAAAAAAAAAAAGCTTTTTATGGAGGCACAGATGGACTTGCCTCTTACCTCTTATTTGGCGTGGGTTTTTCAGATTTTTTATATTGACCCCTCGAATGTTTTACGTTCTCTCTTGAATATGTTGAGAACTAGAGAGGCTAATCGCTGTTAAAGTCTCAGATGCATATAAACATTGTAAGTCCCGTCTGAGGACAGTATGGCAGCATTTTGGGTAGTCTTTGACCACTCGACGGTAATACCAAATAAATGAAAAGGGGCCGGCGAATATTGGTGGATCGAACCCGGGACCCTAGGTTCACCTGACTGAACGCTAGACTACTGTACCGGCTTCATTGGAAGAACTTTCGAGTATAAATCTGAAAAAGTTATCCTTACGCTATATAATGCACTGGTACGCCCTCATCTAGAATATTGCATTTAATTTTGATCCCAAGATTGCTTAACAAGTTTTACGAAGAATGACTAAAGAAGCTGAACTTATTCAGTTAATCCAAACGTAGGCTACGAGGGGACCTAATTGAGCTATTTAAAAATGTCCATGGTTTTAATAAGATCAACATAAACGACTATGTAACTACCGATCTCACAAGCACCACTCGTAACAATGGCTTCAAATCATTGGTAAGCGTTTTAGATCAAATGAAACGAAGTACTTTTTCTTCAATAGAATCGTAAATATTTGGAATTCTCTCCCAGCACAAATAGTTAACAGTATCACAATTGAATCTTTTAAGAAGAAACTCGATAAGCACTTAGCATCAGTCCACCAAATCGAGTACTTCACTTCTGCATAAATTATATTTATTTATTTATTTACTTATTTATTTATTTGATTTATTGATTTTAGCATAGATTACTCCTGTTTTTCTCACTTTCCTATACAAATTCCATGATAGTTTTTCCATGCTACATGGTATCACTTCCTCTTCCGGCCAGCTTCGGCTGGAGTGAGGGGTGGGTGGGGAGGAGCCTTCCACTTTGCTGTCCTTTAGTCTCTATTAAGTAGATATTATATTAGTAGTGTAGCTAAACAGACAGCCTCGTTAAGTCCAGTAAGACTTGCTGTCTGTTCTTCTTTTGTACTCATTTGTATTCCTTTGTACTCTTCATCCCTCTCTCTTGCCTCTTCCTCTTCCACTTCTCTCATCTTCCCTGTAGTTCCTTCAGTACCAATGACTAATAATTTTTCTTTATTAAACCCTGACACCCTAACCG
The DNA here is from genome assembly GCA_029783475.1 of Metacarcinus magister. Classification (NCBI taxonomy): domain Eukaryota; kingdom Metazoa; phylum Arthropoda; class Malacostraca; order Decapoda; family Cancridae; genus Metacarcinus; species Metacarcinus magister. The sequence goes on along the minus strand of JAPQNM010000038.1, from coordinate 804,813 downwards.
TTACTTCAGCTTCAAACCTTTTCCCCCTCCCACGTTGTATTCGTACACAAAACACCAAGCGTCGCTCCTGTGCTTCCCCTCCAAAACCATCTATTTATTCTATTTCATCCTTCATCATTAAAATTTCTTCCTTACAGCCCCCTGCCAAGAAAACTTTTACTTCCACTGTATTTCCTCCTCTTTCTAGTGAGGCCATTTCTAACATTGAAGCTTTTAGAGCTAAACCTTTCATTGATGTCTCACTTTCTTTCCCATCCTTAACCTCATCACATTCAACTTCAGATAACACCCTTTGTGTTCCAGCAGAAGTTTATCCCCCACCCGTGACCCACCCTCCTCCTCTACCTCCTCCTCCTCCTCCTACTCCTAGGCTTTCCCCATCTTCCCCTCTCCCTTCCCCTAATTCCATCCTTTCTCCATAGTTTTTTGCCCATCTTTCCTTCCTACTCCTTCAGCTACATCTATCACAAAATATTTTGATTATTCTTTACCTCCTGTATTCTCATGTGAATCCCTGTTATGTAATTCATCCTTTCTCCAAGATCCCTCCTGCTCAGATATAACCCTTATTTACATACCTCCTACTTCTGATCGCAGGTCTCTTATTCCTAACATTATCACAACTCATTACTTTTCTTTAATTTTCCGACAATGTTCATTCTCCACTGGAATATCTGTGGTTTCGGCTCTCATGCAAATGACGTATGACATGTAATACCTCCCTCTCTGTATCCAACATTCCTATTTTTTGCCGTTGTTACACGGCTGCCCGAGCTGCAGCTTACCCTCACTTACCTCATCTATGCCCCCCCGACCTAATCCGCCCTCTCATCAGACGTCACCTTTCAGTTCTTTCGCGAGTGGAGGCGGCGGTGGACGGATTACTCTAAGATTACGGACTTGGCCAGCCTTCCTCAAAACAAATATCTCATCCAGTTAAGGATGTGTTTGTAACTGGAGACACAGAGAATCTTGGAACACACGCTACAAGTGTCTCGTGATTCTACATCTTTAGTGAAAGAGGTGCTCGACCTTTTACAGGAACATATTAAAGGTCGGAATAATGAGGCCCTGCCATTCGACGGCTTTCTTGTATTGAAGTTTGTCGGAAGAGACCGACGTCTGCAAGGCACACAGCAAGGAATGTGAGGAAGTCTGGATCAAGCACAGAGTCTTGACAGGTGTCAGGGAAGACGAGTTGGTGCAGCGACTCGTCTCCCTGAACATTTCCTCTACACTCCAGGCTGTAGTGGCGGAATGTTGGTCATACGAGGCCACCAAGTCCGCCACTTCAGTTCTACTGCTCCCCCTGCTGTGAGAGCTGTCTCACAGTACAAGAATGGTAAGAAAGCGGGCACCAAGGCGAAGGCCGACACACGTTCTTCCACGCCTCCGCCCAACGCTGCCTGCGGCGATTGCGGAAAGCAGCATGACTCAAAGCCATGTCCAGCCGCTGAAGCACTGTGTCACGCATGCGACCGTAAGGGTCACTGGTCAAGCACACACAGGTGCCTCGCACGAGATCATAAATGTCAGGTTTGTGGTCGTTGTGCTACTGCCAATCCAAGCCCAAGAGTCCTGGCCGACGAGGAAAGCAGCGCACTTCCCTTGGTGTGGTTTGCACACAGCCCTCTTCAGAAGGCTCACGCAGCCTCACGCAGCAGCCGAGTTACATCAGGAGGGTAAACTGACCACACGCTCCAGTACAGTGCTAACCCTTCTCCCAAAATTTGCGTCGCCATCACACACGGTGACGCGTCGGGTCATCTAGAGGTGATACGCTGATGTCACGGTGATAGGCCTGAAGCACCTCCAGTGACTGGGTCTCTCGAAACGCGACCTGGAACCACTGCTGAAGCTGCAGTACTTCAACACAGATAATTCTCAAATACCGGACGCTGCGGGCTCCTTTCAAACGGAGATTACCTACGGCGACAGGTCGTGCCGGGATTGAATCGACGTGCAGTCGACTCTTGCAACACTCTTGTTGTCATGGGAGCACCGCAAGGCGTGGTACCCAAGGACTTCTCTGAGCAGATCTTTCGCGGCTATAAGAAGTGTGGATCCGAAGGCACAGGACAACACTAACGTGGACGCCCTCTTTGGTTACTGGCAGATCCCACTGGCGAATGAGGATCAACTACTGACAACATTCATCACGCCTTATGGACGCTCCCGCTACTACCGTGGACCTATGGGGTCCGCTGCCACGGGAGACGCCTTTAGTCTCCGTGGTGACGTGGCACTACAAGCCGTGAATAACTGCATGAAGGTAGTGAATGACGTCCTTCTCTACGACGGCTTGTGCAGTGTGGCTCATGCCTTCTCACCGACACCGAGTCTCGATACGCTACTATCGAGCTGGAGCTAATAGTAGTGGTAGGAGTGTCGTGACTCTGTTCGGCAACATGTAAACGTCCGGTAACAGTACCTTGTTTGCGACGTGGAGACCGGAGAGTGAGAGGGTGGATTAAAAATCAGAAAGTAAATTCCCCCCTTTGGAGTCACAACGACATAACAACACCAGTTTAGGGAAAAAGAGCAGATTTGTTATTGAGTAGACGCATACGATATTAGCCTGTAACACAAATATATGGGAGAGCTAGTGTCCTTTGTACAACTAACTGTTTGTTACAAATTTAGGTAAAATGAACCTTATTGACTTATTATTGAAGAAACACAAGCAACTTTGGCCTGTAACACAAATATATGGGAGAGCTAGTGTCCTTTGTAGTCTTGTGACTGACTTTTGTATAAAGTAGCCTGTAGCCAAGAACAGGTAGACACTTACTCAACTACCTCTCTTCCAATCACTTGGAAGTTATCAGAGCTCCTTAGCTCAAGATGGAGGCTCTTCTGAGAACAGTATGTGAAAACTTATGTTGTGTAACAGTTTTTATAGCAGCTCATAGGATGTTAAATTAAGATATATTTATTTTATGTAGGAATTGTATTTATGTGACATGTAAGGATGTTATTCGCTCCACGGGAAAGTATTTATGATATGAATATGTGTATGATATGGATGTAACTATGTTAAAGATGGAAGAGATTATCATGAATTAATTGTTATAAAATGGAAGCGATTTTGATGAATTGATGAGTCAAACAAGTGATGAAGTTATGTTAATTTTTAATAATCAAATTGTAGAAAACAACAGTGTTCCAAAACCCCGTGACCAAATGGTATTAGTACAGGAACACAATAGGAGGCGACGAGATGGGTTGTCATAGTGCCGATTTTACTTGATCGGCTTACAGCACTTCGACCTCATAACGGACTACAAACCCTTGGTTCTCATCCTTAACCACTACTCGTTGGACGCCATAGAGAATTCCCGCCTCCAGCGCCTGAAGGAAAAAATCTTGGCGTTTGTTTTCACTGCGGCTTGGCGAGCAGGCAAGGAGCTATGCATCCTGGATGCCCTCTCCCGATCCCCAGTCAACCGGCTGACAAATGAAGACAAGTTGCTCAGCACCGAGGTCAGGCTATTCTTCGAAAGCATTGTCACCTTGCAGGCCGTACAGTCAGTCTCTCGCCAGCACTCAGTCTTCTTTGTCGCCAACCGACGGCGATCTGGCCTTTGAGGAGCTACGGACCGAGGCCCCGGGCAG
>JAPQNM010000038.1:783698-796198 GCA_029783475.1 Metacarcinus magister | reverse complement strand
TCTCTGTGTGTCTCTGTGTGTCTCTCTCTCTCTGTGTGTCTCTGTGTGTCTCTCTCTCTCTGTGTGTCTCTGTGTGTCTCTCTCTCTCTGTGTGTGTGTGTGTCTCTCTCTCTCTGTGTGTCTCTGTGTGTCTCTCTCTCTCTGTGTGTGTGTCTCTCTCTCTGTGTGTGTGTCTCTCTCTCTGTGTGTGTGTCTCTCTCTCTGTGTGTGTGTCTCTCTCTCTGTGTGTGTGTCTCTCTCTCTGTGTGTGTGTCTCTCTCTCTGTGTGTGTGTCTCTCTCTCTGTGTGTGTGTCTCTCTCTCTCTGTGTCTGTGTCTCTCTCTCTCTGTGTGTGTGTCTCTCTCTCTCTGTGTGTGTGTCTCTCTCTCTCTGTGTGTGTCTCTCTCTCTCTGTGTGTGTCTCTCTCTCTCTGTGTCTGTGTCTCTCTCTCTCTGTGTCTGTGTCTCTCTCTCTCTGTGTGTGTGTCTCTCTCTCTCTGTGTGTGTGTCTCTCTCTCTCTGTGTGTGTGTCTCTCTCTCTCTGTGTGTGTGTCTCTCTCTCTCTGTGTGTGTGTCTCTCTCTCTCTGTGTGTGTGTCTCTCTCTCTGTGTGTGTGTGTCTCTCTCTCTGTGTGTGTGTGTCTCTCTCTCTGTGTGTGTGTGTCTCTCTCTCTGTGTGTGTGTGTCTCTCTCTCTGTGTGTGTGTGTCTCTCTCTCTGTGTGTGTGTGTCTCTCTCTCTGTGTGTGTGTGTCTCTCTCTCTGTGTGTGTGTGTCTCTCTCTCTGTGTGTGTGTGTCTCTCTCTCTGTGTGTGTGTGTCTCTCTCTCTGTGTGTGTGTGTCTCTCTCTCTGTGTGTGTGTGTCTCTCTCTCTGTGTGTGTGTGTCTCTCTCTCTGTGTGTGTGTGTCTCTCTCTCTGTGTGTGTGTGTCTCTCTCTCTGTGTGTGTGTGTCTCTCTCTCTGTGTGTGTGTGTCTCTCTCTCTGTGTGTGTGTGTCTCTCTCTCTGTGTGTGTGTGTCTCTCTCTCTGTGTGTGTGTGTCTCTCTCTCTGTGTGTGTGTGTCTCTCTCTCTGTGTGTGTGTGTCTCTCTCTCTGTGTGTGTGTGTCTCTCTCTCTGTGTGTGTGTGTCTCTCTCTCTGTGTGTGTGTGTCTCTCTCTCTGTGTGTGTGTCTCTCTCTCTGTGTGTGTGTCTCTCTCTCTGTGTGTGTGTCTCTCTCTCTCTGTGTGTGTGTCTCTCTCTCTCTGTGTGTGTGTCTCTCTCTCTCTGTGTGTGTGTCTCTCTCTCTCTGTGTGTGTGTCTCTCTCTCTCTGTGTGTGTGTGTCTGTGTCTCTCTCTCTGTGTGTGTGTCTGTGTCTCTCTCTGTGTGTGTGTGTGTCTGTGTCTGTGTCTCTCTCTGTGTGTGTGTGTGTGTGTGTCTGTGTCTCTCTCTGTGTGTGTGTGTGTCTGTGTCTGTGTCTCTCTCTGTGTGTGTGTGTGTCTGTGTCTGTGTCTCTCTCTGTGTGTGTGTGTGTCTGTGTCTGTGTCTCTCTCTGTGTGTGTGTGTGTCTGTGTCTGTGTCTCTCTCTGTGTGTGTGTGTGTCTGTGTCTGTGTCTCTCTCTGTGTGTGTGTGTGTCTGTGTCTGTGTCTCTCTCTGTGTGTGTGTGTGTCTGTGTCTGTGTCTCTCTCTGTGTGTGTGTGTGTCTGTGTCTGTGTCTCTCTCTGTGTGTGTGTGTGTCTGTGTCTGTGTCTCTCTCTGTGTGTGTGTGTGTCTGTGTCTGTGTCTCTCTCTGTGTGTGTGTGTGTCTGTGTCTGTGTCTCTCTCTGTGTGTGTGTGTGTCTGTGTCTGTGTCTCTCTCTGTGTGTGTGTGTGTCTGTGTCTGTGTCTCTCTCTGTGTGTGTGTGTGTCTGTGTCTGTGTCTCTCTCTGTGTGTGTGTGTGTCTGTGTCTGTGTCTCTCTCTGTGTGTGTGTGTGTCTGTGTCTGTGTCTCTCTCTGTGTGTGTGTGTGTCTGTGTCTGTGTCTCTCTCTGTGTGTGTGTGTGTCTGTGTCTGTGTCTCTCTCTGTGTGTGTGTGTGTCTGTGTCTGTGTCTCTCTCTGTGTGTGTGTGTGTCTGTGTCTGTGTCTCTCTCTGTGTGTGTGTGTGTCTGTGTCTGTGTCTCTCTCTGTGTGTGTGTGTGTCTGTGTCTGTGTCTCTCTCTGTGTGTGTGTGTGTCTGTGTCTGTGTCTCTCTCTGTGTGTGTGTGTGTCTGTGTCTGTGTCTCTCTCTGTGTGTGTGTGTGTCTGTGTCTGTGTCTCTCTCTGTGTGTGTGTGTGTCTGTGTCTGTGTCTCTCTCTGTGTGTGTGTGTGTCTGTGTCTGTGTCTCTCTCTGTGTGTGTGTGTGTCTGTGTCTGTGTCTCTCTCTGTGTGTGTGTGTGTCTGTGTCTGTGTCTCTCTCTGTGTGTGTGTGTGTCTGTGTCTGTGTCTCTCTCTGTGTGTGTGTGTGTCTGTGTCTGTGTCTCTCTCTGTGTGTGTGTGTGTCTGTGTCTGTGTCTCTCTCTGTGTGTGTGTGTGTCTGTGTCTGTGTCTCTCTCTGTGTGTGTGTGTGTCTGTGTCTGTGTCTCTCTCTGTGTGTGTGTGTGTCTGTGTCTGTGTCTCTCTCTGTGTGTGTGTGTGTCTGTGTCTGTGTCTCTCTCTGTGTGTGTGTGTGTCTGTGTCTGTGTCTCTCTCTGTGTGTGTGTGTGTCTGTGTCTGTGTCTCTCTCTGTGTGTGTGTGTGTCTGTGTCTGTGTCTCTCTCTCTGTGTGTGTGTGTGTCTGTGTCTGTGTCTCTCTCTGTGTGTGTGTGTGTCTGTGTCTGTGTCTCTCTCTGTGTGTGTGTGTGTCTGTGTCTGTGTCTCTCTCTGTGTGTGTGTGTGTCTGTGTCTGTGTCTCTCTCTGTGTGTGTGTGTGTCTGTGTCTGTGTCTCTCTCTGTGTGTGTGTGTGTCTGTGTCTGTGTCTCTCTCTGTGTGTGTGTGTGTCTGTGTCTGTGTCTCTCTCTGTGTGTGTGTGTGTCTGTGTCTGTGTCTCTCTCTGTGTGTGTGTGTGTCTGTGTCTGTGTCTCTCTCTGTGTGTGTGTGTGTCTGTGTCTGTGTCTCTCTCTGTGTGTGTGTGTGTCTGTGTCTGTGTCTCTCTCTGTGTGTGTGTGTGTCTGTGTCTGTGTCTCTCTCTGTGTGTGTGTGTGTCTGTGTCTGTGTCTCTCTCTGTGTGTGTGTGTGTCTGTGTCTGTGTCTCTCTCTGTGTGTGTGTGTGTCTGTGTCTGTGTCTCTCTCTGTGTGTGTGTGTGTCTGTGTCTGTGTCTCTCTCTGTGTGTGTGTGTGTCTGTGTCTGTGTCTCTCTCTGTGTGTGTGTGTGTCTGTGTCTGTGTCTCTCTCTGTGTGTGTGTGTGTCTGTGTCTGTGTCTCTCTCTGTGTGTGTGTGTGTCTGTGTCTGTGTCTCTCTCTGTGTGTGTGTGTGTCTGTGTCTGTGTCTCTCTCTGTGTGTGTGTGTGTCTGTGTCTGTGTCTCTCTCTGTGTGTGTGTGTGTCTGTGTCTGTGTCTCTCTCTGTGTGTGTGTGTGTCTGTGTCTGTGTCTCTCTCTGTGTGTGTGTGTGTCTGTGTCTGTGTCTCTCTCTGTGTGTGTGTGTGTCTGTGTCTGTGTCTCTCTCTGTGTGTGTGTGTGTCTGTGTCTGTGTCTCTCTCTGTGTGTGTGTGTGTCTGTGTCTGTGTCTCTCTCTGTGTGTGTGTGTGTCTGTGTCTGTGTCTCTCTCTGTGTGTGTGTGTGTCTGTGTCTGTGTCTCTCTCTGTGTGTGTGTGTGTCTGTGTCTGTGTCTCTCTCTGTGTGTGTGTGTGTCTGTGTCTGTGTCTCTCTCTGTGTGTGTGTGTGTCTGTGTCTGTGTCTCTCTCTGTGTGTGTGTGTGTCTGTGTCTGTGTCTCTCTCTGTGTGTGTGTGTGTCTGTGTCTGTGTCTCTCTCTGTGTGTGTGTGTCTGTGTCTGTGTCTCTCTCTGTGTGTGTGTGTGTCTGTGTCTGTGTCTCTCTCTGTGTGTGTGTGTGTCTGTGTCTGTGTCTCTCTCTGTGTGTGTGTGTGTCTGTGTCTGTGTCTCTCTCTGTGTGTGTGTGTGTCTGTGTCTGTGTCTCTCTCTGTGTGTGTGTGTGTCTGTGTCTGTGTCTCTCTCTGTGTGTGTGTGTGTCTGTGTCTGTGTCTCTCTCTGTGTGTGTGTGTGTCTGTGTCTGTGTCTCTCTCTGTGTGTGTGTGTGTCTGTGTCTGTGTCTCTCTCTGTGTGTGTGTGTGTCTGTGTCTGTGTCTCTCTCTGTGTGTGTGTGTGTCTGTGTCTGTGTCTCTCTCTGTGTGTGTGTGTGTCTGTGTCTGTGTCTCTCTCTGTGTGTGTGTGTGTCTGTGTCTGTGTCTCTCTCTGTGTGTGTGTGTGTCTGTGTCTGTGTCTCTCTCTGTGTGTGTGTGTGTCTGTGTCTGTGTCTCTCTCTGTGTGTGTGTGTGTCTGTGTCTGTGTCTCTCTCTGTGTGTGTGTGTGTCTGTGTCTGTGTCTCTCTCTGTGTGTGTGTGTGTCTGTGTCTGTGTCTCTCTCTGTGTGTGTGTGTGTCTGTGTCTGTGTCTCTCTGTGTGTGTGTGTGTGTCTGTGTCTGTGTCTCTCTGTGTGTGTGTGTGTGTCTGTGTCTGTGTCTCTCTGTGTGTGTGTGTGTGTCTGTGTCTGTGTCTCTCTGTGTGTGTGTGTGTGTCTGTGTCTGTGTCTCTCTGTGTGTGTGTGTGTGTCTGTGTCTGTGTCTCTCTGTGTGTGTGTGTGTGTCTGTGGCTGTGTCTCTCTGTGTGTGTGTGTGTGTCTGTGTCTGTGTCTCTCTGTGTGTGTGTGTGTGTCTGTGGCTGTGTCTCTCTGTGTGTGTGTGTGTGTCTGTGTCTGTGTCTCTCTGTGTGTGTGTGTGTGTCTGTGGCTGTGTCTCTCTGTGTGTGTGTGTGTGTCTGTGTCTGTGTCTCTCTGTGTGTGTGTGTGTGTCTGTGGCTGTGTCTCTCTGTGTGTGTGTGTGTGTCTGTGTCTGTGTCTCTCTGTGTGTGTGTGTGTGTCTGTGGCTGTGTCTCTCTGTGTGTGTGTGTGTGTCTGTGTCTGTGTCTCTCTGTGTGTGTGTGTGTGTCTGTGTCTGTGTCTCTCTGTGTGTGTGTGTGTGTCTGTGTCTGTGTCTCTCTGTGTGTGTGTGTGTGTCTGTGTCTGTGTCTCTCTGTGTGTGTGTGTGTGTCTGTGTCTGTGTCTCTCTGTGTGTGTGTGTGTGTCTGTGTCTGTGTCTCTCTGTGTGTGTGTGTCTGTGTCTGTGTCTGTGTCTCTCTGTGTGTGTGTGTGTGTCTGTGTCTGTGTCTCTCTGTGTGTGTGTGTGTGTCTGTGTCTGTGTCTCTCTGTGTGTGTGTGTGTGTCTGTGTCTGTGTCTCTCTGTGTGTGTGTGTGTGTCTGTGTCTGTGTCTCTCTGTGTGTGTGTGTGTGTCTGTGTCTGTGTCTCTCTGTGTGTGTGTGTGTGTCTGTGTCTGTGTCTCTCTGTGTGTGTGTGTGTCTGTGTCTGTGTCTCTCTGTGTGTGTGTGTGTGTCTGTGTCTGTGTCTCTCTGTGTGTGTGTGTGTGTCTGTGTCTGTGTCTCTCTGTGTGTGTGTGTGTGTCTGTGTCTGTGTCTCTCTGTGTGTGTGTGTGTGTCTGTGTCTGTGTCTCTCTGTGTGTGTGTGTGTGTCTGTGTCTGTGTCTCTCTGTGTGTGTGTGTGTGTCTGTGTCTGTGTCTCTCTGTGTGTGTGTGTGTGTCTGTGTCTGTGTCTCTCTGTGTGTGTGTGTGTGTCTGTGTCTGTGTCTCTCTGTGTGTGTGTGTGTGTCTGTGTCTGTGTCTCTCTGTGTGTGTGTGTGTGTCTGTGTCTGTGTCTCTCTGTGTGTGTGTGTGTGTCTGTGTCTGTGTCTCTCTGTGTGTGTGTGTGTGTCTGTGTCTGTGTCTCTCTGTGTGTGTGTGTGTGTCTGTGTCTGTGTCTCTCTGTGTGTGTGTGTGTGTCTGTGTCTGTGTCTCTCTGTGTGTGTGTGTGTGTCTGTGTCTGTGTCTCTCTGTGTGTGTGTGTGTGTCTGTGTCTGTGTCTCTCTGTGTGTGTGTGTGTGTCTGTGTCTGTGTCTCTCTGTGTGTGTGTGTGTGTCTGTGTCTGTGTCTCTCTGTGTGTGTGTGTGTGTCTGTGTCTGTGTCTCTCTCTGTGTGTGTGTGTGTCTGTGTCTGTGTCTCTCTCTGTGTGTGTGTGTGTCTGTGTCTGTGTCTCTCTCTGTGTGTGTGTGTGTCTGTGTCTGTGTCTCTCTCTGTGTGTGTGTGTGTCTGTGTCTGTGTCTCTCTCTGTGTGTGTGTGTGTCTGTGTCTGTGTCTCTCTCTGTGTGTGTGTGTGTCTGTGTCTGTGTCTCTCTCTGTGTGTGTGTGTGTCTGTGTCTGTGTCTCTCTCTGTGTGTGTGTGTGTCTGTGTCTGTGTCTCTCTCTGTGTGTGTGTGTGTCTGTGTCTGTGTCTCTCTCTGTGTGTGTGTGTGTCTGTGTCTGTGTCTCTCTCTGTGTGTGTGTGTGTCTGTGTCTGTGTCTCTCTCTGTGTGTGTGTGTGTCTGTGTCTGTGTCTCTCTCTGTGTGTGTGTGTGTCTGTGTCTGTGTCTCTCTCTGTGTGTGTGTGTGTCTGTGTCTGTGTCTCTCTCTGTGTGTGTGTGTGTCTGTGTCTGTGTCTCTCTCTGTGTGTGTGTGTGTCTGTGTCTGTGTCTCTCTCTGTGTGTGTGTGTGTCTGTGTCTGTGTCTCTCTCTGTGTGTGTGTGTGTCTGTGTCTGTGTCTCTCTCTGTGTGTGTGTGTGTCTGTGTCTGTGTCTCTCTCTGTGTGTGTGTGTGTCTGTGTCTGTGTCTCTCTCTGTGTGTGTGTGTGTCTGTGTCTGTGTCTCTCTCTGTGTGTGTGTGTGTCTGTGTCTGTGTCTCTCTCTGTGTGTGTGTGTGTCTGTGTCTGTGTCTCTCTCTGTGTGTGTGTGTGTCTGTGTCTGTGTCTCTCTCTGTGTGTGTGTGTGTCTGTGTCTGTGTCTCTCTCTGTGTGTGTGTGTGTCTGTGTCTGTGTCTCTCTCTGTGTGTGTGTGTGTCTGTGTCTGTGTCTCTCTCTGTGTGTGTGTGTGTCTGTGTCTGTGTCTCTCTCTGTGTGTGTGTGTGTCTGTGTCTGTGTCTCTCTCTGTGTGTGTGTGTCTGTGTCTGTGTCTCTCTCTGTGTGTGTGTGTGTCTGTGTCTGTGTCTCTCTCTGTGTGTGTGTGTGTCTGTGTCTGTGTCTCTCTCTGTGTGTGTGTGTGTCTGTGTCTGTGTCTCTCTCTCTGTGTGTGTGTGTGTCTGTGTCTGTGTCTCTCTCTCTGTGTGTGTGTGTGTCTGTGTCTGTGTCTCTCTCTCTGTGTGTGTGTGTCTGTGTCTGTGTCTCTCTCTCTGTGTGTGTGTGTGTCTGTGTCTGTGTCTCTCTCTCTGTGTGTGTGTGTGTCTGTGTCTGTGTCTCTCTCTCTGTGTGTGTGTGTGTCTGTGTCTGTGTCTCTCTCTCTGTGTGTGTGTGTCTGTGTCTGTGTCTCTCTCTCTGTGTGTGTGTGTCTGTGTCTGTGTCTCTCTCTCTGTGTGTGTGTGTCTGTGTCTGTGTCTCTCTCTCTGTGTGTGTGTGTCTGTGTCTGTGTCTCTCTCTCTGTGTGTGTGTGTCTGTGTCTGTGTCTCTCTCTCTGTGTGTGTGTGTCTGTGTCTGTGTCTCTCTCTCTGTGTGTGTGTGTCTGTGTCTGTGTCTCTCTCTCTGTGTGTGTGTGTCTGTGTCTGTGTCTCTCTCTCTGTGTGTGTGTGTCTGTGTCTGTGTCTCTCTCTCTGTGTGTGTGTGTCTGTGTCTGTGTCTCTCTCTCTGTGTGTGTGTGTCTGTGTCTGTGTCTCTCTCTCTGTGTGTGTGTGTCTGTGTCTGTGTCTCTCTCTCTGTGTGTGTGTGTCTGTGTCTGTGTCTCTCTCTCTGTGTGTGTGTGTCTGTGTCTGTGTCTCTCTCTCTGTGTGTGTGTGTCTGTGTCTGTGTCTCTCTCTCTGTGTGTGTGTGTCTGTGTCTGTGTCTCTCTCTCTGTGTGTGTGTGTCTGTGTCTGTGTCTCTCTCTCTGTGTGTGTGTGTCTGTGTCTGTGTCTCTCTCTCTGTGTGTGTGTGTCTGTGTCTGTGTCTCTCTCTCTGTGTGTGTGTGTCTGTGTCTGTGTCTCTCTCTCTGTGTGTGTGTGTCTGTGTCTGTGTCTCTCTCTCTGTGTGTGTGTGTCTGTGTCTGTGTCTCTCTCTCTGTGTGTGTGTGTCTGTGTCTGTGTCTCTCTCTCTGTGTGTGTGTGTCTGTGTCTGTGTCTCTCTCTCTGTGTGTGTGTGTCTGTGTCTGTGTCTCTCTCTCTGTGTGTGTGTGTCTGTGTCTGTGTCTCTCTCTCTGTGTGTGTGTGTCTGTGTCTGTGTCTCTCTCTCTGTGTGTGTGTGTCTGTGTCTGTGTCTCTCTCTCTGTGTGTGTGTGTCTGTGTCTGTGTCTCTCTCTCTGTGTGTGTGTGTCTGTGTCTGTGTCTCTCTCTCTGTGTGTGTGTGTCTGTGTCTGTGTCTCTCTCTCTGTGTGTGTGTGTCTGTGTCTGTGTCTCTCTCTCTGTGTGTGTGTGTCTGTGTCTGTGTCTCTCTCTCTGTGTGTGTGTGTCTGTGTCTGTGTCTCTCTCTCTGTGTGTGTGTGTCTGTGTCTGTGTCTCTCTCTCTGTGTGTGTGTGTCTGTGTCTGTGTCTCTCTCTCTGTGTGTGTGTGTCTGTGTCTGTGTCTCTCTCTCTGTGTGTGTGTGTCTGTGTCTGTGTCTCTCTCTCTGTGTGTGTGTGTCTGTGTCTGTGTCTCTCTCTCTGTGTGTGTGTGTCTGTGTCTGTGTCTCTCTCTCTGTGTGTGTGTGTCTGTGTCTGTGTCTCTCTCTCTGTGTGTGTGTGTCTGTGTCTGTGTCTCTCTCTCTGTGTGTGTGTGTCTGTGTCTGTGTCTCTCTCTCTGTGTGTGTGTGTCTGTGTCTGTGTCTCTCTCTCTGTGTGTGTGTGTCTGTGTCTGTGTCTCTCTCTCTGTGTGTGTGTGTCTGTGTCTGTGTCTCTCTCTCTGTGTGTGTGTGTCTGTGTCTGTGTCTCTCTCTCTGTGTGTGTGTGTCTGTGTCTGTGTCTCTCTCTCTGTGTGTGTGTGTCTGTGTCTGTGTCTCTCTCTCTGTGTGTGTGTGTCTGTGTCTGTGTCTCTCTCTCTGTGTGTGTGTGTCTGTGTCTGTGTCTCTCTCTCTGTGTGTGTGTGTCTGTGTCTGTGTCTCTCTCTCTGTGTGTGTGTGTCTGTGTCTGTGTCTCTCTCTCTGTGTGTGTGTGTCTGTGTCTGTGTCTCTCTCTCTGTGTGTGTGTGTCTGTGTCTGTGTCTCTCTCTCTGTGTGTGTGTGTCTGTGTCTGTGTCTCTCTCTCTGTGTGTGTGTGTCTGTGTCTGTGTCTCTCTCTCTGTGTGTGTGTGTCTGTGTCTGTGTCTCTCTCTCTGTGTGTGTGTGTCTGTGTCTGTGTCTCTCTCTCTGTGTGTGTGTGTCTGTGTCTGTGTCTCTCTCTCTGTGTGTGTGTGTCTGTGTCTGTGTCTCTCTCTCTGTGTGTGTGTGTCTGTGTCTGTGTCTCTCTCTCTGTGTGTGTGTGTCTGTGTCTGTGTCTCTCTCTCTGTGTGTGTGTGTCTGTGTCTGTGTCTCTCTCTCTGTGTGTGTGTGTCTGTGTCTGTGTCTCTCTCTCTGTGTGTGTGTGTCTGTGTCTGTGTCTCTCTCTCTGTGTGTGTGTGTCTGTGTCTGTGTCTCTCTCTCTGTGTGTGTGTGTCTGTGTCTGTGTCTCTCTCTCTGTGTGTGTGTGTCTGTGTCTGTGTCTCTCTCTCTGTGTGTGTGTGTCTGTGTCTGTGTCTCTCTCTCTGTGTGTGTGTGTCTGTGTCTGTGTCTCTCTCTCTGTGTGTGTGTGTCTGTGTCTGTGTCTCTCTCTCTGTGTGTGTGTGTCTGTGTCTGTGTCTCTCTCTCTGTGTGTGTGTGTCTGTGTCTGTGTCTCTCTCTCTGTGTGTGTGTGTCTGTGTCTGTGTCTCTCTCTCTGTGTGTGTGTGTCTGTGTCTGTGTCTCTCTCTCTGTGTGTGTGTGTCTGTGTCTGTGTCTCTCTCTCTGTGTGTGTGTGTCTGTGTCTGTGTCTCTCTCTCTGTGTGTGTGTGTCTGTGTCTGTGTCTCTCTCTCTGTGTGTGTGTGTCTGTGTCTGTGTCTCTCTCTCTGTGTGTGTGTGTCTGTGTCTGTGTCTCTCTCTCTGTGTGTGTGTGTCTGTGTCTGTGTCTCTCTCTCTGTGTGTGTGTGTCTGTGTCTGTGTCTCTCTCTCTGTGTGTGTGTGTCTGTGTCTGTGTCTCTCTCTCTGTGTGTGTGTGTCTGTGTCTGTGTCTCTCTCTCTGTGTGTGTGTGTCTGTGTCTGTGTCTCTCTCTCTGTGTGTGTGTGTCTGTGTCTGTGTCTCTCTCTCTGTGTGTGTGTGTCTGTGTCTGTGTCTCTCTCTCTGTGTGTGTGTGTCTGTGTCTGTGTCTCTCTCTCTGTGTGTGTGTGTCTGTGTCTGTGTCTCTCTCTCTGTGTGTGTGTGTCTGTGTCTGTGTCTCTCTCTCTGTGTGTGTGTGTCTGTGTCTGTGTCTCTCTCTCTGTGTGTGTGTGTCTGTGTCTGTGTCTCTCTCTCTGTGTGTGTGTGTCTGTGTCTGTGTCTCTCTCTCTGTGTGTGTGTGTCTGTGTCTGTGTCTCTCTCTCTGTGTGTGTGTGTCTGTGTCTGTGTCTCTCTCTCTGTGTGTGTGTGTCTGTGTCTGTGTCTCTCTCTCTGTGTGTGTGTGTCTGTGTCTGTGTCTCTCTCTCTGTGTGTGTGTGTCTGTGTCTGTGTCTCTCTCTCTGTGTGTGTGTGTCTGTGTCTGTGTCTCTCTCTCTGTGTGTGTGTGTCTGTGTCTGTGTCTCTCTCTCTGTGTGTGTGTGTCTGTGTCTGTGTCTCTCTCTCTGTGTGTGTGTGTCTGTGTCTGTGTCTCTCTCTCTGTGTGTGTGTGTCTGTGTCTGTGTCTCTCTCTCTGTGTGTGTGTGTCTGTGTCTGTGTCTCTCTCTCTGTGTGTGTGTGTCTGTGTCTGTGTCTCTCTCTCTGTGTGTGTGTGTCTGTGTCTGTGTCTCTCTCTCTGTGTGTGTGTGTCTGTGTCTGTGTCTCTCTCTCTGTGTGTGTGTGTCTGTGTCTGTGTCTCTCTCTCTGTGTGTGTGTGTCTGTGTCTGTGTCTCTCTCTCTGTGTGTGTGTGTCTGTGTCTGTGTCTCTCTCTCTGTGTGTGTGTGTCTGTGTCTGTGTCTCTCTCTCTGTGTGTGTGTGTCTGTGTCTGTGTCTCTCTCTCTGTGTGTGTGTGTCTGTGTCTGTGTCTCTCTCTCTGTGTGTGTGTGTCTGTGTCTGTGTCTCTCTCTCTGTGTGTGTGTGTCTGTGTCTGTGTCTCTCTCTCTGTGTGTGTGTGTCTGTGTCTGTGTCTCTCTCTCTGTGTGTGTGTGTCTGTGTCTGTGTCTCTCTCTCTGTGTGTGTGTGTCTGTGTCTGTGTCTCTCTCTCTGTGTGTGTGTGTCTGTGTCTGTGTCTCTCTCTCTGTGTGTGTGTGTCTGTGTCTGTGTCTCTCTCTCTGTGTGTGTGTGTCTGTGTCTGTGTCTCTCTCTCTGTGTGTGTGTGTCTGTGTCTGTGTCTCTCTCTCTGTGTGTGTGTGTCTGTGTCTGTGTCTCTCTCTCTGTGTGTGTGTGTCTGTGTCTGTGTCTCTCTCTCTGTGTGTGTGTGTCTGTGTCTGTGTCTCTCTCTCTGTGTGTGTGTGTCTGTGTCTGTGTCTCTCTCTCTGTGTGTGTGTGTCTGTGTCTGTGTCTCTCTCTCTGTGTGTGTGTGTCTGTGTCTGTGTCTCTCTCTCTGTGTGTGTGTGTCTGTGTCTGTGTCTCTCTCTCTGTGTGTGTGTGTCTGTGTCTGTGTCTCTCTCTCTGTGTGTGTGTGTCTGTGTCTGTGTCTCTCTCTCTGTGTGTGTGTGTCTGTGTCTGTGTCTCTCTCTCTGTGTGTGTGTGTCTGTGTCTGTGTCTCTCTCTCTGTGTGTGTGTGTCTGTGTCTGTGTCTCTCTCTCTGTGTGTGTGTGTCTGTGTCTGTGTCTCTCTCTCTGTGTGTGTGTGTCTGTGTCTGTGTCTCTCTCTCTGTGTGTGTGTGTCTGTGTCTGTGTCTCTCTCTCTGTGTGTGTGTGTCTGTGTCTGTGTCTCTCTCTCTGTGTGTGTGTGTCTGTGTCTGTGTCTCTCTCTCTGTGTGTGTGTGTCTGTGTCTGTGTCTCTCTCTCTGTGTGTGTGTGTCTGTGTCTGTGTCTCTCTCTCTGTGTGTGTGTGTCTGTGTCTGTGTCTCTCTCTCTGTGTGTGTGTGTCTGTGTCTGTGTCTCTCTCTCTGTGTGTGTGTGTCTGTGTCTGTGTCTCTCTCTCTGTGTGTGTGTGTCTGTGTCTGTGTCTCTCTCTCTGTGTGTGTGTGTCTGTGTCTGTGTCTCTCTCTCTG
>JAPQNM010000038.1:763599-768599 GCA_029783475.1 Metacarcinus magister | reverse complement strand
TTAAGCTACGTGAATGTTTGTTTTTCCTTTAGAGTGTTCGTTATCGTAAGTTTACACCCCTTCTTATTGATAACGTAGCAGTGTGTGTGTGTGTGTGTGTGTGTGTTCACTAGGAGACTAAGGGACGGGAAGGCATTGGTTATGTAATAAGAGATGCCTTCCTTGTTCCTTGAAAATAGAACATGAGGGTGAATATTTCAGTAAAGAAATCAATACAACGTTGCAGCAAAGCAAGTCAACTTAGGTTGTTACATTGTAATTATTTTAGTTTGTAACCTTTTCCTGGATATTATTATTAATCCTATTGTCTCCGCTGCTCGTGAACAAATAAACGAGTTTGTAAAACACAGTAGTATTAGACCAAACGTAGATGTTATACATTGTTAATTCATTACAAACACCATGTATTGAACACTGCATCTCCTTAAGAGTGAACAGTGAACACAGCTCAACACAAGACGCACTATTATGCAACAACCTGCAACACACTGGTCAGGACAATGAAATGAATAAAACAAATGGCAAGAAAATATATCAATATGTTGTAATGCCCGAAATCTTTAAGTCTTGTACAGTGCCCCCTCCCCCCCGATCCCTTATATTCGCTTAATTCATATTCATTTACAATTAAAATCAAACTCTATATCTTAAAGTAGTTAATTTAACTAGTTTTCCCTTCATAAGTTTAATAAGACAAAAGTTGATGCAACATATTATCAAGTTTACCCAAACACAAGTGTCTTCGCGCCAAATTCCAGCTGAGTTATCAAATGATCAAAATCTCTCTCATGTAGTATTTGAAATCAAATTCATTAGCTTTAATAGTAACACTTTTTCTACACCAAAATTAATTCTTTATAAGTTAGTAATAATCTCATATCTCAATAATCAATAATTATAATAATCAAATGTAAGAAAATTCAATAATTATATTATAATCAATTATAATTATAATCGATAATTATAATAATCAAATGTAAGAAAATTCTTAATGATGAGTCACCCAAGAGGTGAGTAATATTTATGTTATGTGCTAATATATTATCCCTTTTGAGTTTGTTGGGAGTGTATTGTTTAACTGAGTCATCGTCCTTCTCCCCTACGACACAGGTCCACCCCAGTGCCCCCCCCCCAATGTTTTTTTCTTCTATATACATCAGGTAACACACAGACAATTATGCCTCGTCATAATGCAATGTGACCTTCCTTTTGTTAAGCGTGATATGAATTAAATGAGCAGCACTTAAACCCGGATTGGGTAAGTAATATACGATCCCTGACATTACCAAAAACACAGTCACTCTGACTCACACTTCATTCCTTGTGTGGTGGTGGTGGTGGTGGTCTCAGTGGTGGTGGTGATGATGGTGGTGGTGATGGTCGTGGTGGATCAGGAACCATTGTAACTCCTGACGCTACGCTCAGCACATTTCCACGCCAGCTGTTCCCGACTCAGTGTAAGGCAACACTTATTCAATACTTCTACACTTTATTCATATTATATAACTCGCTTTACTTCAATCAATATTGAAACACTCATGAACTTTTATGAAATCCATTGCATTGTTACACATGTTTCTTTTAGAATTAAATCACGTCTTATATGGTTAATTCTATGGCCTTTTTACGACGCTACCGCCCCCCCCCTCCCCCACCGCCATCCTCTTGCTTAAAAAGGCTAGCAACTGCTCGTCGATCATCAATGAAACCTTAAAACCCTAAGCTGGGTGCCAACCTCAGCCTGCCTGCTATGTTGTCACTGTGTCTGTCTGTCTGTCTGTCTGTCTGTCTGTCTGTCTTTTTTCCATTTTTGTTAATTTTTTCCTTAATGAATTTACATTTTGATACTATTTCTTTATGCACGGGGTTTTTACTGCTAAGGGATTCCAACGCTCCACGACTGTCACTATATAGACACACGTCACCTTCTCCGTGCTGCACAATTTGAAGCCCTTTTAACAATGCACAAAGCTCCGCTTGAGTGGATGATATGCCGTCTGGCAGCCTGTGGCTGTGTTCGTCTTCAACCCCTTGTTCCTCTCTTATCACCACTCCACACCCCGTCCGTCCACTCGGCATTACAGAGGCGTCGCAGTATATTTGCGCCATATAGTCTCTCGCTATACTTTCAATTTTTCTATCATAAAACTCTTTTAATTTTCCTGCTGCGTAACATTCTTTTCTTTAATTTAATTAAAAAACATCTATTTGTATTTCACTCTCTTCCCAGGGCGGGACCAATTGCAATTCACAGTAGTTATTACAGTCAACAAGCACGCCATAGTATTGCAGCTTAGAGACCAGGGTATTCATGTAGGCCTCCAAAAGGTTCGAATTCCACTGATATAATCATTAATATTATCTGTTAATCTTTCCCCCCCTTTTGATCTCATGTATCTGATTGCCATTGTTGTTTACCTCATCTACTCTGTCTTTTATACTTGGGATGTTGAGTTCAACTCTCATTGCCTCTACCATTGCATTTCTTGGACAATTTAGAATGATGCGCATTGCTTCATTTTGCATTTTTTCAAGTTTATCGAAACTTTTTGTCAAAGGAAAGAAGGACAGGGGCGGCGTACTCTATCACACTTCTGACGGTGCTTGTGTAAAGCATCCTCAGTACTGGAGCCCCCGCTCTGGTGCCCGACCAGGCGAGGGACCTCAGAGGCTGAAGGCGAGTTTTGGCTTGGGTTATTAAATAGTTAACTTCACTTTCCCTTGCTTCAGCCGTGTAACCAATGTACATTCCAAGGTATTTATAGCTAGTTACTTATTCAAGTTCTCTATTATTGAGGGTTAGTGACGTTCTATTGTGTGATCTACATTGAAATTTTGTTTTTCTTTCATTTATTATCAAGCCAGATCTTTGTATTATATTTTCAAATTTATTTAAAGCTGTTTGCATCTTATTAATTGAACTACTTTGTATAGAGATGTCGTCTGCGTATACAGTTATTGTCACTCCGGGTTCTAACTCCATAGAAGCTACCCTGTTGAGTAAAACATTGAAAAGTGTGGGGCTTAACACTCCGCCTTGCGGCGTTCCCAACTCCATGCTTCTCTCGGCAGACAGTGCTCCTTCATAGAACACCTGGGCTTTGCGCCCATGCAGATAATCTCCTATCCAGTGCAACAGTCTGCCGGAGATTCCCAAACGCGTCAATTCGTATAGAATAATTTCCCCGTTAGCCTTATCAAACGCCCCTTTAAGGTCTACAAAAACACGGCAGTAATCATGTTCGTTTGACAAGCACTTAATAATGGCACTTGATGTTCCCTTTCCTTTAATAAAACCAAACAAATTGTCGCTCAACCTATCACCTATCTTATATAGCAGTCTCTCCAGCAGTATTCGTTCCATCATTTTGGAAAAACACGATGTGAGAGAAACAGGCCGAAAACCTCCACCAGGCTTGGGGATGGGAATAATGATGGCCTTTTTCCAGGGTCTAGGTAGTCTTCCTTCCTTTAAGCTCATATTAAATAAAGCTAGGAGAGGTCCATTTTTAATGCTTGCTAGCAAGTCTAATATTTGATAAGTTACACCGTCCTCGCCAGGGGCGGTAGATTTGCCTTTTTTAATAGCATGTAAAAGCTCATTATGTGTAATTTTGCTGTCAGTTTCATCCCCTATATTCAGTGCGGTTAATATTTCTTGCCTTCTCTCTCGTTCCTCATCACCTACGGCTTCTCTTACATCATCAGGTAGTGTTTCATTGCTCGCTTCGTTTGCCCATTTCACACTCAGTTCGTCCGCGAATATTTCGGGCTTGGGATGTGTAAGTCTACGGCTATTAATACCCCTCACTCTATTAACTTGCTTCCATATTTCTCCAACGTTTTTGCTTCCCCCTATTCTATTAGCAAAATTAACCCAGTGTTCTTCCCTCACCTCCTTTCTTATTTCCCCACACAGTTTGGACATTTCCATTAATTGTGTTTTTGAATGTTCATCCCTTCCCGACTCAATCCATTTCTTATGACTTAGTCTTAACATTCGACTGCATTCCTTTAAATATTTGTCTTGAGTGTAGTTGTATTTCTTGCGTGTTATATTTCTGTTGATTTGGGGACATAGGAGGTTATTAATTTCTATAAGTAAATCTTTATATAAAGCTTCAGCTGTACTTGTATTATAATTTTTGTACCAGGCGTCTATACTATTTATAAAATTTTTTATTTCTTCTTTTGGTATGGAAAGCCTTTTCCTCTTATTATTATTATTAATTTTTCCCAAAGGCAATTTTATATTCAGGGAGAAATGGTCACTTAACAGCTCTGGCACAACTGAACAAGTCCCTTGCATCCCCCGCCCGTTAATAATACATGCGTAGTCCAGCCTTCCCCCTTGAATGTGTGTCGCCTCCTTTGTCCCGAGCAATCTTACATCTGGGTAATCTTGTAAAAATTGCCACCATTTTATCCCATTTTGATTAGTTTTATTAGCTACTTCGAGTTCATTATATCTAGCGTTTAAGTCTCCCGCAACTAGTGATATGTCGGTGAACATGGAAGCTGGCAGTGTGTCAATATCAAAACTACTTTTTGATACATATAAATTGATTAGGTTGAGCGACCCGTTGTTTAGATAAACTTTGACGCATACTGATTCAATACCATCTTGTTTACAGGGGGCTTCTAGTAGTTCAGAATAGAGCGAGTTTTTTATATACGTAGATACGCCTCTTACAGTTTCGTCACTAAAAAGTTGAAAAGTATTATATCCTCTAAGTTTAATAATATTGCCACTCCTATCCCTGGTCTCCTGTAGCATAACAATATCTATGTCATGCTTGATTACATAATAATGTACATCACTATATCTTTGGCTTAATCCATTTATGTTCCAACTTATTATCTTTAATTCACGTAGGCCTATTTTCATTTGGGTCTTTTGTAACTAAATATTTCACTTCACTGAGAAATTTGGTAACATGTTTTTGAAGTTCAAGCCAACCTTCCAAAAACTTTTCTCTTTTATTTGCGTCTTCACATTT
>JAPQNM010000038.1:718599-758599 GCA_029783475.1 Metacarcinus magister | reverse complement strand
TTCTTTTCTTCTTTCTTTTAGTGTGTATAGAGAGGACCCACAACAGCTGTTGAAGTGTTATAAAGACTGCTATACATTTTTTTCAAACTGAATATTCTTATCTAAATGGAGGAATGGGAGAGTGATAACAACATTGTCTACGTTACCATTACAATTTCTTCACCTTTTACTTGTACGCCGGACACAGAATCCCCGAGTTATTACAACAATTAAGGGCTATGATTACAAAGGTGTTAGCGCCCCCACACATGGCCCAGCGAGGCTTGCTGACGACGGCGGGCGCAAATTCTGCATCCTACACAATACTCCACACCTTTGTCGATCGCGGTGACTACGTATTTCTGCCAGAAGCTACCTACCCAGGTTTTCTTGCCTCAGTAAGTCCTGCCGCATTTGAAAACATGCTGTAGTGGTGTCATGCAATGAATCATCATCATCATCATCATCATCATCATCATATCAGTGATGTTACCAATAAGGAAGTGAAAGGATGTTTTTCCCATGCAGCTTAAAACTACTGAGGCAAAGCCGGTAACAGTCCCCATTGACCGTTATGGCTTGCGGCCCGACCTGCTGAGGACCGCTCTCAAGAATTGCTCCGCAGGTCGCTGCAAGGTACCTACAATACAGTACATTGGTATGAGAAGGGTGGAAAGAAAAAGGAGGGACATCGCACGGCGCGAAGTGACGGGTGGTGGGTTACAGGTGCAGGGCAAGTGTTGTTTTAATGTTGTGTTTCAGCTGCTGTACGTCATACCACATGCAGACAACCCTACAGGCATCACTATGAGCGAACACAGACTGCGGGAAATATATAGCCTGGCGTGCGAGTATGACTTCCTCATTGTAGAGGATGACCCATACTACTTCTTGCAATATGGTACACAGGTGAGCAATGACAGAATGTGATTCATTTAACTTTACATGCCCATTTTGGCCAGGAAAAGTTAAATGCATCACATTCTCTCTCTCTCTCTCTCTCTCTCTCTCTCTCTCTCTCTCTCTCTCTCTCTCTCTCTCTCTCTCTCTCTCTCTCTCGCACTATTTTGTTATAACTTGTAACTGGTTCAAATGTTTTATAACTCACAGAAAAGGGGTGTGGGAGGGAGGCAGAGAGGGAGAGTAAAGGGGGGCTGGGAGGGGGGAGACAGAGAGGGAGAGTAAAGAGAGGGGGAGGGTTGGGAGGGAGGCAGAGAGGGAGAGGAAAGGGTGGGGGGTATATCCTTCCCATCCACTTTTTTATTTTATTAATTTTTTTTTCTTCTCTCTCTCTCTCTCTCTCTCACACTCTCTCTCCCCCGATAGATAGATAGATAGATAGATAGATAGATAGATAGTGTGTGTGTGTGTGTGTGTGTGTGTGTGTGTGTGTGTGTGTGTGTGTGTGTTCTCTCTCTCTCTTTCTCTCTCTCTCTCTCTCTCTCTCTCTCTCTCTCTCTCTCTCTCTCTCTCTCTCTCTCTCGCACTATTTTGTTATAACTTGTAACTGTTCCAAATGTTTTATATCTCACACAAAAGGGGTGTGGGAGGGATTGATTGATTGATTGATTGGTGACAATAGATCATGGTGCCGCAACATCGAGGTCATTTGGCACCGTACTAAAAAAACTAAAAATTAAAAAGCTACATGAATACTACTTAAAAAGAAAAATAAATCTACAGGAGGTGGAGAAAGCCACTTTCCTGTAGGAATTTTAATACTTCATGTCCCGGGGAGAGTGCCTCCTCCCCCAGCACCAGAGAGAGAGAGAAACTCCCATCTCTGCTCCGACACTGGGCGAGGTACTGCTCTCGCAGTTCCCTCAGACTGGGGCACTCGACCAGCAAGTGCCGCACAGTCAGGGGAACTAAGCAATCATCACAATAGGGCTCAACTCCCCGGGACATGAGGAAACCATGGGTGAGGCGGGTATGGCCCGTCCGTAGACGGGCCAATGCTGTCTCACGGCAGCGGCCTCGGACGTGCGCATAAGACCAGGGGCTCACAGCCCTTGCGGTAATTGCACCCATCTTGGAGGTAGCTCTATTGGCATTCCATCTCTCTTGCCAAACTAGAACAATAGCAGCTCGAATTGTGGGAAACAGGTCTCTGTGAGGGACGGGGCAGGTAGTGACTTGACGTGAGGCGCCAGTCTTAGCTAGCTCATCTGCCTTCTCGTTCCCTTTAACAGAGACATGGGCTGGTACCCAACAAAAAGTAATTCTGTGCCCACGACGGGCTGCTAGTACGAGCCAGTTGAAAATTTCTGAGACTATTGGATGTACGTTATTAAAATCCTCAAGGGCTGACAAAGCTGCTCTGGAGTCGGAAAAAATAACAAAACCTCCAACATTCAAGGTAAAAAGAGATTTTATCGCTACTAAAATGGCCCACAGCTCTGCGGTAAAAATTGATGTACAGGGGGGTAGACTGCCGCACCGGGTAAAATCAGGGAAGACCGCTCCAAATCCGACGCCTGCATCGGATTTGGAGCCGTCAGTAAAAATGGGCGTGCAACCCTCATGTACGGAGGCATGATCGGTGAACAAAGTCCTCGCAGCATGCTCCGACATAGCACTCTTGTTAGCCGGCATGTAACGGCAATACGATACTGCCAGCCGCCTCCACGGCGGGACAGGCAATAATCGTGGGACAGCTATGGCAGGGCGAGGAAGGGACAACTCTTCAATCACGCCACGAGCCCGAAAGCCAAAAGGCTTTGGGAAGTGCGGGTGCTGGGTGTAAGTGGCGTCCCGTGAAGTGTCCGTC
The DNA here is from genome assembly GCA_029783475.1 of Metacarcinus magister. Classification (NCBI taxonomy): domain Eukaryota; kingdom Metazoa; phylum Arthropoda; class Malacostraca; order Decapoda; family Cancridae; genus Metacarcinus; species Metacarcinus magister. The sequence continues at coordinate 755,850 of JAPQNM010000038.1, read as the reverse complement.
ACAGCACTGTAAGTGGGATCACCATAGAGACTTTGGCATCTGAACCACAAACGTGCCATCTGAGTCTGACGGTGAAGGTCGAGGGGTAACACTCCTGCATCTACGAGTAGACTGGGGATTGGACAAGACCGAAAGGCGCCCGTCGCCAGTCTGATTCCACCGTGATGTACAGAGTCGAGAGTACGAAGGCGAGGGGATGTGGCTGAGGCGTAGACTTGGGAACCGTAATCTAACTTGGACAGAACGAAACAGTGATATAAACGGAGGAGAATGGTGCGGTCAGCTCCCCAAGACACATGGGAAAGAAAACGGAGCAAGGACATCCGTCGCTGGCAAGCCGCTTTCAGGTCCCGCAGGTGTGGCAACCATGTAAGGCGTCTGTCAAATATTAAGCCCAAGAATCGAGTCGTTTCAACTACTGGCAGTCTCCTGCCATAGAGGTATAGGTCTGGATCCCTAAAATCACCTCTGCTTCGAGAGAAAAGCATAGCAACCGTCTTTGTGGGGGAAAAGTTAAAACCATGACTATCGGCCCAACGGGTGACCCGGCCAAGAGCCAACTGGATGTGTCGCTCGGCCACATCGAGACGAGTGGAAGCGTAGGAGAGGGAAAAGTCATCCGCGTATAGCGTGCATCGAAAGTCCCGGTGGACGCACTCGGTGATGCTATTGATGGCAACGCTGAATAGAGTGACACTGAGGACACTACCTTGTGGGACTCCTTCTTCTTGCTCAAAAGAGCTAGAAAGAGCAGTGCCCACCCTCACCCTAAAAGTACGGTCCTGTAAAAAAGACCGGAGGAACAGAGGGAGGTGACCCCTGAGTCCAACCGTATGGAGAGCTCGTAGAATGCCATACCTCCAGGTGGTGTCGTATGCCTTTTCAAGGTCGAAAAAGACGCTCACAACCCGCTGCCTGCAAGCAAAAGCTTGGCAGATAGTTTTTTCTAATCGCAGAAGAGCGTCTAGAGTAGAGCGAGATCGACGAAAACCACACTGTACTGCCGAAAGATGGCCACCCTTCTCAAGGAACCAGACTAGACGAGTGTTAATCATCTTCTCGAAAATTTTAATCATGCAAACGGTAAGGGCAATGGGTCGATAGCTAAGGGGGAGTGAGGCGTCCTTTCCAGGCTTGGGGATTGGTATGACTATAGCAGACTTCCAGGAGGGTGGTACGTATCCGTCACTCCACATCCTATTAAATAATCCTAGGAGGAAGGACAGTGATCCAGAATTTAGGTGACGGATCATTGAATATGTAATGTTATCCGCCCCTGGGGAAGAGTCCTTACAGGAAGATAAAGCTGAACGCAGTTCCGGTGGAGAGTAAGGGACATTGTAGTTTTCACCCCCACGAGATGAAAAGTCTAGTTGGCGAGCCTCGTCTGCCTCAAACTGGCGACGCACTGCTGGAGATCTCGAGGCCCGGCTGGACACCATAGAAAAAGTCTCAGCGAGTGTGTTGGCTACCGCCTGGCTGTTAGATACCTTATCCCCGTTGACATGGAGGACCGGAGGCGAGCCTGGAGAGAACTTTCCTGCTATCTTCCGCACGCGCTTGAATACCTGCGACATAGGTGTCTGCACGTTCAATGTGGAGACAAAAGATGCAAGGGACTTACGGCGAGCATCCTTGAGGACTCGGCGAGCCTTAGCTCTAGCCAGTCTGTATTGTCCCCGGAAAAATTCGGTTTTATGTCGACGGTACCTACCAAAAGCTCGACGACGCTCAGTCACTGCCTGTCTACACTCATCAGACCACCAGGGGACCGGTCGGCGCTTGGTAAACCCTGTGGTCTGAGGGATGGAAAGCTCACCAGCTCGCTGGAGTATAGATGTAAAATACTCGACAGCGCTGTCTATGTCTAAAAACTCATCAACCTCGCAGTCAACTATGGCAAGTTGTTTAAAAAGTCCCCAGTCAGCGCGGTCTAGCCGCCAGCGGGGGACACGGGGTAAGGGGAGGACGTCGGGAGAAGACAGGAGTATAGGGTAGTGGTCACTCCCACAAAGATCTCCTGTGACGCTCCATGTGAAGTCAAGTAGGGTGTCAGGAGAACACAATGATAAATCTAGAGCCGAGGTGGTGTCTGTCTGGATGTGGTAGTGTGTATGGTCACCGGTGTTAAAAATACCTAGATCTAAGGCTTCAACCACAGTGGCAATCATTGCTCCCCTGGGGTTGATAAGTGTATCTCCCCACAGGGTGTGCCGACCATTAAAATCTCCTAAAAGAATAAACGGGGAAGGCAATTGCTGGACTAGGGAAACGAAGTCCTCTCTGTCTACTGGAGTATTGGGAGGGAGGTATAAAGAGCAGACAGTGTAGGTTCTCCTGAGGTGGATTGATTGATTGGTTACAATAGATCATGGTGCCGCAACATCGAGGTCATTTGGCACCGTACTTAAAAAACTAAAAATTAAAAAGCTACATAAATACTACTTAAAAAGAAAAATAAATCTACAGGAGGTGGAGAAAGCCACTTTCCTGTAGGAATTTTAATACTTCATGTCCCGGGGAGAGTGCCTCCTCCCCCAGCACCAGAGAGAGAGAGAAACTCCCATCTCTGCTCCGACACTGGGCGAGGTACTGCTCTCGCAGTTCCCTCAGACTGGGGCACTCGACCAGCAAGTGCCGCACAGTCAGGGGAACTAAGCAATCATCACAATAGGGCTCAACTCCCCGGGACATGAGGAAACCATGGGTGAGGCGGGTATGGCCCGTCCGTAGACGGGCCAATGCTGTCTCACGGCAGCGGCCTCGGACGTGCGCATAAGACCAGGGGCTCACAGCCCTTGCGGTAATTGCACCCATCTTGGAGGTAGCTCTATTGGCATTCCATCTCTCTTGCCAAACTAGAACAATAGCAGCTCGAATTGTGGGAAACAGGTCTCTGTGAGGGACGGGGCAGGTAGTGACTTGACGTGAGGCGCCAGTCTTAGCTAGCTCATCTGCCTTCTCGTTCCCTTTAACAGAGACATGGGCTGGTACCCAACAAAAAGTAATTCTGTGCCCACGACGGGCTGCTAGTACGAGCCAGTTGAAAATTTCTGAGACTATTGGATGTACGTTATTAAAATCCTCAAGGGCTGACAAAGCTGCTCTGGAGTCGGAAAAAATAACAAAACCTCCAACATTCAAGGTAAAAAGAGATTTTATCGCTACTAAAATGGCCCACAGCTCTGCGGTAAAAATTGATGTACAGGGGGGTAGACTGCCGCACCGGGTAAAATCAGGGAAGACCGCTCCAAATCCGACGCCTGCATCGGATTTGGAGCCGTCAGTAAAAATGGGCGTGCAACCCTCATGTACGGAGGCATGATCGGTGAACAAAGTCCTCGCAGCATGCTCCGACATAGCACTCTTGTTAGCCGGCATGTAACGGCAATACGATACTGCCAGCCGCCTCCACGGCGGGACAGGCAATAATCGTGGGACAGCTATGGCAGGGCGAGGAAGGGACAACTCTTCAATCACGCCACGAGCCCGAAAGCCAAAAGGCTTTGGGAAGTGCGGGTGCTGGGTGTAAGTGGCGTCCCGTGAAGTGTCCGTCACAGCACTGTAAGTGGGATCACCATAGAGACTTTGGCATCTGAACCACAAACGTGCCATCTGAGTCTGACGGTGAAGGTCGAGGGGTAACACTCCTGCATCTACGAGTAGACTGGGGATTGGACAAGACCGAAAGGCGCCCGTCGCCAGTCTGATTCCACCGTGATGTACAGAGTCGAGAGTACGAAGGCGAGGGGATGTGGCTGAGGCGTAGACTTGGGAACCGTAATCTAACTTGGACAGAACGAAACAGTGATATAAACGGAGGAGAATGGTGCGGTCAGCTCCCCAAGACACATGGGAAAGAAAACGGAGCAAGGACATCCGTCGCTGGCAAGCCGCTTTCAGGTCCCGCAGGTGTGGCAACCATGTAAGGCGTCTGTCAAATATTAAGCCCAAGAATCGAGTCGTTTCAACTACTGGCAGTCTCCTGCCATAGAGGTATAGGTCTGGATCCCTAAAATCACCTCTGCTTCGAGAGAAAAGCATAGCAACCGTCTTTGTGGGGGAAAAGTTAAAACCATGACTATCGGCCCAACGGGTGACCCGGCCAAGAGCCAACTGGATGTGTCGCTCGGCCACATCGAGACGAGTGGAAGCGTAGGAGAGGGAAAAGTCATCCGCGTATAGCGTGCATCGAAAGTCCCGGTGGACGCACTCGGTGATGCTATTGATGGCAACGCTGAATAGAGTGACACTGAGGACACTACCTTGTGGGACTCCTTCTTCTTGCTCAAAAGAGCTAGAAAGAGCAGTGCCCACCCTCACCCTAAAAGTACGGTCCTGTAAAAAAGACCGGAGGAACAGAGGGAGGTGACCCCTGAGTCCAACCGTATGGAGAGCTCGTAGAATGCCATACCTCCAGGTGGTGTCGTATGCCTTTTCAAGGTCGAAAAAGACGCTCACAACCCGCTGCCTGCAAGCAAAAGCTTGGCAGATAGTTTTTTCTAATCGCAGAAGAGCGTCTAGAGTAGAGCGAGATCGACGAAAACCACACTGTACTGCCGAAAGATGGCCACCCTTCTCAAGGAACCAGACTAGACGAGTGTTAATCATCTTCTCGAAAATTTTAATCATGCAAACGGTAAGGGCAATGGGTCGATAGCTAAGGGGGAGTGAGGCGTCCTTTCCAGGCTTGGGGATTGGTATGACTATAGCAGACTTCCAGGAGGGTGGTACGTATCCGTCACTCCACATCCTATTAAATAATCCTAGGAGGAAGGACAGTGATCCAGAATTTAGGTGACGGATCATTGAATATGTAATGTTATCCGCCCCTGGGGAAGAGTCCTTACAGGAAGATAAAGCTGAACGCAGTTCCGGTGGAGAGTAAGGGACATTGTAGTTTTCACCCCCACGAGATGAAAAGTCTAGTTGGCGAGCCTCGTCTGCCTCAAACTGGCGACGCACTGCTGGAGATCTCGAGGCCCGGCTGGACACCATAGAAAAAGTCTCAGCGAGTGTGTTGGCTACCGCCTGGCTGTTAGATACCTTATCCCCGTTGACATGGAGGACCGGAGGCGAGCCTGGAGAGAACTTTCCTGCTATCTTCCGCACGCGCTTGAATACCTGCGACATAGGTGTCTGCACGTTCAATGTGGAGACAAAAGATGCAAGGGACTTACGGCGAGCATCCTTGAGGACTCGGCGAGCCTTAGCTCTAGCCAGTCTGTATTGTCCCCGGAAAAATTCGGTTTTATGTCGACGGTACCTACCAAAAGCTCGACGACGCTCAGTCACTGCCTGTCTACACTCATCAGACCACCAGGGGACCGGTCGGCGCTTGGTAAACCCCGTGGTCTGAGGGATGGAAAGCTCACCAGCTCGCTGGAGTATAGATGTAAAATACTCGACAGCGCTGTCTATGTCTAAAAACTCATCAACCTCGCAGTCAACTATGGCAAGTTGTTTAAAAAGTCCCCAGTCAGCGCGGTCTAGCCGCCAGCGGGGGACACGGGGTAAGGGGAGGACGTCGGGAGAAGACAGGAGTATAGGGTAGTGGTCACTCCCACAAAGATCTCCTGTGACGCTCCATGTGAAGTCAAGTAGGGTGTCAGGAGAACACAATGATAAATCTAGAGCCGAGGTGGTGTCTGTCTGGATGTGGTAGTGTGTATGGTCACCGGTGTTAAAAATACCTAGATCTAAGGCTTCAACCACAGTGGCAATCATTGCTCCCCTGTGGTTGATAAGTGCATCTCCCCACAGGGTGTGCCGACCATTAAAATCTCCTAAAAGAATAAACGGGGAAGGCAATTGCTGGACTAGGGAAACGAAGTCCTCTCTGTCTACTGGAGTATTGGGAGGGAGGTATAAAGAGCAGACAGTGTATGTTCTCCTGAGGTGGAGCTGGACAGCCACCAGCTGCAGGGGGGAGACAATATTAAAAGAGGTAAAAGCAATGCCGCGTGAGTTATCTAAAAAAATTGCTGTTCCACCATGATGGCCTTGCGCGCGATCATGAGGAGAGTAAAAGCCAGAGTAACCCCTGGGTGTAGGATGGGAGGACGAACCAATCATAGTCTCCTGCAGACAGACACAGACCGGCTGGTGTCTTCGCAGGAGTAGACTGAGCTCCTCCCAATTTCCTCTCAACCCACGAAGGTTCCACTGTAAAATATTAAAAATATTAAAATTAACGGTGCGTGGGGAGGCCCCTAGAGGAGACCCTCCCAACACCAGTATCCTTCTTGCTCTTACCCTGCCTAATGGCAGTGGCTAGAGCAGTGGAGGCAGTGGACAATCGCCTTGCAGTCTTTCCTAGCCCAGTGGCCAGTGAGGTGGCCACAGCAGCAGGAGCAGTGATGACGGCGTGAGCCGACAACGGGGTAGGAGTGACGGCCGGAGCCGACACCAAGGCGGGAGTAACGGCCGTAGCCGACACAGGGGCGGGAGTAACGGCCAGAGCCGTCACCGGGGCAGGAGTGTTGGTCAAAGTCAAAACGGTCGGGGCCGACAGCGGGGTGGGAGTGACGGCCGGAGCCGACACCGGGGTGGGAGTGACGGCCGGAGCCGACACCGGGGTAGGAGTGACGGCCGGAGCCGACACCGGGGTGGGAGTGACGGCCGGAGCCGACACCGGGGTGGGAGTGACGGTCGGAGCCGACACCGGGGTAGAAGTGACGGCCGGAGCCGACACCGGGGTAGAAGTGACGGCCGGAGCCGACACCGGGGTGGGAGTGACGGCCGGAGCCGACACCGGGGTGGGAGTGACGGCCGGAGCCGACACCGGGGAGGTAGTGACGGCCGAAGCCGACACTGGGGTAAAAGTGACGGCCGGAGCCGACACTGGTGGGGGCCTTCGAGGCCCACCAGAGGGTGTAGAGGATCGTGCCTCCTTAGGAAGGGGCACCTCCTCGATGGAGTCTTCACTTCTGCTACGCTTATGGTGTGATGGCGTAGCAGTAGGGGTCTGAGTGAGTTCCTCTGACACCTCCATGGATGTAGAGGGCAGAGCAGCAGGAGCAACAGCATTTTTGTGTGAATCATTTTGTGGCTTAGCCACTTGGTGTCCTGTAGCAGTCGGTTTGTGTAGTTGACGTCTATTATTATGAGAGGAAAGCATAGTTGCATAAGTCACTCCTGGACGTATATGCGTAGTAAGGACTCTACGCTTTGCCTCGGCAAAATCAATTTTCTCCGTGGTCCTGATGGAGAGTACTTCCCTCTCAAATCTGTAGCGGTCGCAGTCTTTTGAGTAAGCTGGGTGAGGTCCGTGGCAGTTAAAGCAAGAGACAGGACCAGGGCAGGTCGTGCCATCGTGATCCGTTGTACCACAGGACGGGCACACCGCTGGTAGGCCATCTTGTAACCTACGGCAGGAACGACTGACATGTCCGAATGCCTGACAGTGATAGCATCGCCTAGGGGACGGTATGTATGCTTTTACTGGGAGGCGGAGCCACGCCAGTTTGACAACTTCAGGCAGTTTGAGTCGGTCGAAAGTGAGAAACAGGGTAGGGGTGGGAACAAGAACTCCATCAACTTTCCTTTGTAGGCGATCAACTCCTACAACACCCTGATCACTCAGTTCGTGTAGAAGCTTTTCGGTTGAGTAGCGCATGACGTCACGAGAAAAGACGACCCCCTTACACTGGTTGAGGGTAGCGTGTGGAGTACACGCCACCTGCGTTCCAGGGACAGAGGAGATCGCTCTGAGGCGAGCACTCTCTTCCGGGGACGACACCTCCACTAGGAGACTACCATCCCTTTGGGAGGAGACCTTAGGCTCGCGTCCACAAACTTTAATGAGTGCTCTATGTACGTCAAATATGTCCAGATCCATGACAGACACCCCATCAAGAGACTTGATGACAAGGAATTGTTCGTAATATGCCGGTTCGAAAGTACCTGGTAGAGTCTGAATGAGAGGGCCTGAAAAGCCCTTCTGTGCGTTAACGCGTCTTTGTTTTCTTGGCTTATAATTTAAAAATTCTCGGTTCGAATCTGTAGAATTCGAAGCGGAGGGGACAGTGGTCCCAGTTGCACCACCCGTGGCCCGGAAAGGCTGAAGTGTGGCGATAAGGGAAGATCGAGAAGAAGCCGGGGACGAGCGGACGTCAGGGAGCGAGTTTGGTCGCGAAAGTGGTGGTGAAGATGCCATAAAATATTAAGAAAGCATTCGCTTCCCCACCCCCCCACCCACCACGGAGCCCAACAAGGGAGGGATGTATGTTGAGGCACGACGGCTCTCAACAGCCCTAGGGGTAGTGGGGGAAGTATACGCAGCCACTGCCTGGAGTGAGGTGGCAGCCGCGGGACCGTTGCGGTGCCCACCAGACAGCAGCCGCTTGACCCTAGCCAACGCATGACCAGCCGATTGATCCAGCGGGGCCACACTGGACCACCTGTCTTACCCCAACTCCCCCACCAAAGAAGTGTGTTGTCCACCGCAGGGAACTACCTCCTGCCCTGCGGTGGACTCAACTCCCAGATGAGGGAGCGCGGGGAGTATACAGGACGCAACGCACGGCAAACACGCTGGGAGGCTTAGTCCTTCCCTAGATGTAGACGGGTAAGGACGAGCAACATCACCGGTGGGCCTCCTCTACCAGTGATGAAGGGGGAGTGCTTGGTCCACGAGGCCGACGGACACCAACCCTACAGAGACGGACAGGGCCTCGTAGGAGGGGGCGCCGCCGACCACGCTTCAAGCCCCGCCACAACATCAAGGTGACTCCCCACGGCGGGGGTGTGGGAGGGAGGCAGAGAGGGAGAGTAAAGGGGGTGGGTGGGAGGGGAGAGGCAGAGAGGGAGAAAAGGAGAGATTGATTGATTGATTGGTGACAATAGATCATGGTGCCGCAACATCGAGGTCATTTGGCACCGTAATAAAAAATCTAAAAAATAAAAGGTACATAAAAGCTACATAAAAAGAAAAAGAAATCTATAGGAGGTGGAGAAAGCTACTTTCCTGTAGGAATTTTAACACTTCATGCCCCGGGGAGAGTGCCTCCTCCCCCAGCACCAGAGAGAGAGAGAGAAACTCCCATCTCTGCCCCGACACTGGGCGAGGTACTGCTCTCGCAGTTCCCTCAGACTGGGGCACTCGACCAGCAAGTGCCGCACAGTCAGGGGAACTAAGCAATCATCACAATAGGGCTCAACTCCCCGGGACATGAGGAAACCATGGGTGAGGCGGGTATGGCCCGTCCGTAGACGGGCCAATGCTGTCTCACGGCAGCGGCCTCGGACGTGCGCATAAGACCAGGGGCTCACAGCCCTTGCGGTAATTGCACCCATCTTGGAGGTAGCTCTATTGGCATTCCATCTCTCTTGCCAAACTAGAACAATAGCAGCTCGAATTGTGGGAAACAGGTCTCTGTGAGGGACGGGGCAGGTAGTGACTTGACGTGAGGCGCCAGTCTTAGCTAGCTCATCTGCCTTCTCGTTCCCTTTCACAGACACACGGGCTGGTACCCAACAAAAAGAAATTCTGTGCCCACAACGGGCTGCTAGTACGTTCCATCTGAATCTGACGGTGAATTAATTGATTGATTGATTGGTGACAATAGATCATGGTGCCGCAACATCGAGGTCATTTGGCACCGTACTAAAAAAACTAAAAATTAAAAAGCTACATAAATACTACTTAAAAAGAAAAATAAATCTACAGGAGGTGGAGAAAGCCACTTTCCTGTAGGAATTTTAACACTTCATGTCCCGGGGAGAGTGCCTCCTCCCCCAGCACCAGAGAGAGAGAGAAACTCCCATCTCTGCTCCGACACTGGGCGAGGTACTGCTCTCGCAGTTCCCTCAGACTGGGGCACTCGACCAGCAAGTGCCGCACAGTCAGGGGAACTAAGCAATCATCACAATAGGGCTCAACTCCCCGGGACATGAGGAAACCATGGGTGAGGCGGGTATGGCCCGTCCGTAGACGGGCCAATGCTGTCTCACGGCAGCGGCCTCGGACGTGCGCATAAGACCAGGGGCTCACAGCCCTTGCGGTAATTGCACCCATCTTGGAGGTGGCTCTATTGGCATTCCATCTCTCTTGCCAAACTAGAACAATAGCAGCTCGAACTAGCAGTTACCAATTCTCGCAAGACAACTTTTTGGGAGGCCCCAACATATATGTTATTTTTCCTTAGACTTCTGCTTCTTTATATAAATGTGAGTTTTCCATTAGAGTTCTGCTTCTTTATATAAAGGTGAGTTTTCCCTTAGAGTTCTGCAACCAGATGTTTGGAGGGGCCTTTGTGTACGGTTCCGAGATTACCTTACTGGTTTCCTAATCTGCGTCGGGGTTTACAAAGGAAACCGGCATGTGTTTAGACCTAGCTCGACTAGTCTGATAATCTCTCCCTAATCTGAGGGTCGGGCTGTTTGGAAAAGATATCTACTACCGTATTTACAGAGGCAACAGTCACTTTGTTTTCGTATACCCTTATGACCGCGCTATCGCTACTTCTGACCTCCTTACTTTCGCATTCCGCAAATCCACATGTATCTTCCACCTTCACACAGTATCCATCTTCCCCGTTATCACACTATCTGGTCACGACAAGGCGTCTGTCAAGTATTAAGCCCAAGAATCGAGTCGTTTCAACGACTGGCAGTCTCCTGCCATAGAGGTATAAGTCTGGATCCCTAAACTCCCCTCTGCTTCGGGAGAAAAGCATAGCAACTGTCTTTGTGGGGGAAAAGTTAAAACCATGACTATCGGCCCAACGGGTGACCCAGCTAAGAGCCAACTGGATGTGTCGCTCGGCCACATCGAGACGAGAGGAAGCGTAGGAGAGGGAAAAGTCATCAGCGTATAGCGTGCATCGAAAGTCCCGGTGGACGCACTCGGTGATGCTATTGATGGCAACGCTGAATAGAGTGACACTGAGGACACTACCTTGTGGGACTCCTTCTTCTTGCTCAAAAGAGCTAGAAAGAGCAGTGCCCACCCTCACCCTAAAAGTACGGTCCTGTAAAAAAGACCGGAGGAACAGAGGGAGGTGACCCCTGAGTCCAACCGTATGGAGAGCTCGTAGAATGCCATACCTCCAGGTGGTGTCGTATGCCTTTTCAAGGTCGAAAAAGACGCTCACAACCCGCTGCCTGCAAGCAAAAGCTTGGCAGATAGTTTTTTCTAATCGCAGAAGAGCGTCTAAAGTAGAGCGAGATCGACGAAAACCACACTGTACTGCCGAAAGATGGCCACCCTTCTCAAGGAACCAGACTAGACGAGTGTTAATCATCTTCTCCAAAACTTTAATCATGCAAACGGTAAGGGCAATGGGTCGATAGCTAAGGGGGAGTGAGGCGTCCTTTCCAGGCTTGGGGATTGGGTATGACTATAGCAGACTTCCAGGAGGGTGGTCCGTATCCGTCACTCCACATCCTATTAAATAATCCTAGGAGGAAGGACAGTGATCCAAAATCTAAGTGACGGATCATAAAGTATGTAATGTTATCCGCCCCTGGGGAAGAGTCCTTACATAAAGACAAAGCTGAACGCAGTTCCGGTAGAGAGTAAGGGACATTGTAGCTTTCACCCCCACGAGATGAAAAGTCTAGTTGGCGAGCCTCGTCTGCCTCAAACTGGCGACGCACTGCTGGAGATCTCGAGGCCCGGCTGGACACCATAGAAAAGGTCTCAGCGAGTGTGTTGGCTACCGCCTGGCTGTTAGATACCTTATCCCCGTTGACATGGAGGACCGGAGGCGGGCCTGGAGAGAACTTTCCTGCTATCTTCCGCACGCGCTTGAATACCTGCGACATAGGTGTCTGCACGTTCAATGTGGAGACAAAAGATGCAAGGGACTTACGGCGAGCATCCTTGAGGACTCGACGAGCCTTAGCTCTAGCCAGTCTGTATTGTCCCCGGAAAAATTCGGTTTTGTGTCGACGGTACCTACCAAAAGCTCGACGACGCTCTGTCACTGCCTGTCTACACTCATCAGACCACCAGGGGACCGGTCGGCGCTTGGTAAACCCTGTGGTCTGAGGGATGGAAAGCTCACCAGCTCGCTGGAGTATAGATGTAAAATACTCGACAGCGCTGTCTATGTCTAGAAAACTCATCAACCTCGCAGTCAACTATGGCAAGTTGTTTAAAAAGTCCCCAGTCAGCGCGGTCTAGCCGCCAGCGGGGGACACGGGGTAAGGGGAGGACGTCGGGAGAAGACAGGAGTATAGGGTAGTGGTCACTCCCACAAAGATCTCCTGTGACGCTCCATGTGAAGTCAAGTAGGGTGTCAGGAGAACACAATGATAAATCTAGAGCCGAGGTGGTGTCTGTCTGGATGTGGTAGTGTGTATGGTCACCGGTGTTAAAAATACCTAGATCTAAGGCTTCAACCACAGTGGCAATCATTGCTCCCCTGGGGTTGATAAGTGTATCTCCCCACAGGGTGTGCCGACCATTAAAATCTCCTAAAATAATAAACGGAGAAGGCAATTGCTGGACTAGGGAAACGAAGTCCTCTCTGTCTACTGGAGAATTAGGATGGAGGTATAAAGAGCAGACAGTGTAAGTTCTCCTGAGGTGGAGCTGGACAGTCACCAGCTGCAGTGGGGGAGATTGATTGATTGATTGATTGGTGACAATAGATCATGGTGCCGCAACATCGAGGTCATTTGGCACCGTACTAAAAACACTAAAAATTAAAAAGCTACATAAATACTACATAAAAAGAAAAATAAATCTACAGGAGGTGGAGAAAGCCACTTTCCTGTAGGAATTTTAACACTTCATGTCCCGGGGAGAGTGCCTCCTCCCCCAGCACCAGAGAGAGAGAGAAACTCCCATCTCTGCCCCGACACTGGGCGAGGTACTGCTCTCGCAATTCCCTCAGACTGGGGCACTCGACCAGCAAGTGCCGCACAGTCAGGGGAACTAAGCAATCATCACAATAGGGCTCAACTCCCCGGGACATGAGGAAACCGTGGGTGAGGCGGGTATGGCCCGTCCGTAGACGGGCCAATGCTGTCTCACGGCAGCGGCCTCGGACGTGCGCATAAGACCAGGGGCTCACAGCCCTTGCGGTAATTGCACCCATCTTGGAGGTGGCTCTATTGGCATTCCATCTCTCTTGCCAAACTACAAGAATAGCAGCTCGAATTGTGGGAAACAGGTCTCTGTGAGGGACGGGGCAGGTAGTGACTTGACGTGAGGCGCCAGTCTTAGCTAGCTCATCTGCCTTCTCGTTCCCTTTAACAGAGACATGGGCTGGTACCCAACAAAAAGAAATTCTGTGCCCACGACGGGCTGCTAGTACGAGCCAGTTGAAAATTTCTGAGACTATTGGATGTGCGTTATTAAAATCCTCAAGGGCTGACAAAGCTGCTCTGGAGTCGGAAAAAATAACAAAACCTCCAACATTCAAGGTAAAAAGAGATTTTATCGCTACTAAAATGGCCCACAGCTCTGCGGTAAAAATTGATGTAAAGGGGGGTAGACTGCCGCACCGGGTAAAATCAGGGAAGACAGCTCCAAATCCGACGCCTGCATCGGATTTGGAGCCGTCAGTAAAAATGGGCGTGCAACCCTCATGTACGGAGGCATGATCGGTGAACAAAGTCCTCGCAGCATGCTCCGACATAGCACTCTTGTTAGCCGGCATGTAACGGCAATACGATACTGCCAGCCGCTTCCACGGCGGGACATGCAATAATCGTGGGACAGCTATGGCAGGGCGAGGAAGGGACAACTCTTCAAGGACGCCACGAGCCCGAAAGCCAAAAGGCTGTGGGAAGTGCGGGTGCTGGGTGAAAGTGGCGTCCCGTGAAGTGTCCGTCACAGCACTGTAAGTGGGATCACCATAGAGACTTTGGCATCTGAACCACAAACGTGCCATCTGAGTCTGACGGTGAAGGTCGAGGGGTAACACTCCTGCATCTACGAGTAGACTGGGGATTGGGCAAGACCGAAAGGCGCCCGTCGCCAGTCTGATTCCACCGTGATGTACAGAGTCGAGAGTACGAAGGCGAGGGGATGTGGCTGAAGCGTAGACTTGGGAACCGTAATCTAACTTCGACAGAACGAAACAGTGATATAAACGGAGGAGAATGGTGCGGTCAGCTCCCCAAGACACATGGGAAAGAAAACGGAGCAGGGACATCCGCCGCTGGCAAGCAGCTTTCAGGTCCCGCAGGTGTGGCAACCATGTAAGGCGTCTGTCAAGTATTAAGCCCAAGAATCGAGTCGTTTCAACTACTGGCAGTCTCCTGCCATAGAGGTATAGGTCTGGATCCCTAAAACTCACCTCTGCTTCGAGAGAAAAGCATAGCAACCGTCTTTGTGGGGGAAAAGTTAAAACCATGACTATCGGCCCAACGGGTGACCCGGCCAAGAGCCAACTGGATGTGTCGCTCGGCCACATCGAGACGAGAGGAAGCGTAGGAGAGGGAAAAGTCATCAGCGTATAGCGTGCATCGAAAGTCCCGGTGGACGCACTCGGTGATGCTATTGATGGCAACGCTGAATAGAGTGACACTGAGGACACTACCTTGTGGGGACTCCTTCTTCTTGCTCAAAAGAGCTAGAAAGAGCAGTGCCCACCCTCACCCTAAAAGTACGGTCCTGTAAAAAAGACCGGAGGAACAGAGGGAGGTGACCCCTGAGTCCAACCGTATGGAGAGCTCGTAGAATGCCATACCTCCAGGTGGTGTCGTATGCCTTTTCAAGGTCGAAAAAGACGCTCACAACCCGCTGCCTGCAAGCAAAAGCTTGGCAGATAGTTTTTTCTAATCGCAGAAGAGCGTCTAAAGTAGAGTGAGATCGACGAAAACCACACTGTACTGCTGAAAGATTGCCACCCTTCTCAAGGAACCAGACTAGACGGGTGTTAATCATCTTCTCCAAAACTTTAATCATGCAAACGGTAAGGGCAATGGGTCGATAGTTAAGGGGGAGTGAGGCGTCCTTTCCAGGCTTGGGGATTGGGATGACTATAGCAGACTTCCAGGAGGGTGGTACGTATCCGTCACTCCACATCCTATTAAATAATCCTAGGAGGAAGGACAGTGATCCAGAATTTAGGTGACGGATCATTGAGTATGTAATGTTATCTGCCCCTGGGGAAGAGTCCTTACATGAAGATAAAGCTGAACGCAGTTCCGGTGGAGAGTAAGGGACATTGTAGTTTTCACCCCCACGAGATGAAAAGTCTAGTTGGCGAGCCTCGTCTGCCTCAAACTGGCGACGCACTGCTGGAGATCTCGAGGCCCGGCTGGACACCAAAGAAAAGGTCTCAGCGAGTGTGTTGGCTACCGCCTGGCTGTTAGATACCTTATCCCCGTTGACATGGAGGACCGGAGGCGGGCCTGGAGAGAACTTTCCTGCTATCTTCCGCACGCGCTTGAATACCTGCGACATAGGTGTCTGCACGTTCAATGTGGAGACAAAAGATGCAAGGGACTTACGGCGAGCATCCTTGAGGACTCGACGAGCCTTAGCTCTAGCCAGTCTGTATTGTCCCCGGAAAAATTCGGTTTTGTGTCGACGGTACCTACCAAAAGCTCGACGACGCTCTGTCACTGCCTGTCTACACTCATCAGACCACCAGGGGACCGGTCGGCGCTTGGTAAACCCTGTGGTCTGAGGGATGGAAAGCTCACCAGCTCGCTGGAGTATAGATGTAAAATACTCGACAGCGCTGTCTATGTCTAAAAACTCATCAACCTCGCAGTCAACTATGGCAAGTTGTTTAAAAAGTCCCCAGTCAGCGCGGTTTAGCCGCCAGCGGGGGACACGGGGTAAGGGGAGGACGTCGGGAGAAGACAGGAGTATAGGGTAGTGGTCACTCCCACAAAGATCTCCTGTGACGCTCCATGTGAAGTCAAGTAGGGTGTCGGGAGAACACAATGATAAATCTAGGGCCGAGGTGGTGTCTGTCTGGATGTGGTAGTGTGTATGTCTATTAGTAAGAGAGGAAAGCATAGTTGCATAAGTCACTCCTGGACGTATATGCGTAGTAAGAACTCTACGCTTTGCCTCGGCAAAATCAATTTTCTCCGTGGTCCTGATGGAGAGTACTTCCCTCTCAAATCTGTAGCGGTTGCAGTCTTTTGAGTAAGCTGGGTGAGGTCCGTGGCAGTTAAAACAGGAGACAGGACCAGGGCAGGTCGTGCCATCGTGATCCGTCGTACCACAGGACGGGCACACCGCTGGGAGGCCATCTTGCAACCTACGGCAGGAACGACTAACATGTCCGAATGCCTGACAGTGATAGCATCGCCTAGGGGACGGTATGTATGCTTTTACTGGGAGGCGGAGCCACGCCAGTTTGACAACTTCAGGCAGTTTGAGTCGGTCGAAAGTGAGAAAGAGGGTAGGGGTGGGAACAAGAAATCCATTAACTTTTCTTTGTAGACGATCAACTCCTACAACACCCTGATCACTCAGTTCGTGTAGAAGCTTTTCGTTTGAGTAGCGCATGACGTCACGAGAAAAGATGACCCCCTTACACTGGTTGAGGGTAGCGTGTGGAGTACACTCCACCTGCATTCCAGGGACAGAGGAGATCGCTCTGAGGCGAACACTCTCTTCTGGGTACGACACCTCCACTAGGAGACTACCATCCCTTTGGGAGGAGACCTTAGGCTCGCTTCCACAAACTTTAATGAGTGCTCGATGTACGTCAAATATGTCTAGATCCATAACAGACACACCATCAAGAGACTTGATGACAAGGAACTGTTCGTAATATGCCGGCTCGAAAGTACCTGGTAGAGTCTGAATGAGAGGGCCTGAAAAGCCCTTCTGTGCGTTAACGCGTCTTTGTTTTCTAGGCTTATAATTAAAAAATTCTCGGTTTGAATCTGTAGAATTCGAAGCGGAGGGGACAGTGGTCCCAGTTGCACCACCCGTGGCCCGGAAAAGCTCAAGCGTAGCGATAAGGGAAGATCGAGAAGAAGAAGCCGGGGACGAGCGGACGTCAGGGAGAGAGCTTGGTCGCGAAAGTGGTGGTGAAGATGCCATAAAATATTAAGAAAACATTCGCTTCCCCACTCCCCCACCCACCACGGAGCCCAACAAGGGAGGGATGTATGTTGAGGCACGACGGCTCCCAACAGCCCTAGGGGTAGTGGGGGAAGTATACGCAGCCACTGCCTGGAGTGAGGTGGCAGCCGCGGGACCGTTGCGGTGCCCACCAGACAGCAGCCGCTTGACCCTAGCCAACGCATGACCAGCCGATTGATCCAGCGGGGCCACACTGGACCACCTGTCTTACCCCAACTCCCCCACCAAAGAAGTGTGTTGTCCACCGCAGGGAACTACCTCCTGCCCTGCGGTGGACTCAACTCCCAGATGAGGGAGCGCGGGGAGTATACAGGACGCCACGCACGGCAAACACGCTGGGAGGCTTAGTCATGCCCTAGATGTAGACGGGTAAGGACGAGCAACATCACCGGTAGGCCTCCTCTACCAGTGATGAAGGGGGAGTGCTTGGTCCACGAGGCCGACGGACACCAACCCTACAGAGACGGACAGGGCCCCGCAGGAGGGGGCGCCACCGACCACGCTTCAAGCCCCGCCACCACATCAAGGTGACTCCCCACGGCGAGGAATATTAAAAGAGGTAAAAGCAATGCCTCGTGAGTTATCTAAAAAAATTGCTGTTCCACCACGATGCAAGTTCAGGTAAATCATCAATACCTTTATTCAAATACACTCTAAAAAATGAAGGGTACTAAAAGGGTAGTTTGCTACGATGGGGTAGATCTTCATGTATGAAGATCTACCCCATCGTAGCAAACTACCCTTTTAGTACCCTTCATTTTTTAGAGTGTATTTGAATGAAGGTATTGATGATTTACCTGAGCTTGCTTTAACACCTGATGGTCCAACTAATTCTGGAGAACCTGTCATCAATCCTGCTCTCACTTGGAACCAGTCTGCTCAGGTTGAAGACCTTTTTCTCACATACCAGTCTACTTTTTCTGATCAACCTGGCTGCACCAAGAGCGTCGAGCACAACATCACCCTTACTACAACGGAGAGAATACAAGCCACGATCTACCCGGTGCCAATCCATCTCCAGCACTACTACCAGGAAGAGGTTGAGCAGCGGTTGAGTCAAGGAATCATCCAATCTTCAACCTCTCCACACTGCTCTCCGGTTGTCATGGTCAGGAAGTCCGACGGTACTTATCGGATGACCATTGATTACAGGTTACTCAACTCAGTTACAGTTTTCCATGCTGAATCATCCTGCAGTATTGAGACTGAGCTGCATAAGTTCTTTGGTGCCGAGTTCTTCTCAGAGCTAGATTTGAGTAAGGCATATTACCAGGTTCCACTTTCTGCCAAAGCTCGACGCTTCACTGCTTTTCTCACTCACAAAGGCCTAATGGAATTTACTCGGATGCCTTTTGGTCTCGTTACGGCCTGTGCCACTTATATTCGGTTAATGAGGATTGTGCTTGCTGGCTTGGCCAATGTTTCATTTTATTTTGATAATATTTTTGTGTATTCTTCTGATTGGCCCACTCACATCTCTGCCCTCAAGTCTGTTTTAGATAGACTACAACAGAACAGTCTAACTGTCAAACTTACAAAGTGCCGGTTTGGAGCAGAGTCCATCAACTATCTGGGATTTGTATTGTCACGCGACCACCTTCAACCACAAGTTGGCAAGTTGACTACCATCGCTTTCATGACTCCTCTTACCACCAAAAAGTTACTCAGGAGTTTCCTAGGTTTGATATCTTTTTACAAAGTTTTCATTCCTCAGGCTACCGGCCCTCTCTCTGACTTGTTAAAGAAGCCGGTACGGGACCCCCTCCAGTGGACTGAAGATCTGCATGAACGGTTCAAGCTGCTGAAGCAAGCCTTGACCTCGGGACCTATTCTTCGTCTTACGTACCGATGCTTCAAACTATGAATTAGGTGCTGTACTCTTTCAGTACCATGATGATCGTCCACATCCCATCTCTTACGCCAGCCGGAAACTCTACTATCGAGAGGGAATGCCTGGCCATCGTGTTCAGCATGCATAGGTTTGATTTTTATCTTCAAGGTAAGGAATTTATCCTTGAAGTAGACCACAAGCCTCTAATATACCTTGAGAAATTTTAAGGTAAAAATGACAGAGTACTACGATGGGCTTTAGGTCTTCAACCCTTTAAATTTAGAGTTGTTCATGTTGCCGGGACAGACAACATTGGAGCCGACCTTCTCAGCCGGCAATAGTTCTTCTTTATTTGTTTCCTGCACTCCAGCCTATTATAAGTTTGTTTATGTCTCCTGGTCAGCTGCAGTTCTTCGACATCAGCTGTGCAGCAGATGTTTTGGTGGGGGCATGTGTGAGGAACTGCACCTGCCTCGTTCCCTCCTTCTTAGTGGTTGAACTACCACTCTAGTCTGCCGGCGCTGGTTCACCTCTCCAACTGCTTGTTCGTCGGCTTCCCCGCCACTACTCCACCCCCTTGTCCAGGGGTAGTCTAACCGAGGCAACCTCCTCGCTGCGGGATCAGAAGTCGAGAGACCGCCTCAGCTCTCTCACCTGACAACACCTCTACCTGCTGCTGGTTCTCAACATTCCTGAAGGCACTTCTGGAGACTTGGGCTCCCTTCTAGTGTGCCCTTCAACTGTACCTACACTATTCGACACTCCCTGCTGCCTGAGGTGCTATCTACGTTGCCGAGTGTTGCTGCCGCACATCTCATCCTCCAGGCAGCTGTTCAGGGAGTTATTGGGTGCCATGCCCCTGCTCTGTTAATTGGTTACGAGCAGATCGTCGTTGGTGATTTGTTTTGGCTGTTAGCCTGCTGATTGCTATTATTTTGTGTGTCGGGGTATCATACTCCATGACTTTTCTTCCCGACAACTCTCTCGAATCATAATATTAATTGGTAGTCTCCTCGGCCCTGATATATATATATATATATATATATATATATATATATATATATATATATATATATATATATATATATATATACATATATATATACATATATACATATGAATATTTGTTAATATTTCTTGATCGGTGTTTATCCCGTTTTGCTTCCATGAATGAGTATAATTATGAGGTGGTGTTGGCGGTATGAATACATCCGGCGAGTGAAGGCTCGCACTTACAATAATTATTGGACCCCGTTCTCGAACAGGTCCCTTCATCCTTCCTGAGCCTCGACACAGAGGGGCGGGTGCTGCGTATCGACTCTTTCTCCAAGACAGTTGGTGCCGGCATGCGACTGGGTTACGTGACCGCTGATGCAGCTTTCATAGACAAATTGAAAGCACTGCAAGCAATTATAATGTCCCACGCGCCAACGCTCTCCCAGGTAAGTGGTGCTGCTTTGGAGATATTCATGAAACTATTTATAACTCACTTACTCACTTACTCACACACTTACTCGTAGGTGGTCACTAGCGAGCTGTTGCGCTGTTTGGGCCACGAGGGGTTCATGCAGCTGACCAAACACCAGGCCCAAATGTATCAGCAGAACCGTGATGTGGCGATGCAAGCAGCCGCCAAACACTTGTCAGGCGAGTGTTTGAATGTTTGGAGTATTGATCTGTGTCTTTTCCCCGCAAGTAGTTATATTGATATTGATATGCATGTATTTATTCTCATAGTCTAACATCCATTTGGTGGTTGTGCGCAGGTCTGTGCGAGTGGAAAGAGCCCGACGGCATGTTTCTGTGGTTGAAGGTAAGAGTTGCCAACTTGCCACACACACACATAAGCTAAAGGTGTTTTGGTAATGCATTCAGAGTATCCAAAATAAATTGCAATATAAGTTTTAATTTGATCAATTTAGGCATTTATGATCATTGACACTGATGGCACTAGATGGAGTTTTTTTTCTTTAAAAGACCATCTATCAATGTACAAAGTTCCATGTAAATATCAAACCATTCCTAAATGACGCGAACCAACCTAAGGACTGCACAATGTCCTCGTTGTAAGGAGGTGTATTGAGGCCATACCATCTGATTAAACAGTCACATATTTTTCACACACACACACACAAACTTCAATAAACCGTTTATTATTATTATTATTATTTATTACACAAGCGCACACACACACACACACACACACACACACACACTTAGTACTCAGCCATCCAGCACCTTATCATCTGAAGTGGTTACATGCGTTCTCTCAGGTTCTTGGAGTGGAGGACGTCCGGGAAATGGTACATACACAGTGTGCTGCGAAGGAGTTGGTGGTGGGGTCAGGCATAGGATTCATGTGGGAAGGTGATGCTCGACCTACTCCTTACATCAGAGTGAGCTTCTCCACGATAACCCCGGAGAAAGTAGACAAGGTAAAGGCTCGCTCTCTCTCTCTCTTTCTCTCTCTCTCTCTCTCTCTCTCTCTCTCTCTCTCTATATATATATATATATATATATATATATATATATATATATATATATATATATATATATATATCTCACAAAGCACCAAAAGTAATGAAAAAACTCTATACGGTATTTGTAAGGCCACACCTTGAATATGCGATACAATTCTAGTCCCCAAACTACATTAAAGACCAAAACTTGCTAGAAAGAGTACAGAGACGAGCGACAAAACTTATTCTTACATTGCGTAATTTATCATATGAAGAACGATTAAAACAGTTAGACATGTTCACTCTCCATAAGCGAAGAATTAGGGGAGATATGATTGAAGTCTTTAAAATATTAAATAAATTTGACAAAATTAATCCAGAAGTACTTTTTGAAATAAATAACGCGTCAGTAACGAGAGGTAACGGTATGAAATTAAAAGTACAAAAATTTAACACAATTGCTCGTAAGTCATACTTCAATGTTAGAGTTGTTGACCATTGGAATAGACTCCCAGCATCAGTAGTTAGTTCTAAAACTATAGACATTTTCAAATCCAGATTAGACAAACATTTCCGAGAAACAGATTTACTTTAAGAAATAGTAGTTAAGAGATTCATGGTGTAAAGTAACTCAGACTGGTGGGTGGCTGCAGTTGTTGGTTTCGGGGTACTGGTGCATCCATCCGGATCCGACGTAAACGAGAATCAAATCTCTACCTGGACAACAGTTGCAGTATAAGTCCTTCTGGTCTGTGTCTACTTCACTGGTTCCCATTTGATATGAGCATAAAATTTAGAGTAAACAATGCGAGCATCTATGAAACTTATATCCTTGTGTCCCTATATCTCAGATTAGAAGCGTAATGGCAGTAATTTCATTCAATATAAATAATATTCCCCATCAAGGATGTACCATCACTAGTGGTAGTGTAGTGTAGTCTAGTATAGTATAGTATAGTATAGTATAGTAATCTAGTCTAGTGTAGTATAGTATCCTCCTCTATTTTCATTTTTTACTATAAAATATCCATGGCCCATGTTTTCTACAAGGTCATGGTGTTCCCTTCTATCTGTTTTTCCTGCCGGCATGTTGCCGGAGGGAGAGGAGGGTGGGAGAGAGCCTTGTTCTATTCTATCCTGTTCTCAAACTCTTAGTGCCCTTGTAATAGTATGTAGTGCAGCAGATATCCTAGTTATAGACCAGTAGGTCTTCTGGTGTCTGTTCTCATGTATTCTCATGTATTCTCTCTCTCTCTCTCTCTCTCTCTCTCTCTCTCTCTCTCTCTCTCTCTCTCTCTCTCTCTCTCTCTCTCTCTCTCTCTCTCTCTCTCTTTTGTGGGTGACAGTGCAGTGTCGCAAGTTGCCCTCTTTTATCATTAGATGCTTATACCGACATCCACATTCCAGTGTGAACACTTTTAACTACGTCACGGAAATTTAAAAATTCATAACCCTAAGAAATAAGGCCTTTTATGTACTTGGCGATTTTCATAGTAACATTTTATCGAAGAACAACAAGATGGACCAGATTATTTTTGATGCTAAGTTAACACAGTTAATTAATAAACCCACAAGAACTACCTCCTGCTCTGCCACACTAATTAATATAATATTAACTAATAGACCAGACTTAGCTCTTTGTCATGATGTCATCTCTTGCCCTGTTGGCGACCATGACCTTATCACTGTCATACTGAACATAAGTAAACCAAAACGCCAGCCAACCATGAAAACTTTCCGAGTTAAAAAAACTACTCCCCTGATACACTTTGCAATTTACTCTTAGTACAAAGACATGCACTTGATAAGATATTTATAACTGATAGTGTTGATGATCAGGTTACCACATTTAATGAGACTTTTCACAAATGTTTGAACGAATGTGCACCCGTGGTAACCATGGAGGTAATGAGACCTTTTGCCCCATGGATCACTGAAGACCTTAGATCCTTGATTCACAGAAGAAATTGTGCACAAAGTAGTCTAAAAGAGGATAGGAACAATACTGACCTGCAAACTTCTTATAAAAATTTTAAACGAGAAGTAAAGGCTGCGCTTCATCGAGCTAAGTCTGACTATTATACTAAAACTCTAGAGGACTGCAAAGGTAACGGGAGAGATACTTGGAAGATTCTCAGAGAGTTAGTACCAGATGTTAAAAAGAAGACTACTATGTTACCGGTGAGTGATGATGATGATGAGAAGTAGAGCACAAAACGTCAAGCTGAAAATTTCAATAAATTCTTCGGTAAGGTTGGGAGCGAAACTTTCTAAAAATCTCGTCAAAACTTAGCTAATTCTGATGATGGTCAGCAAACTGTAAGAATTAACCTAAATGATAACACTTCAGATACAACGTTCCAACCCTCACCCAAAACCTGGGAAACAGTAACACTAATAATAAAACACATGAAGAACATCAGCTCCCACGGGTCTGACGGCATCCCACTCTGTTACATAAAAGACTCCCTCCCAGTTATGATCACCTACCTCACCTGCATACTGAACACTTCTATAGCAACAGGAATTGTCCCCAGGGATCGGAAACACTCTGTTGTTGTTCCTGTGTTCAAATCAGGAAACCAATATGAGCCACAAAACTATCGCCCTATATCTCTTTTGCCTATTGTTTCCAAAATATTAGAAAAAGTCGTTGCATCTCAACTTACTCAGCATTTAGAAACAAATAACCTTTTCATTAGCACACAGCATGGCTTCAGATCTTCCTTGTCCACAGACACTGCTCTTCTCACACTCTCCAACACATTGTATGCAAATATGGACAAGAAGAAAGTGTCTCTCATCACAGTGTGCGACCTGTCCAAGGCTTTTGACAGTGTGAGCCACAATATACTACTCAGTAAATTATTTGATTTAAAGATTGACTCGTTTTGGTTTCACAACTACCTCAGTGACAGAACACAGTCCGTTCGCATTACTAACTGCATATCAGACAAAATTAGTACTACTTATGGCGTTCCCCAAGGATCAGTATTGGGTCCCATCCTGTTCATTATTTATGTTAATGACCTTTCCCATGCCTTCTCTGATTGCCAGGTCATTCAGTATGCCGATGACACTCAATTTATTCATACCGGTGACATCAATGACATACGAGGTCTCATGAGTAGAGGTGAAGAATGTATAGCGAAGGCTAAACTCTATTTTAACAAGAATGGTCTAATGTTAAATGCCAAGAAGACCCAATGTATGTTTGTCGGGACTAGAGGACTCTTGTCCCGGATCCTCTCTGAGATGTACACATGTTAGTTGACGGGAACCCAATTTTCCCTAGTAATTCCATAAAAAAAACTTGGGTATCCACTTTGATAATCACATGAAGTTTGACACACACATCAAGGAATTGAGCAGGAAAGTTTACAGACTGATAATGTATGTGAAGAGAATAAAACATAACTTCAGTAAAATCAGTAGAATCAGTGTGATTCAGTCTTTAATCTGAAGCCAGATCACTTACGGCATCTGCATATGGGGCACAGCTAATTCAACGCAGATTGGTCGTGTACAAAAACTACAAAATTTCGCAGCAAAAGTTGCACTTGGAGGCGCTGCCAAACACGACCACGTCACTCCATATCTTAAAGAGCTCGGATGGCTTAAGGTTAAACAAAAATACTACTTTGAATTGGGCGTAGTCCTTTATAACGTTATAAATAAAAGAGTTCCACACTGGTTACTCACACTGCCAAGAGTGAGTGATGTCAACGAGCGCGTTGTAAACACAAGGCAACAACAACAGCTTTATGTACCCAAATATAACACGTGCTTGGGGGAAAAGTCCCTTACAGTGGCAGGACCTTCTCTGTGGAATAGTCTTCCCACTGACGTAAAAGACGCAAACTCTTTAAGCTCCTTTAAGCGTTGCCTAAAAACATACTTACGACGTCATCAATTTCAGATGTAGCTTTCACTTGTTGTTGTTTTTTAATTGTATTTTACTTCTAATTTTTACTGTCTTAGTTTTAGTTTTAGTCTTTTACATGAACTTTTATTCTTTATATGTAATGTTTTATAGTTTTACTTCAATTGTATTGTCCTTTACAGACAAATTAAATTTTATATTTTCTTTTTTAAATAGTCCTTATTTGTACAATGTTAAAAGAACAACCATTGTAAAATGGAAATAAATTCTGATTCTGATTCTGATTCTCTCTCTCTCTCTCTCTCTCTCTCTCTCTCTCTCTCTCTCTCTCTCTCTCTCTCTCTCTCTCTCTCTCTCTCTCTCTCTCTCTCTCACATTAACACAAGCTAGAGTACCTCGTGCATGGAAAAGAGCAAACATAATCCCCATCTTTAAGAAGGGAGAAAAGAAACAAGCTGCTAACTATCGACCGATTAGTCTAACGTCAGTGTTAATTAAACTTTTTGAAAAGATCATCAGGGATAAGATAATTGAGTTCCTCGAGAAAAATAAATTAATAACGGAAAACCAGCACGGATTTCGTAGTAATAAATCATGTCTGACTAATCTGTTAGATTTCTTTAATGATGTTTACGCGAGTTGGGATGTCCGGGAGCCATATGATGTGATTTACTTGGATTTTCAAAAAGCATTTGATAAAGTTCCTCACAAACGGCTGATATCGAAATTGAGGGCACATGGAATAGGAGAGCATCTATGCGCTCTCAGACCGACAACAACGAGTTGTTCTAAATGGCGAAGTGTCTGATTGGCAAAACGTAATTAGTGGTGTACCTCAAGGGTCGATCCTGGGACCCACGCTCTTCATCATATATGTAAATGATTTAGAAGGCAATCTTTTGTCAAAAGTAGCAAAATTCGCAGACGACACAAAACTTGGCGGTAAAGTAATATGCACTGAAGACTGTGATATAATTCAGGATGATTTAAACAAACTAATCGATTGGAGTGAGAAATGGTTAATGTCATTTAATACAGACAAATGTAAGGTTATGCATATTGGCGATAAAAATCCAAATTTTAAATACAAAATGTGTGATCAGGAGCTCGATAAAGTCAAACAAGAAAAGGATCTTGGTGTAATCATTAACTGTAATCTAAAAGTGAATGATCAGTGCATAGCTGCCAGTAAGAAAGCAAATATGATGTTAGGGCTAATTTCAAGAAATTTTGATCACAAAGCACCAGAAGTAATGAAAAAACTCTATACGGCATTTGTAAGGCCACACCTTGAATATGCGATACAATTCTGGTCATCAAACTACATTAAAGACCAAAACTTGCTAGAAAGAGTACAGAGACGAGCGACAAAACTTATTCCTACATTGCGTAATTTATCATATTAGGAACGATTAAAACAGCTAGACATGTTCACTCTCCATAAGCGAAGAATTAGGGGAGATATGATTGAAGTCTTTAAAATATTAAATAAATTTGACAAAATCAATCCAGAAGTACTTTTTGAAATAAATAACGCGTCAGTAACGAGAGGTAACGGTATGAAATTAAAAGTACAAAAATTTAACACAATTGCTCGTAAGTCATACTTCAATGTTAGAGTTGTTGACCATTGGAATAGACTCCCAGCATCAGTAGTTAGTTCTAAAACTATAGACATTTTCAAATCTAGAATAGACAAACATTTCCGAGAAACAGGTTTACTTTAAAAAAGGTGGTTAAGAGATTCATGGTGTAAAGTAACTCAGACTGGTGGGTGGCTGCAGCTGTTGGTTATCAGGGTATTGGTGCATCCGTCCGGATCCGACGTAAATGAGAATCAAATTTCTACCTGGACAACAGTTGCAGTATAAGTCCTTCTGGTCTGTGTCTACTTCACTGGTTCCCATTTGATATGAGCATAAAATTTAGAGTAAACAATGCGAGCATCTATGAAACTTATATCCTTGTGTCCCTATATCTCAGATTAGAAGCGTAATGGCAGTAGTTTCATTCAATATAAATAATATTCCCCATCCAGGATGTACCATCACTAGTGGTAGTGTAGTCTAGTCTAGTCTAGTATAGTATAGTATAGTAATCTAGTATAGTATAGTATAGTATCCTCCTCTATTTTCATTCTTTACTATAAAATGTCCATTTTTTCTACAAGGTCATGATGTTCCCTTCTATCTGTTTTTCCTGCCGGCATGTTGCCGGAGGGAGAGGAGGGTGGGAGAGAGCCTTGTTCTGTTCTATCCTGTTCTCAAACTCTTAGTGCTCTTGTAGTAGTATGTAGTGCAGCAGATACCCTAGTTATAGACCAGTAGGTCTTCTGGTGTCTGTTCTTCTCATGTATTTTCTCTCTCTCTCTCTCTCTCTCTCTCTCTCTCTCTCTCTCTCTCTCTCTCTCTCTCTCTCTCTCCTCTCTCTCTCTCCTCTCCTCTCTCTCTCTCTCTCTCTCTCCTCTCTCTCTCTCCTCTCTCTCTCTCTCCTCTCTCTCTCTCTCTCTCTCTCTCTGTGTTTTGTGTTCTACAGCCTTTTGTTTCATTATATTTAGTTTAGTTTTTCTATCCTGAGCGTGGACTGTTCACGCAAAACTGAGCGTATGTGGGACGTTAGACGGCATGTGCAGGCCAATGTCTATATAAGTAATGTCGGGACACGCGCATCGGGAAGAGGGAGTATAAGGGAGGGATAGGGGGTGTAGCTGTGGTTGGTTGGTTGGTTGTCTATTGTGTCCCCATCTAGGGGACACACGGCCTATTTAGAGCCCGTCAATGTTGTGCGTTGGTTTTTGAGTCAACGCGGCGGGGGTTACAATGTGCACACTTTTATTAGTGTAGACAGTGTGGTTGCAGCTACAACACGGGCCGCCTGATCGGACTCAGTCCCTTGAGTCCAGGCCACACGGGGATGGAGGATGTGTGTCGTTGGACAGCAGAGCAGGTAGTGGTGAAAAGGTTCCTCCTCCTCCACAAAGCAGTGTGGGTAGGGCTCTGGTTCTGTCTGGCGTATCTGCGTCGATCACAGGTGCCCAAGACGTAGGCGAGTGACGCGTGTGGCAACACCAGGAGTCAGGCGGGGCGGAAGGAGGAGTGGTTCTCGTCTAGTTGCCGTGGCGTATCAGGATGCCGACCGGGACACTTCCTTCACCACGGTGTCGAATAGGTTGTGAGTGGCCTTCAGCGCCGCCCTGTTTACTGTTGTCTTTATGGAGGAGGCGCTTCGAAGGATGGTAAAAGTGACTCGTGGCCCCGCACCAGCGAATCGAGCTGCAGTGTCGGCCCTCTCCTTCCCCGAGACACCAACATACCCCGGGATCCAATGACAGGTGCCGCTCCGGTAGAGAACACCCAGTTGTTGGTGGATGACAACAGCTGAATGTTGTCTTTCGGAGAGTCGTGATAGAGGGCGTGCAGTGAGGCGAGGGAGTCGGTGAAAAGATGTATGTCACTGACGTACCCTTCACTAGCATGTCGGAGTGCAAGAAGCAGTGCAGTCAGCTCTATCTGGAATGCGGTGGTGTACGACGGAAGCCTGTGTGCTACTATAAATGGTCCGCACACAGAAGCTGCACCCGCAGTGCCCCTTTCTCCAACCGAACCGTCCGTGTAGTACAGGCGGGCGGCTCGGGTAGCTATCGTCTCCTGCCGGAGACGAGCAGGGTGTAACGCAGGGTGCAGAGTAGTCCAGAACTGAACGGACCGCAGCAGTGTAAAATCACCGTTTCACTTCCACAGAGGCACCGGCTCCCCGGCCCGACAGGCAGTGAAGCACCTTCACCCTCGCTGCAGTCCGCTCTCGAAGGTACTTCACATGTGGCCGGAAGGACAGGGCGGTATCGAACCAGATCCCCAGGTACTGGTGCGTGGTAACGTGCTGGAAAGGGGTGTCACCCAGTCGGAGCGGTTGCACGAGAGGCTGAAGGCCGAAGATCATATAGCGTGATTTCCCTGGGTTTATCTTGAGACCCAGGGAGGAACAACGCTGAAGCAATAGCTCCAGAGCCCGAGGGGCGGTAATTTGGTGGTGACGTTTTAGGATGACCAGGGCCAAATCATCCGCGCAGCAGAGGAGCATAATCCCTTGCCCATAAAAGACTGTGGATAGCTTTTTAATCAGTACGTTGAAAAGAAATGAGCTGAGACAGCTGCCCTGCGGTGTGCCCAAGGTGTGAGGTTGCGGGGTGGAGAGGTGGCCCTGAAATCTCAAGCAGGCACTGCACCCTGTCAGGAACTCTTCCAGCCACTGCAGGAGGCGGCCCCTGAATCCTTTCTCCGCTAAGGTCTCGAGTATAGCAGATGGGTTTGCCACTTCAAAGGCCTTCTCCAGGTCTAGAAAGACAACTAGACTCGAGCGTGATCGGATAGCCCCCCGGAGGGTCATGAGGCAGGTGGTAGTGTTTCTGCGCGATTGGAAGGCGAAGAGGTGTGGGTGGAGTTCGCCGACTTGCCACTTGAGCCGATCGAGCATCATTCGCTCCAAGATCTTAGCAGGGCAGCTAAGCAGGGAGAGGGGTTGCCCGCGCCCGACCCGCGGACAGTGGTAAGCTCGGTACCCCGGTAGGGTGGTGGTGGACCCCTCCAGTAAAAGGGTCTCATGTAGCAGAAATACATCAACAGTATCCCGGTGCCCCACCCCTAGGTGAGAGGCGTACTGAGATCGGAAACCCCGACAATTCCACTGGCAGAGTCTGAGTTGTCCTCTACCGTCAGAGGTGGTGGACAAGGCAACGCTTCGCCCGGGACTAGGGATGGATGTGAGTTGGTTGCCGAAAGGCGCCGAGGTGCTCGAGGAGGAGCAGGAGGTGCCGGCTTTTGCTTGGGAGTGGTAACGAGAGCTTGCGTCTTCTCCGTAAGCTGTTTCACCACCTGGTCTGCGATCCTGCTCACCGCTGATTCGAGGGGTGACATGTCGACTGCAGCCCCCGAGATCTGGGTGAAAGCAGTGGCCACGGACATCGTTAACTCCGTGGCAAAACCGTGAAGAAGCTCTGGTGTCATGAGAAAGGTGCTCGGTGGGAGACGGTTGTGGCAGGGGTTGTGACAGAGGTGTAGGAGGGTTGTGACGGAGGTGTAGGAGGTTCCTGCAACTGAGGGAAATCCTCTTGCCACAGGGCTTGCTGAGGAGTTTCCATGGGATGTCTCTGTTGTCCCCAAACGAAAGTTCCTGGGGAGGCGGGGACCATGGCGGTTCTTTGTTGGTCCTGCAGCTGTGGTTCCATGCATGGTGTTCTTCCTCACAGTTGGGACACTTGTGTGTCACTTCCAGGCCCACTGTTGCCGTTTCATGATGTCATTACTTACACTTTATTTACACCGTTGTATCAAATATATGTGAATTATTCCTTCGGAAAAGTAATCGAAGCAATGGTTGAGATGCGTATAACAACGTTATGGATAGCTGATGTGAGGTAGCACAGTGATAGAATGCGTGGTGAAGGTGATGAAAACTGTGATGAACTCTGCGTGACTGATAACAGTACACATGTATTGCTAGTACATAACGTCAATTATTTGTCCCTTCCCGCAACCGTATTTGTTGATCTAATAAAATATTTTTTTGCAATGAATCAGAATAAAATGGGAAAGCTTATGAGGAATGTGGGTTCATTTGAGAGCAAAGAGGATGGTAACAAAATATTTACAAAATTGTTAAGTGGCAACTTTTCTTACACCAGACATTCTAACAGGAGTTTGTGTAGAAATAAAGGTGTTTCACCAGGCGATGGAAATAGCACCGGAAGTCACTCCTTTATTGTAGGGTCCAACCTGTGAACATCGTAAATAGGATTTGAACCTAATCGCCACTGAAAATACTCAGTGTAATGATATATTCCACCAAAAGAAAAAACATTTTCACATCAAAACAGTATAAAACTTACACAGTGCCTCCATTATCATCGCACTGGTGACAAACACGAGTCTCACTGCTCGAACCGGGTTCACCAGAACCGTGACTCCAAGGTTGCACACACTGCAACGCAATGCCTACATTAACAGTGATACTGAATGCTAACGTCCCCAAAAGCATTAAATACATAAGCAATCTCACACAGGCTACCAGTAATAATTCCACATAGTTCAGTTATTATATACAACATTCAATATCTGGTAATTATAATGAATATACGTGACTTACCCTAAAGTGCTGCAACACAACCACATAACAGGCGTATTTTCTAAATCCCAAAGTGCCCGGTTAACCCATTACAGCTGGCGAGCGTACAGAGCCAGCGTCAGACAATTACTAAGTTGGTGAGTGCAGGAGGTCGCCACGTCACTATAATATACCACTATATATACCACTATATATACCTTGTGTTGGTGAGGGCGATAGATCGCCACGTCACCACCTCTAACACGTCACATACAAATTATCCTTTTGAATGACCACAACAGCAATATACACAAATACATATTTTAATTATACATATTATCAAGCTTATATAACCCTCTGAATAACAAAAATAAAATTTAGTCATAAAAAACTTTCTGGAGGAGATACTGAGACATTCTCAGTACAAAGGGTAGGTTAGCTGCATATCTAAAATTAATACATTGCTGCTCCTGAACGAAATAGATGAATCGGTGACTGAAACACAAGATTATAAGAAAATTGGCGTTCACATTTTATTCATAAATGATCATTTTGCACATGACTAGGTTTTGTGAGCTATCAATGCGCAGCAAACCTTGTCTTGCCTTTGTCTAGGCAAACCAGATGACATTGCAATGAAGCTGGAAGAGCCGCACTGTATTTGATTGAAACCTATGTAAATACCGCTGCTAAAGCTATAGGGATTGCAATAACGATTCTTTAAGAAAAACAAATATACACTTTTCACGCAGATGACTTATTTTTTTACACTGCATTTACGGGTTTACCATCTTCCTAATCTAAAGCATCAGCATCTTGAATAGTGAGTTTTTTCTCTTGTTTATGAGATGCACAAGGTAATACCCGTCATTTTGAAGGCTTACAGATATAACTGAGTAACATTGGCGAGTAAATCAAGAACCGTTCTGTGTGCATGTTGCCATATCCTAGGACACCAAGGTGAATAATTTGACCCGGTAAAAGCCGATAGGCGCCCGGAAAATACCGGTACGTGCACGGTCCTTGCCTGGCAGAGACACGGTGACGACGCACTTAGTACGGTGTAACCACGGTAAAGCGTGATCTAAATTTTACCGGGCAGCTCGCGGAAAAAGTTATTGTCACCAAT
Organism: Metacarcinus magister; assembly: GCA_029783475.1. Lineage (NCBI taxonomy): Eukaryota > Metazoa > Arthropoda > Malacostraca > Decapoda > Cancridae > Metacarcinus > Metacarcinus magister. Next base: position 723,435 of record JAPQNM010000038.1, on the reverse strand, counting down.
AACTTTTTTCGCCGCTACCCGGTGTGTGCCAGTGCAGCACATTGTGCGCACGCTAGCCACCGACAAATGCCGATTTTTCCGTGGGCGTACCGTACTAACCCAGTTCGGCGTGATTCGGCCTTTACCGGGAGTCAGTGGGATAGGGGCTTTAGGTAAAATACCCTCCAGTTGCCCATATCGAGATGGGAAGGGAGGGTGCCTCTGACCGTGATAATAACTTGTCGAGTTTCCTCCTTCAGACGAGGTGTGACGCAGCGCATGGCCTCCTCCACCTGAGGGAGACGCTGTAATAACGCCAGGGGCATCCGAAGGGGTATAGTCCACGACGACACCCTTGGTGAGCTGTGTTTTGGGGTCAGCTTAATTAGCTTCAGGGCAGGAGCAGAGTTGGAGGTTAGAGCATCCAGGGTGAGGCAAGTGTTTTCGTCCTTGAGAAGGAGAACTGAGCTGCCATCCCACCCGATGACATTTTTCATATTTAGCTGTGAATGCTCTTCCTCGAGGGCTGCCACAGCGTCGTAGCTCGTTGCGTACCCCTCCTGAGCCGGTGTCAGAGGAAATTCAGACCCCCAGAAAGAAATGTATCCCCTTCAGCTGCCAGACGTAGCGTAGCTCATCCCGCGCTGCTCACTGGACTCGCTACCAGTGTTGCCATTCCTTGGAATTTTTCCCAAGATCTTGGATTTTTTGCCTTCACCTTGGCATCTTGGATATGAAATTGAAAATACGTGAAAATCTTGGCTTTTTTTCAAGAGGAAGTGTAAGCTATATGAAATAATTTATATTGTCTTGAGAATATCGTACGTAAGAACTAATATATCCTGTAAAAATCACGGTTACTCATTATTGACTCAGGTTTCTTGTGCTGAAACATTGTTCTTCAGTATGAAATCAACTAAAGATATTCATCTTTTACCCGGGGCAGTCTTGGACACGTATTAGAACTGCCGAATGCGTGATACGGGCGCGAGTCAGGACCAGTACCTGTATCAAGCTTTTAGTTCGTTCGACCGCCGCTTGATCCTTAATCGCTCCTCACTCCTCAGTATACTTTGCACCTTCAACGCTTAAGAACACTTGTTGCTCAGAACTTGCTCCTATAATATTATTCACCACTTATAACTAAAATGAGTGGTTCAGGAGAGGAAGGGTGTAGTGGTAATGTCACTCCACCGAGGAAAAAGACGAAAGTGTGGTACCAGCAAGCATTTAAAAAGGAGTGGCTGGAGGACGATGATCTGAAGGAATGGTTGCAACCAGATTCTGCAGATAAGTATACAATGCTGTGTACTGTATGTGACTGCAAACTAAAGAAGTGTAACAAGTCCTCTCTTATGGCACACAAGGTTTCCATGAAACATGTCAAGAACTTAAAAGTTAAAAAGACTCAGGTAACCATTCAACAGCACTTCAAAAAATTATCAGGACCAAGTCATCAAGAAAAAGTAGCAAAAGCTGAATTAGTTATATCGGGTTTTATGGCAGAGCATAACATGCCATTTCTCCAAGCAGATCATTTAGTGAGTGTATTGAAAAAAGCTTTCCCAGACAGTGATATTGCTAAAGATATCTCAATGAAAAAAACTAAAGCATCATATTTACTGCAACATGGCATTGCTTGGGAAGAGCGTCAGAAAATAGTTAACATTTGTAAGGAGAACAAATTCTCATTAATAATTGATGAGAGCACTGACGCATCAGTCTCCCAAATCCTGGCACTGGTGGTAAGATTTTATGATGAAAAGAAATCAAAAGTAACTGATGCACTTTTAGATATTGTAGAGGTAAATGATGGTACAGCAAATGGTCTCTACAGTGCAGTGAAAGAGATTTTTCACTCAGCAGAAATTCCATTGACTAACATAATAGGATTTGCAAGCGATAATACACATACACTATGTACGATTTCATATTTATATTGATATCGTCCGAGCAGTATAGTTATGCAGATTTACCGTTTTGTCATTTATGACCTAGTTATGTTCTCTGACGAGATCAATGAACATATCCTTATCCACAGTGGATACAGGATTTGCCCTAAGGGAGACAGCGTTGATGCTTGTTGTCATTCTGCAGATGTAAACAAACATATTTCCCGCGCTTTTCCTGCTACTTTCCGCTAGTCAAGCGGGAATATCATCATGTTTAGCGGTGGCGGACCACAACGCTCGCTTACCAGGCGAACGTTCGGATCTGTTTTAAAAGTAAGGAATCCGTCACTCGGTCCCAAGTGCGCCCCAACTTCGCCATACTTCCGCCCAGGTTTTAATAGTACGGCCCTGAGAGACGAGTGAGTGAGATGCGGTATGAGAGTTTTGACGCTGCCGGAGTGCGTTTTTTCTGGGGCCCGTATTTTCTACTACACCGGTGTGGGTTCACTCAAGGTACCCCTCTGCACTCAAAGTCCCCATCCCTCTGCGCTTGCGCGGGAGGCGATTTTGCTGCCAGCCGCACGACTCATTCTTCTGAGCGGGACTAAAATAATGTAAACAACACAGTCGCACTGCTGCTCCGATGCCCTGGAAGAGGATTGGTAATCACAAAACATGTAAGAATAATAATATTGGACACGAAATTATTGTATCTGAGTAGTCAAACCATCCCAGGAAACCATGAGCCGAATATATCATCTACCGAATTCATCATCAGAGCAGCAGTGCGACTGTGTTGTTTACAAATTTTAATATTGGACACGAAAATAATGTATCTGAGTAGTCAAACCATCCCAGGTAACCATGAGCCGAATAAATCATCTACCGAATTCATCATCAGAGTAGCAGTGCGACTGTATTGTTTACAAATTTTTAGTCCCACTCAGAAGAGTGAGTCGTGCGGCTGGCAGCAAAATCGCCTCCCGCGCACGCGCAGAGGAAGGGGGGACTTTGAGTGCAGGGGGTACCTCGAGTGAACCCACACCGGGACGCAGAAAGCTGGGTACGCGTTTGGCAGCGGCTGAGGGCGAGCAGGCTTGGTGGTGCGGGGAACAGGGTTGGCGCGTTGTTCCGGGTGTGTGGCGTTTCCCGACGCCTCAGTCATTTTACGTGGCCTGATCTTCTTTCCTTTGGTGACAAGTGTAAACCCGTCATTGTCATCTGGAGGAGGGTCGATGGAGATAGAAGTAGAGGCTGGGGGCAGGTCGTGAACATCCTCCGGCAGCAGAGAGGAAAGGGTGGCAACAGAGGTGGAGGGAGCAGACAAGGGGGAGCGGCAAGTGGGGCACTCGTTAGGGGGGGCTTGTAACGAGGCTCCAGCTGTGGTATCAGTAGTTGTATTAGAGGTAGCAGAGGCATTTACATTTGTAGCAAAGCGGCGCTTGATCTTGTCTCCCACACGAGAGGCACGGTCAAGGTCAGCAGATGAGTGCAAAGCAGTAGGAAGGCGGGAAATGGCGGAACGGGAAGTTGCGCACTGAGCAACAGCCACCTCAGCCTTGCCAGTAGTTTGGTGGTCATTTACCTTCGCTGTCTTGAAGGGAGCGGCGGCTCCTACCGAGGGAATGGAGTCAGTGCTCGCGAACGAGGTACGGCGAGGTCTCTTTACCGTAACAGGCAGACGAGAAGCAGGGGAGGACGGAGATTGGGTAGAGGTGGACGTGCCCGTCGGACGGGGAAGGCGTGAAGCCTTCCCATCCCTCATGGTCACACCCTAGTTCCCTACCTACACCAGACTGCGCGCGCAGAAACACAACTATAGCTAGGGAGAAAAAAAAATATATAACCCGGCACTATCTTACAGCGGCGGGAGGGCTATACTAGCCACCCTCTAAAGGGCGTCGCACTAGCCCCGCCGCTGCCCCTTGCAGGGCTTAAACCTAGCCTATCAGCATCCTTATGGCCCGCCGTGATACCCCCTATAAGCAACCCTAAGGGTCCCCATCATGGAGTGGCCTACGCCTCCACTCCTTCAGGATTCACCGTCAGGTGTGTCAAGGGTCTCTAAGGGCAAAACCGGAAAGCTCAGGTCAACACCAGCAGAAAAACATCCCTACGGGTGAAGGTGTCTACTGCTTAGCAAGGTGAGAGCGGAGCGGAACAAGCAAGTCTTATCAGTGTGAGAGCTGGCGAGCGAGTGGTGTAGCTGTGACGTATTGTGGCGTTTTGATAACAGAAAATGGATGTTTGAACAGAGACTACAGTAGAATGCCAACTTTTTAAAGTATTTAGTTATTACATTAATCATTTGTTACCACCCAAAATTTAATGCTATAGCGTGATTTTCTATTATTGTGAAGGCTCTATAATACATGGTTAATTTTTATGGCGATCAAGAATCGATCAATTTAAAAATTCGTTTATGAAAAGTTAGGTAGGATGAAAACTGGTTTAACGATAGACTTACGGTTTCAATGTTATTCACATGGGTTTCATAATTCAGTAAACATGATAAGGTAGGACAACTACTACTACAACAATTAGTATAAAACTCTTTGGGTCCACTCATTTATTACAACCATATGCGGCGGGGAAGGGTGGCTTTAAGGGATTGATTCCCAGCAGATCTTTCATAAATTAAATAGAGAAGTATATGAAAATAAGGTTTTACTTTGTTAAGATATTTTTTTACCTAAATTGATTATACGTACAGTAATTTTGTTTTAGAGTAGGACGTATCATTAACTAATTTTGCCATTTACTCCTTTCATATATATTAAGAACCTACTTGGTCTATGTCTACTTTCTATGCTAGACTGTGATCTATTCATATATTCAAGGGTGGGACCGTGGACCGTCACATTGGAAAAGTATAGCTATAAAGACAAAAATAAATAAAAATCTGTTTCATCAAAGGTAAATATAGCATGTAAAGCTTATTTATGGTATAACTTTACCTTTTTCT
>JAPQNM010000038.1:703599-706099 GCA_029783475.1 Metacarcinus magister | reverse complement strand
ACAGACAGCCTCGACAGATTTAATGTGGTAAGGGCATCGTCATAGCTGATATAAGTAGTACCCACCATGACCTTGCATGCCCGTTTCTCAGCCCTCTTGAGCAGTTGCTGTTGTGTGAGACTCAGAGAGGAAAGAGAACCAGGCTGGGGGGGCATACATGAGTCTAGGGAGTATGAAGGATGTGTATACTCCCATGTACTTAGCAGCCAGTGTCCCTGGGTGTATTACGAAAGTGCAAAATCGAGACTATGTTTGAAAAGCACGGTAAAACAGACCATCAAAAGAGCGGCTCGGATGCTGAACTAGCACACTGTAATTAGCGCTTTATGAGTAACTATCGAGCCTAGCTTGTTTACCTGGTTACCCAGCGACATAGACGTGTCAGTCAGTCCTCGACACTCAACAGTCCGCCGGTACTTAAACTGATACTAGAGTTTTACAATGAATTTTACTATTTCTGAGACGAAGAAAGGGAAAAATAGTTTGATGTACGACGCATATAGGTACATAACGAGTGGAGTCTGTATTAAAGGACTGAGTTATTTATTGACGATGTAACAACAAAAAATTTAAAGGTAGACATAAAACAAATATCACAGTGACTGATATTGTTCCGGTACAATTGTAGCAAAACCATGACAAAGATGTCAAAAAAACAGTACAACCAGTATAATTCTGGGAAGATAAGCAAACGTGAATCTATGAGATATTTAAGTTTCCGTTTGATGGCAAGAAAAATAAACAACTGTGCCCAGCGTGGATTTTACCATCCCGAAACAGCCAAATATATCCTGGTTCCAAAATCCTACTTCTACTTCTCCGTGGTGAACCTGGGACAGTACACGTTAACATCTGACTAAAGGAATACAAAGGAATACAAAGTAAGAACAGACAGCAGCAGCTCCCCCTGGACTTAACGAGGCTGTCTGTGTGGCTACACTATTACTATTATATAATATCTACTTGATAGAGACAAAAGGACAGCAAAGTGGAAGGCTCCTCCCCACCCACCCCTCCTTCCAGCCGAAGCTGGCCGGAAGAGGAAGTGACATCATGTAGTATGAAAAACTATCATGGAATTTGTATAGGAAAGTGAGAAAACAAGAGTAATCTATGCTATATAAAAAAAATAAATAAATAAAAAAATATATATACATATATATATATTTATATATATATATATATATATATATATATATATATATTTATATATATATATATATATATATATATTTATATATATATATATATATATATATATATATATATGTATATATATATATATATATATATATATATATATGTATATATATATATATATATATATATATATATATATATATATATATATGTATATATATATATATATATATATATATATATATATATATATTATTTATTTATTTATTTATTTTTTGGGGTTCGATTTATTTTATTTGTTATATTTCGAGATCTTTTTTACTTCGTCTAATCATCTTTTTTCATGTTCTGTCTTATCGTTTTCGTTTTGCGATAGTAAATATTTACCATGTGCGCACATTTTAAGTAATAATCCTGCCTCAATTTGACTATTCCACCATTTTGGTTTATTAATATTTTTACGTGGACGTCTCTTACAAACTGGTATGGAAGCCTAGGGTTCCGGGTTCGAATCCCCGATATCCGCTGACCACTTTTCAATATTTGATATCACCGCCGCGTGGCCAAAGACTACCCAAATTGCTGCCATACTGTCCTCAGACGGGACTTACAAACGTTAATATGCATCTGAGGCTATAGCAGTAATAAGCCTCACACGTTCTCAACATATTCAAGAGAGAACTTAATCATTCGAGGCGTCACTATAAAAATTATATAAAAACCTATACCAAATAACAGGCGAGGCAAGTCCATCTGTTAATGATATAGAAAAAAAAAAAAAAAAAAAAAATTTAACGGCTCCATTTAAGATTTTATAGAATTTTTCCCATGATTTATTAACATCAGTTTTGTTCTCTAGTACGCCCCAATCGGTATCTCCCACATTCTTTCTCAATTCTTCTACGTTACCTTTGCGATATATGAAGATAAGTTCTTCGCTTACGTTATCTTTGTATACTACGAGGTTTATGTTATATGAGACAATTCTATGGTCGCTGGTGCTGAATTCTGGGCCCGTATTAACGTTACTAAGGCTAGATCGTCGTTTGTTGAAAATATAATGTCTAGTATATTATCACCTCGTAGGTTTCTTTACGTGTTAACTTAAACCACTCTCTAACAAATTATAATATAAATCATGACCTATATGAGTTTTAAGAGAATCTCCCCTACTTCGATTATCTGATCGAATAATTTTACATCGGTTGTGTTTTATGTTATGTGGTATGTGTTTTAGGTTGTAAAAACCGCGCTTATCATAAAATGATACAGCTGCTCTTTCGATATTGAAAAAAAAATCTGCTTTTCGGAGGAGAAAAAGACTGGCTTATAACATGTGGATCCACGCTTTCATTAAACG
>JAPQNM010000038.1:695199-703499 GCA_029783475.1 Metacarcinus magister | reverse complement strand
AAAAAAAAATCGTAACTGTTGGAACATTTTCAAGGACGTTTGTAAATATTCCGAGTGGGATTAGATAGGATCCGGAAGGAAGAAGTGAGACATTGGGGAGGAAGATTGGGAGATATTCAGATATTTAGATTGATAGATAAATAGATAGATAGATAGATAGATATAGAAAGAAAGAGAGGGAGAGAATAAAAAATTTCCCAAGGTTACAAAATATTGACAAAGAATTCATGCAGTCATTCTCTTTCCCTCCCCCCATATCTCTCTCTCTCTCTCTCTCTCTCTCTCTCTATCTCTCTCTCTCTCTCTCTCTCTCTCTCTCTCTCTCTCTCTTCTCTCTCTCTCTCTCTCTCTCTCTCTCTCTCTCTCTCTCTCTCTCTCTCTCTCTCTCTCTCTCTCTCTCTCTCTCTCTCTCTCTCTCTCTCTCTCTCTCTCTCTCTCTCTCTCTCTCTCTCTCTCTCTCTCTCTCTGAAGGTCATATGCATCAAGCTTACAGACAGATAAATGTAGGTCACCAGTGACTGGACGAAGGTGAATGTGTGTGTGTGTGTGTGTGTGTGTGTGTGTGTGTGTGTGTGTGTGTGTGTGTGTGTGTGTGTGTGTGTGTGTGTGTGTGTGTGTGTGTATGTCTGTAATTTACCATGGTCTTGCGGATCACGCGCTGGACTCGTGATCGCCAGCTTTTACCCTCCCGGAGAGCTTACAGCTCATTATAGCCCAATCTATGGGTGAGGCTGTGACCTTCCACACACCACACACCCCATCCTCTTGCTCAAAGAGGACAGTAACTGCTTGGTCATCAGTGAAACTTTGCACCTTGAGCAAGGCGCGAACTCGACCCTGCCGAGTGACAAGCCGAGACGCTACCATCGAGCTACTAAGCATGTGTGCCTTTTCGATGGTAATGTCAAAGTGCTTCCATGTTGCCTATTTCCATTCTGTTATTTTTTCAATTTTGTTATTTCTGCTACTGCTGCACTAACTATTATTATTCCTTCTTCTTCTCCTTCTTCTTGTTCTTCTTCGTCTTCTTCTTTTGCTTGATGATGATGATAATTATGATAATAATGATAATAATAATAATAAATATAATAATAATAATAATAATAATAATAATAATAATAATAATAATAATAATAGTAATAATAGTAATTATAATAATAGTAATATTATTATTAATAATAACAATAGTAATAATAATAATGATAATAATAACAATGATAATAAGAATAAGAATAAGTGAAATAATAATATCATAATTATTATTATTATTATTATTATTATTATTATTACTATTATTATTATTATTATCACATTATCATCATTATGTGTGAGAGAGTGAGAGTGAGAGAGTGAGTATTGGGAATGCTTTGGGATCGGCTGTTTCTCAATGTTTCGTGATCATCTTTATCTATCTTCTACTGCTATTTTCATGCTAACTGCTCTTCTGAACTTGCTAACTGCATGCCTCCCCTTTTCCTGCGGCCTTGCTGCACAAGACTTTCTACTTTTTCTCATCCCTATTCTGTCCATCTTCCTAATGCAAGAGTTAACCAGTATCTTCACTCTTTCATCCCTTACACTGGTAAACTCTGGAACTCTCTTTCTTTGTCTGTTTTTCCACCTGCCTATGACTTAAGCTCTTTCAAAAGAGGAGTGTCAAGACACCTCTAATGTTAAATGAAATCCACCCTCTACTTTATTCCTCCTACTGTCCTCTTTGCAGGGTCTGGCGACAAGCAGGATTTTTTGTTAATGTTTTTGTTTTCCCTTGGCCAGTACCCTTTTAATGAAAAGCATAATCATTGTTGCCAACACTGGTTCCTCATCGCTTGAAGTAAAGTAAAGTAAATCCAAAGTAGTGATTGCCGCCACACTTTCCTTGCACCTCCGTGAAGATTATCACTCAACACACAGGTTATCCTGTACTTACATTAATTCAAAGTGACGGTGGACACTGATGAGGGCGAGGATGTCTACTTTGAGAGAAAATTCAGCTATCACAAAATACACTAAATGATTATAATTAGAAATAGGAAACATTGGTCCACTTTACTTTGATAAGATTCATTTAGACAACAACGTGGACAGGTGGCTCGTGTGTGTGATGTATATATCTTGGATTATCTTGTTTATACCATTAGTTTCACAATCTAAAAGGAAATGACGAGAAGGAAAGCATCTATTATCTTATTGATTCTTCGCTGATGGGATGGTGCAAGACGTGGTTTGGTACACTCAACGGCAAAGTGCTGCTACGTGGCAAAGTAGTGTAATTAAAAGGGAAATGTAAAGAGATAATAAGCGCCTCTAATGATACGATTTAAGCTTGTATACGAATTATAGTGAAAGGACGTAAAAAGCAGCTCTCAACTATACGTAATATCAAACTGAAAATGTTGTATACTGTATGTGCCAGTACACACACACACACACTCACACTCACACTCACACTCACACTCACACTCACACACACACACACACACACACACACACACACACACACACACACACTGCATGGTGTCCCAAGGTCTCCCGCGGCCACCGTGCTGCCTTGCTTTCACACTCAAGGGGCATCGCTGGAGTAACATGACTCACCAACGACCTTCCGTTTGATGAGTCAAGGTCTGCCACTCACACAGGTGGTGAGGCTCACAACACCGGACACACGGGACTCTTTCTGGAACTCGATCCTACTCATTAGGTTGTAAGAAACAATCTCAGCTCCTTAAGTATGTATTCCTGAGTGAATGACACCATGGGAACCCCGCTACATTACCCATCTTACGAACCCATGATACAGCTACGTCATGGGAGGTGAGTGGGTGGGTGAGCCTTCGTTAACATACATCCAACTGAATGTGTATAGCATGGTAGATTGAGACACAAGAAAACATAATTCCAAAAAGGTATTTGCTTAAATGACACAAAAAAAGTACAGTTTACTCCAGATTAATGTAGATACTTGGAATGAACTGAAGGACGTGATAATGGCAAAGAATGTACATCAACTGAAAGAAAAACTGGGAAAATTTAGATATGGAGACAGGACCACGAGTGTAGCTCAGGCCCTGTATACTACAACTAGGTAAATACAACTAGGTAAATACACACACACACACACACACACACACACACACACACACGAAGGCAGGATACTCAGTCTTCCGGTCATGCTAGAATTACAATTTACCTTTGAATGCAAGATCACATCCCTTTGCTTACTTCCTGTAGGTGAAACTAGGTGAGCAGGAGTTACAGCAGAAGATAAGACATGGTTCTAAGCCAACCGCGCTGCCATTAGGTACTACACTACCGGGCCGCTAAACATTACAAATAAACCTAAATACTGTATTAAAGTACATTCTAATACGAATACTGCATCCCTGGGTGAATCTTGCTTGCAGTTGCGTGATGAAGCGCACGTACGCACACACACACACACACACACACACACACACACACACACACACACACACACACGATGAAAAGGCGGTTTTTATTCATAAATGTTTCCCATAAAATTGAGTGAGTTTATGGCAGCATAACATGAATATCTCAGCAAGACACGCGAATCAAAACACTAGGAAATGATTACGTCAAACGAGTGTAAAGCTGTATTATTACAGTGAAGGTCTGCAAACCACTTGGTCGAGGAATCCAGCCATGAGCAGATAACTGTTATTAACACAGAACGATTGTAAGCTACTCAAATGCACTTCAACATACAGAAACATAAATACACAATCACATATACACATACCTTTGATAAGCCAGCCATTGCGTTGAGTTTAAGGTATGCTATTAACACGATAGCGAAGATGACAGCCACGGACGACACCACGATGATCTGGTTGGCCGGCAACGTATACGTTCCAACCACCGCGAGCAGTAACACCAGAAGCACAATGAGCCATACATTGACGAGGGAGACAGCTAAACGAACCAACGCTCGCTTATCCATAGTAATAAAGTTGTGGTGTGCGTTGGGGCCTTCCTCCTCGTTTTCTGTGTCCCTCATGATGGAATGTTGGTTTAAGTTCTCGCGATGCCGTCAAACCCTCCTCTCTCTCTCTCTCTCTCTCTCTCTCTCTCTCTCTCTCTCTCTCTCTCTCTCTCTCTCTCTCTTTCTCTTTCTCTTTCTCTTTCTCTCTCTCTCTCTCTCTCTCTCTCTCTCTCTCTCTCTCTCTCTCTCTCTCTCTTCTCTCTCTCTCTCTCTCTCTCTCTCTCTCTCTCTCTCTCTCTCTCTCTCTCTCTCTCTCTCTCTCTCTCTCTCTCTCTCTCTCTCTCTCTCTCTCTCTCTCTCTCTCTCCAGCGAGTGCCTTGTTTGAGAATGGCAGTGTTCCCTGGATTCAGGTGGAGGTGGAGGTGGAGGTTCAGGTTCAGGTGGAGGTGGAGGTTCAGGTTCAGGTGGAGGTGGAGGTTCAGGTGGAGGTGGAGGTTCAGGTGGAGGTGGAGGTTCAGGTGGAGGTGGAGGTTCAGGTGGAGGTGAAGGTGGCACTGAAGGTGGAAGTTCAGATGGAGGTGGAGTTTCAGGTGGAGGTGGAGGTGTAAGTGTAGGTGGAGGTGTAGCAGCGTCCAGTCTGTGGTGAGGCACGCAACACAATGGGGCTGGAACAGGTTAGACAGCATGATCCTAGAATGGCCTCGTTGGTCGCCTGTTTCATTCTAGCCACGTCGAGTGTGTTGTGGGGAATACATTATAGTCACTGCTACACCGCCCCTCCCTCCTTCTCCCTCCTTCTTCCTCCTTCTCCCTCACCTCACCTCCTCACTCTTCCTGGCGTGTACCCTTTGTGTCTTTCCGTGTACTCTACCCTCCCTCCCCTCGCCTACTTCCGTCCTCTATACTTAACACACATATACTGTACGTGTACTGTACCAAACTGTAGCTCTGATGATACCTCTTCTTCCGCTTCCTGGTCCTTGCAACGTCCTCTACATCCTCGTTCATCTCCTTTTCCTCCTTTATTCAGTGTCCCCTTGTTATCTCTTCCTTCAAACATTGCGATGATCGTTAATCCTTATAAATGCTAGGAGAGAGAGAGAGAGAGAGAGAGAGAGAGAGAGAGAGAGAGAGAGAGAGAGAGAGAGAGAGAGAGAGAGAGAGAGAGAGAGAGAGAGAGAGAGAGAGAGAGAGAGAGAGAGAGAGAGAGAGAGTAAAAGATACATATATATATATATATATATATATATATATATATATATATATATATATATATATATAGTAGTAGTAGTAGTAGTAGTAGTAGTAGTAGTAGTAGTAGTAGTAGTAGTAGTAGTAGTAGTAGTAGTAGTAGAAATAGTAGTAGTAGTAGTAGTAGCAGTAGTAGTAGTAGTAGTTTGTTTGTTTAAATTTATTTCACAATAACGAATACAACCTTAGGACATAATCGCATTGCATATACTCACATAAAAAAAAATATACATATATATATATATATATATATATATATATATATATATATATATATATATATATATAACACTCTTGCAAGAGAAAATTATTTACAAATTATATAAAATTTTAAACGTATTGACAAAAAATCAGAAAAAATCGGTGAAGTTCACTTAAAAACAACATTCATATTAAAATCACAGTAAAATTATTTGTACATATATTAAAAGAACCCCTCCTTAAAGAAAATCATAAATAAATAAAGCTAAAATCCATAATATAAACAAGGAGACCTTCTTCTTTCATGATTCTGAATCCAATATATTCTAGAATTTAAAACATCTAAACTTTCCTCAAAAACATTGACATTATACATATTTTTAAAGTGGTTAAACAGGTACTTCATTGAAAAACCTTCTTTAATATAAGGGACATTAAGCCTTAGAATAGGGTGAGTTGACCTTAGTAACCTTTTACAGTATCTGGCTTGTACAAATGCTGTATGATGCTTCAATAGCAACTGGTCACACCGAGCTGCTGTGATATGATTACTTGCAAAAACTGGAACATCACATATTCTTTTTAGTGCCTTACTGAAGGCTATCTCAAATGTTTTGAATATCTTGGAATTATAAACATTATAATAGTTCCATAAAGGAATTCCAAAATCTGGAAGGCAAAATGACTTAAAAAGAAATGAAAGTATGTTTATCAACAAAAGCAAAATCTCTAAAAAATACTATTAGATGAAGAATAAAAGTTTTGAAGTCTAAAAGTAATATCTTCAGTGTCTTTGAAATTAAAAGTAATCTTGTGACCAAGATACTTGATAACCTTAACTATAGTCAGACCGACCTAAGGCCTTGGTCAGGGTGTGACCATCGTGGGGAATACCCGTGTGACAGCGGTGCCACGTGTCAAGATTTGCGCGCAAACTCAAATCAATTTCGTATTTAAAAAAATTTACAAGAGGCATCTGGCAACATCCGGGTGCGGACTCTCACACACACTGATGGTCAGGTCAAGGCCGCGAGCGTGTCTGGGAGTATTTCCACAACTAGGATTTCAATGTATTTTCAATGTATTTTTCTTTCTTACTTATTTCAGCTTATTTTATCGTACTTTCCTTCACGATATCATCTAAATACAATTGTTAAACTGCTTATCCATCCCAAAACGAAAGGGAAGTTCATTAATAGGTACTGCTTTTTATTAGCACCACTGTAAAATATGTATGCCACGTTTCTTTATATGTTTATATATATATCTTATCCATTATAAGTTTACTGTTTCTACATACATTATAATACTATGAATAAACGTGTATGCATATTTCCTGATCATGCCTGCCATGGTTTTACTTATATTGAAACATTTCTACAATGCGGATTAAAAGACACGTGGCAGGCCTGTAAAAGGGTAATTCCCGACTGTTTACACTCGCCACCCGAGGTGTATGGCTGGTCTGACTATACCTGTAAATTTTGCCCATTTAACTCAATGTTCTCAGTTAATTCATTCATCTTATTACTAAATATAACACATTTTGTTTTATCTTTATTAATTTTCAAGAAATGTTTATCAATACAATTAGTAAGTATACCGTACAAAGTCGCCATCTGAGATTTAGTTTCTGCAAGTAGCACCAAGTCATCTGCATAAGCTAATATATTACATCTTGATAACCCAAAACAACAACCAACATTAGTATTTGATATTTCATCAATAATATCATTCAAGTAAAAATTAAATAAGAAAGGAGATAAAATGCCACCCTGTCTCACACCTTTTTCAATAAAATTAAAGTTACTGGTACAATTTTGCCATTTAACATTAGCTTGCTGGTTTCTCAAATAATGTAAAACAAGTAGTACACTATCAACAGGAATGGAGCTCCTTAACAGTTTTTTGCAAAGTAAAAAATTATCAACTCTGTCAAAGGCTTTACTTAAGTCTATGAAGGTAGCCAACCCTGATCTCTTTTTCTTTGAATAACTTGACATAATTTCTTTTAAGATAAAGCATGCATCAGTAGTTGATGACCCTGTTCTAAAACCAAATTGTCTATGATTTAAAACCATTTTTTCACTTAAAACATCTAAAATATATAATTCAAAAATCTTGAGAAGGCATAAAGATTGCATTACAGGTCTATAGTTAGAAGACTCTGTTACATTTTTCTTGGCATCTTTTAAAACAGGAGTGATAGTACCCTTTAATAAACTTGTAGGTAGATAACAATGAACAAAACACATATTATAAAAATTAGCAAGATTACATAAAAAGTGGTCTGAGGCATTTTTGAGAAAGGTTGAATGAATTTGATCATGTCCCTGACCTGTATTAAGTCGACATATAAGTTTTCTTAACGTTACATTGGATACACATAGACCCATTTTTCTACTTTGCGACCACACCCTTTTAATTTCATTACACATATCAGGATCTGCGTTTGGATTACACTCCGTTTGATCAAGTATAAACTTTGTATAAAAAACTTGTGCGATGTTCATATCACCACTTTTGCCATCAATAACATTTGATACTTTGTTGATACCTCTTTTTTTCTTTACATCTCTCCAGAAATTCATCTTATTTTTACAATAGAGTTTATTCACAATAGAATTACAAGCTTCCTTATGTTCATTCTTTTTACATTCCCGGAGAACACTCTTAAATTCCTTTCTACTAGCCAGCATTTCTTCATGTAAACTTGTACCACGTAACTTGCCATGATTTACCCAATTAAGATATTTTTCTCTTGCAATTTTGTGTTTATCTTTCACATATCTATTCCAACTTGGTATTACATGCATTTTGTTCTTTTTTACATACTTTTTCATGTAAGAGTTTTGAACAGTGTTTACAAGATCTTCATATAACTCATCAATCTTACTCAAATGAC
>JAPQNM010000038.1:590199-687699 GCA_029783475.1 Metacarcinus magister | reverse complement strand
AAGTGAATACGTGATGATTGCACAGGGAGGAAAAAAACAAAAAAGATGAGGAGGAAGGGTATCCATTCTCCATAGAGAAAATGGAAACCTCAGAGTAGACAAGATAGGTGTAGAAAAACAGTGCCATAAGTGAGGATATTTTAGCCATGAAAGTGGAATGTACTGGTCACTGTAACAGGTCTGAGAGGTTAATAGTTGTGGTGTATATGACGGTCGAGGGTGGAAGAGCAGCGAAAGAAAACAGGGATAAGTATGATAGTATAGTATAATATGATAGTGTAGTATAAATTTAGGCTGGAACGAATGGAAAATATAATAACACGAAAAGTCTATTTATGGAATGTAAGGAGCAGTAAGTGGGAGAAGAAATGTATGAATATGGTAGACAGGAGTGGCATGCTGGTTATGTGGGTGCATAGGTTTTTTGAAGGGAGAGAAAGAGTGTATGAATGGAAGGTGATGAACAGAAGTAGAGAAGGGTTAGATTGGGATGGGAGAAAGTGGAAAAGTGAGATAGACAGAACAGTGAAAGGTGTGGGACTGAGTAAGTGGAAGACTGAGATGGAACGAAAGAAGACTTTGAAATGGTACAGAGAGAAAGAGGCCCCAATGTATGTAAGGTGGTATGATGAAAGCCTGGGTGGTGATCTTCTCTTCCGAGCTAGGGCACAGTGTATGGATGTGAATGCAAGGAACTACAGATGGTCAGAGTCCCGCAGCAAAGTGTGCCAGATGTGTGACATGAGAGAGGATGAGACGGTAGAGCATGTAGTACTGGAATGTGAGAAGTATGACCGGGACAGAATGGAAATGATGCGTGTGATTCTGACAGAAATAGGACGTGAAATGAATGAAGTGATTGAAAGAACTGGAAGGGAATGGATGGTGTTGTTGCTAGGACTCTGTGGGGAGACGAGTGAACGGATGATTGACGCGGTGAAAGAGTTTCTGGAGAAAATGTGATTTACGAGATCTAGGAACTAGGGCGTATATTTAGAGTATGCATCTTTTTTTTCGTGTTTTCCCTTTTTTTCTTTTTCCTCCTCACAGGAGCGGCCGATACAAAGGCCTGACTTGAAGGAAACTTCAAGTCACCTGTGACATCAAGATCAAAATCAAGCGGAAAAAGTAGTGAGGTCTCCTTATAATAATAATAATAATAATAATAATAATAATAATTCTTTATTCCAGACACATAAGATATACAGTATAGGATATACAGTACGACCTAATGGTACATATCACATATACTTCTCGTGAGAGTACTTATAGCATACACAAAAATATGTATCACTGTAACAAAGAGACAACAAAGCATATATACAGCGCAGTATTTGAGGAATACGGCATAATAAAGCATAATATTACACAGATAGGCTAAGACTATTGCTCAATGTTGGTTAACACCTATTGCACAGATCATTGCTCAAAGCTCAATTAGACCTATATATTACTGTACAAACTATGTGCAGCAGCCTATGCCAGTGAGATAGAATACGGGATTCATTTAAATGATCACTAGACCAAAGAGCTACGATCAGTGTGTTACTGGAGGATCGCAGTCGGTGCCAAAAGCTGTACACCAGTCTCCTGATGACAGTCCGGCACCACTGCACATCCAACAGTGTGCACACCATACTAGTGCTCTCATACTTAGAGAGACCAATGAAGGTTTTTAGTATATTATGCTATGATGTATACAGTCCACTTATGGTGACTCTCCTGTACTTCCACCACAAATGGGCCGTATACATAGAGGAACAAAATGTCCGAAACAAAGTTACTTTAATTTCCCAATTACACATGTGGAATTTCCTTAATTCAGGTGCTCTTTCTAACCTAACTGTTAATGACAGTGGTATATGATCTTTATCTGTATATGTATACTGAATTTTCATATTAGTTATCATATCATGGAAATCAGCACTAGCCACAGTATGATGTAGCCAAGATGATGAGTCCCATGCTGCACTGACACACGTGTAACTACTAGGTGGAAGCATGAGCTGAGAACAGATAATCAGATCATGCTCATCACAGAAGTGAGACATATGACTAACAAACAAAGAGTTACTCATGTCCCCCAGATTAGCATTCCAGTCCCCTATTACAGAGTAGCAGGTGGTGTTTAGTTCTTGTAACAGAGCACTTAGTTCTCCAAGGCATTCCAGGTATTGTTCTTCATTTCCATTACATTGGTAAGGCAAATACACACCTAGAATAACTACTTTCCGTTAGTTATCTTCTATTTCAATACCTGTAAACCATGATACATTTGTTGTAAATGGTTTAACCCGGCTTTCTAAAGAGTCCCTCCACAAAATAGCTACTCCTCCCGGTGGGTGATCTGCTACTAAACCATCCATAGCATCAGTAGTTGAGACTCCAAACCCATGGAAGTTATCACAGATAGTACTGAGGTGACCTAAATCCTGTTTAAAATACCAAGTCTCCTGCAGGCACACAATATATCATTAGTATTAAACACGTCTACTACATCAGGGTGTAAGAGAAGCCCTTTGTTGGTTTTAGGAAGCCCCCTACAGTTATAAGTAGTCCTTGTCCACCCAGTAGTGAATGGATACCAGATGTTTGCCAGGGGTTGTGACCTGCCTTCTAGGGTGGTGACCTGGCACGAGGCCTCCGAAATATACTGACCTGGGTCTCGAGAAGTCAACGTTTAAAAGGTAGGCGGATTTTCACGTTTTCAGTGCATTGAAATGTTAGATAGATAGATAGATAGATAACTTTATTGTCAATTTGCAACATAGCAACGTTTACAAACTGAAATTCTTTTTGGCTAGAGCTCCATATAAAAAGAAGTTGACTAATAAGTATAAAAGAAAAGAAAATATTGTAAAAATATATGCTACAGCATAGGAAACTGAAATCACAGACAAGTACAAGAATTATCACAGTTACACATAATCTAATAAAATATATTCTATTTTAAGTGGTTGAAAAGTACAATACTCTTGGGTACAAACGATTTCTTATACCTGTCCGTGCGTTGAGTAGACAGAGCTAACCTTCTGCCGGACCTAAGGAATACATAGCAGGAGTGGAGAGGATGGGATGCATCTTTCATGACTTTTTGAAACTGCTTCATTGTTCCTTCCTGTTACAGCTTGTCAAGTGCCTTTGTTTCTGCACCTAATTTTTAAAGAAAAACTTATTATTGACTCTATTGTCGACTTGTAGAAAAGGCTAATGATATTTTTATCTATGTGCAGGTTGCTTAAAACACGCAAAAAATGAAGTCTTTGATTACATTTCTTCACAACCATACTGGTATTTGCACTATCTTTTAGTTGATTGTCAATCATAAAACCTAAATATTTATACTCCTCTACTCTCTCTACAGTTTCTGCATCAATTATAATTGAATCAGGTACGCGACGGTTTTTGGTTCTATAGTCTATTATCATCTCTTTGGTTTTCTTTATGTTTAGGTCTAGAAAGTTTGATCTGCACCAATCAACAAATTGGTGAACTTGGGCTACATATTCATCACATTCATCATTCGAAATTTGACCAATTATTGCTGTGTCATCAACATATTTGACTATTGTGCAATTGTTAAACGCACTTCTACAGTCGTCAGTGTATAGGCTGAAAAGGACAGGGGACATGACACAACCTTGAGGGGCTCCTGTATTAGTGACTAGTATGTTGGACTTAACATTATCCAACGTGGTATACTGAGGTCTTTGACTTAAAAAACTAAAAATCCACTTCAAAATATAATTATTTACTCCCATTCCCATTAATTTATTCAGCAGAATGTGAGGCTGGATAGTATTAAATGCAGAGCTGAAGTCCACATACAGAATCCTTGCTTGTGTGTTCTGTTTGTCAAGATGTTTGCTTATATCATTTACTAAGGTTAAACTTGCGTCCTGAACACTTCTGTTTTTACAATAAGCAAATTGCAAGGTGTCCTTCATATTGCCAACACTGTCACATAAAAGATTCCTCAATATATTTTCTAAGCATTTCATTATATTTGAAGTTAAAGCAACTGGTCTAAAATCATTAAACACTTTGGGAAATTTCACTTTCGCTATGGGCTTGATTTCTGACTCTTTCCATTTGGTTGGCACAACACCCTGATCTATAGAGTCCTGAAAGAGTGTCATTAGCACTGGTGCCAGTTGTTCTGCACAGCATTTGAGTGCCCTGGCTGGCAAGCCGTCAGGGCCCGTGGCCTTGCCAGCTCGAACCCGCTTCAGGGATTGCAGTACGCGTTCCTCTGTTATTAAGATCCTTTCATCTGGAATATTTCGAATAGCTGACATTGCATCATTACACTCCTCACTAAAATCATACCTCTCAAACCTAGCGAAGAAGGAATTCATTTGATTAACATAAGTTGTAATGTCTTGTGGATGTGGTATATTTAGCTTTTCTTTATATCCGCATAAGGTTTTCAGTCCTTTCCACGCATCTTTTGTACTGTTCGTTTTGAATAAACCTTCAATCTTTTCCTTATAAGCCTTTTTTGAGTCTATTATTTTCTTATTGATTCTTTTTTGTACTTCTTTTTGTTGCGTGCTATCATCGTTTACCAAGTATCTTCGTTTTTCATTAAGCATCACTTTCAATTCCTTAGTTACCCAGGGTTTATTATTGGGGTATATCTTAATCACTTTCGCAGGCACTAGTAAATCAAAACAAAATTTAAAGTACGAGTTAAAAATGTCTACGTTGGTATTGATATCCGTCCCGTTTTCTATGAGAACAGACCAGTCCGTGCACTCGAAGCATGTTTGAAGTCTCATGCTGCTTTCATCGTCCCCTTTTCTGATTGTTACCTGTTCATATTTTTCTCTTTTCAGCACTTGTTTATACACCGGCACACAAAACAACATATTATGGTCTCCATTTCCTAGGGGAGGCCTTTTTAAGACACGATAGCTCTCCTTAATGTTACAATACAGCTTATCTAGAGTTCAATTTCCTCTTGTGGGACACTGCACCGTTTGTACATATGTTGATACCTTTTCCTGAAAGTCACAATGGTTGAAGTCACCCAGAATTATCTTGACGCTATCCGGACACTCGTTTTCATATCTGTTGACAATTTTTTAAGGTTTCGGCTGCAGCAGATTCGTCAGCATCAGGAGGAATGTACACGATGAATAGTTCAACTTTGCCGAATTCTCGTGGTAGGTAAAAAGGTCGACATGATGTCATGCCGGGGGCGGGTATTTTTATAAGATTGTTTATTATTTCTTCTTATGCTGTTATGATTACCATTTATTACCACCTCCCGGTCATGCTCTGGGGTTTATATATGATGTTATTAAGCGGGTCGGTATTTCGCTGCCACCACCTACTATGAGGGAAGTAGGAACCCTTTCGAAAGTTGGCCACTGGTCAATGTTGTTGTAATTTTGGTAGTAATCAACCTTAGCCACAAGGAGTCACTCTGGTTACCACTGGGGGAGACATATGTCACGAATGAAATAACTTCTAATTTTCTTTGTATAATTATTATTTACCAACAAGAGAAAAAAAAACGAAACTAACTTTTCACATCCTTTTCCACAAGTTGACATACAGTGTAATTATTCAGTTATTGGGTACAAAAGACCTCAATAAGGACTGGTGGTCACTCCACAGGTTTTCACTTTGATTAATACACAAAACAAATTCAATCACAAATTTTTCCTAGGTTTAACACTGTCCAACTTAATCTTCACTTTCCAGACTTATTTCTTAAACAAAACATATGATCCAAAATACGACAAACATCTAATGGGGAAACCAATGTGAGTGTGTGTGTGTGTGTGTGAATATGTGTTGGTGTGGCACTGGTGGAACCTGATCGTGGGGGGGAAGAGACGCGGACTGAGTTAAACAATACACTCCCAACACACTCAAAGGGGATAATACTTGAACAATATAACAAATATTAAGGTGAAAGGGATATATAATGACCAATGAAACATATTTAAGGGAGGAAAGAGGGGACCATGCGGTCTCAGATGCAGCCCCATAATAAAAATGGAAGAATTGCTATTATTAATTAATAATCAGCCTTAAAAGGGCTTTAAATGACTTTACATATTCAAAGGGAAGATTATTGAATACATGAGAATACTGAATGACTAAGGATTTAGGAAATATTAAGAGATGTTTACGTAACACTTAACACAGACCTGATCGTGGGGGGGAAGAGACGCGGACTGAGCTTAACAATGGATTCCCGCGAAGGCAGGATAGCGTCTATAAGGGTGACTCATTAAGAATTTTTCTTACATTTGATTTCTATAATTACAGATCATTGAGATATGAGATTATTACTAAATTATATAGAATTAATTTTGGTGTAGAAAAAGTGTTACTATTTAAGCTAATGAACTTGATTTCAACTAATACATGAGAAAAACCGTGCTCATTAGATAACTCACTGGGATTTGGCGCGAAAACTGTGTTTGGGTAAGGTTAATGTTACGGCACACCGCCCTTTTTCACTTCCCCTCCAAGGCAGGGTGTCGCCAAAACACGTTACCTCTCCTTAACTGAGGTAACGCTCTCCTGGGGCTCGTGTAGCGGGGATTGGCGAGACGAGAAAAGGGGTGTTTTTACACAAATCACACACAACCACACTATTCCTTTCCTGGTATATTTACAAACAACACGCTTACAGGGTACAGCACAACATTACAGACTCAGGGCACAAAGAGTTCTCCACAAGAGGTTCACCCAGAACACACACAGCCTCCACAAGTCCACACACAGCAACCTCCACAAGTCCATGCACTCCCTTAGTGAGGACAGGGCCTAAGGAAGCCAGGGATGCCATTTCTCCGGCCACCCTGTCCGCTTCCATCCAAGGCCCTGCCCTTCACTCGCCCAGGATGCACACAACAACCTCCACACAGCCAGTCAGCCACTCCCTTAGTGAGGACAGACCTAAGGAAGCCAGGGATGCCATTTCTCCGGCCACCCTGTCCACTTCCATCCAAGGCCCTGCCCTTCACTCGCCCAGGATCGGCCTTCCTCTGCTGTGTCCCTCTGTCTCTGTCTCTCTCACACTCCTCACTCTCTCACTCCCTCGCTCCTTCTCCTTCCAACAACAGCCACGTCTCTCAAACACACCCCACCACGACTGCGTATCGCTGAAAACACAGATACGTAGGTCGCCTTATCTCTGACACATGTCAACTCTCACACGGACCCCTACATCCCCAGGGAGGCCTGAGTGACCTACCGCTCCCTGCCTCTACATCCTATACTTACAATAACTCTATTTACGCAACACTATTTACATGCTAAATGCGTCGCCGCAACACTATCCCCCCCTTTACAATACAGGCGACCCGCCTATAACTCCACCACCACAACCACAGAACAAAAAAACATAACACATAAAATGAAATAAAAATACAATCTTCCTCGCCACACTGCTAAACCATCCGTCAGGCGGTGACGCCGTCCTCTTCGTCCGTCTTCCTCTTGAGCTGCCCTGGACAACCGGTTTCCGCTCAAGGGGAGGAAAGGTGCCTGCTGGCCACCCACCCCCCTCGCGAAGGCGAAACCTAAGGAAGCAAGGGCGCCATCTCCGGCCACCCTCTCCACTTCCCTCCAAGGTACCACGCCCTTCACGCGTCCAGGAGTCAGGCACAGCAGACACAGCTCATCCACTGGCCCCTTGAGGTTCTCACTGTGCCCAGTGCCTCCCAAGAAGACCTCCCGGCATGGATTCCCCTCCACGGCGCCGTCCCTCGACTGCCATGGCTCCAATGTGGCGGACTGGCGGCCGCTTAGGCTGCCTTGGGCCACGGGAGTGTTGCCTGCTGCAAAACTCTCCCGCTCCACTCACAGCTCTTTCCACGCGCTCCTCGGTCTCCGCCCTTACCTCTGTGAGTGACTGGCCAGCTCATCACAGAGGCCCTCGTGCTTTGTCCCTGTGCGTCCATTTCACTGTGTTCTTCCTCTCCCGTCCGGCTCAACCACGGACCGCTACAACACTGTTCTGAGTCACAGAACAGCTAGAATCTCACTTCTTGACACCATTGTTACGGCACACCCCCCTTTTTCACTTCCCCTCCAAGGCAGGGTGTCGCCAAAACACGTTACCTCTCCTTAACTGAGGTAACGCTCTCCTGGGGCTCGTGTAGCGGGGGTTGGCGAGACGAGAAAAGGGGTGTTTTTACACAAATCACACACAACCACACTATTCCTTTCCTGGTATATTTACAAACAACACGCTTACAGGGTACAGCACAACATTACAGACTCAGGGCACAAAGAGTTCTCCACAAGAGGTTCACCCAGAACACACACAGCCTCCACAAGTCCACACACAGCAACCTCCACAAGTCCATGCACTCCCTTAGTGAGGACAGGGCCTAAGGAAGCCAGGGATGCCATTTCTCCGGCCACCCTGTCCGCTTCCATACAAGGTCCTGCCCTTCACTCGCCCAGGATCGGCCTTCCTCCGCTGTGTCCCTGTCTCTGTCTCTCTCACACTCCTCACTCTCTCACTCCCTCGCTCCTTCTCCTTCCAACAACCAGCCACGTCTCTCAAACACACCCCACCACGACTGCGTATCGCTGAAAACACAGATACGTAGGTCGCCTTATCTCTGACACATGTCAACTCTCACACGGATCCCTACATCCCCAGGGAGGCCTGAGTGACCTACCGCTCCCTGCCTCTAGTTAGTTAGTTAGTTAGTTAGTGTAGTATAGAGGCCCTGCCTCACAGCCATGGTGATCCACGCTGGTCCCAATCCTGGCATCCCTGTTCCTTAGGGCCACCTGGTCTGGTATGGTATTTGAGGTCCGGCATCCAGCCGTATAGCCTGGCACTGAGGGTTCGTCCGGTATTATCCGCAGGAAACTGTCCAGGCTAGACTTGAATTTATCCACTGGACTGCCGGTGATGCTCCTCAATTCTTTAGGTAGGGCATTGAAGATCTTAGGCCCGTCGTGGGTCAGACTTGATGCCAGTAGGGTCCTGATCCTCTCTGGGGCTCGGGTTGGCAAGCTGCTCCTTGTGCATTTACGACCACTCCTCTCGGTGGTGTAAGGCTGCAGTGCGATGGGCGCGGGGTTAGGTACCTGTCCTTCCAGGATCTTCCAGGTGTAGATGGCTCTGTACCTGTCCCTTCTCCGTTGCTGTGAGTAAAGCCCCAGCTCCCTGAGTCTGTCCCAGTAGCTGAGGTCTCTCATCCCTCTGATCCGCTTTGTGAAGAACCTCTGCACCCCTTCTAGTTTTTGAATATCACCCCTCTTGTGGGGCGACCACAGCTGACTGCAGTAGTCAAGAAGGGGTTGTATTAGGGTCTTCCAGAGGGTAAGCATGGTTTGGGGCTCCCTAGTGGCAAAGGTTCTTAGTACCCAGCTTGCCATGCCCTTAGCCTTCCTTATTGTCTCCTCAGTGTGGTGATGGAAGGAGCAGTCTTCACTGAGGTATACACCAAGGCATTTGGTATGTTGCTGTGCACAGATTTCATGCCCTCCTTCTGTGAATAATTTCTTTTCCTTTATTTCTTGTTTCTGCCCATGCCGCAGTATCTCAAATTTTTGTTCGTTGAACTGCATGTTGTTTGTTGTAGTCCAGGCGTAGATTGCCTCCAGGTCTTGTTGGAGGCGAGGCACGTCTTCCACCGTGGTAATGGGGAGGCTCACACTGGTGTCGTCAGCGAAAGAGGAGAGGGACGAGCCTCCCACCTTCTCAGCAATGTCTCCTATGTGGATCAGAAAGAGGAGGGGACCCAGTACTGAACCCTGCGGCACCCCGCTGATCACTACTGCTTCTTCTGACCTGTGTCCATCCACGGTGACTGCTTGGAGGCGTCCTGTGAGGAAGGCATGGATCCACACTCCCAGCTTTCCTGTTATGCCGAGAGCCTTGGCTTTGTGGAGGAGGATGCCGTGGTCCACTTTGTCAAAAGCCTTGGCAAAGTCAAGGAACACGACATCCACATTCCTTCCCTCTGCCAGGTTGTGCAGGACCCAGTCGTGGTGTGCCAGGAGTTTTGACAGGCAGGACCTTCCTTTCCTGAAGCCGTGCTGCTTGTCACTGAATAGGTGGTGGTCCTCCATGTGTTGAACTATTCTATTCCGGGCACACTTTTCGAAAATTTTAATAAGGTGGGAAGTGAGGGCTACCGGTCTGTAGTTTTGAGGGAGGCATCTGTCCCCACCCTTATATATTGGACATACAGTGGCCCTCTTGAGTATGTGAGGGATCACTCCTGTGTCCAGAGAGCATTGC
Source organism: Metacarcinus magister (assembly GCA_029783475.1). Classification (NCBI taxonomy): domain Eukaryota; kingdom Metazoa; phylum Arthropoda; class Malacostraca; order Decapoda; family Cancridae; genus Metacarcinus; species Metacarcinus magister. Next base: position 677,465 of record JAPQNM010000038.1, on the reverse strand, counting down.
CACAGCCTGCATAGTGGGTGTGCCAACGCTTTGCTACACTTGAGCAGTAGAATGGCTGGTACTCCGTCTGGACCAGCTGCTGAGTTTGCTTTTAGTTCTTTTATGGCCATTTCAATCTCTCTTTTTGTGATGGTAATGTCTGCCAGCTTGTCTTGGTGTGTATCCTCAGCAAAGAACTCTACTGGGTTGTGTATAATTCTATGGGGCTGTGGGTCACTGAATACTCTACTGTAGTGTTGAAGTAGTAGCTGGGAAGTAATCTTGGGGTCTATTGATATGTTACCCTCGTCATTTTTCAATGGGCCAATCTGTGATTTAATTTTGGAAAATTTTTTGCTGTAACTGAAAAAGTACTTTGGGTTGTGTTTGATATTATTCACGGCTCGGGCTTCTTCATTTATTCTTTGATTTGCGTGAGATTGCTTGAGTTTTTCTTCAACATCCTTTATGTTTTCCATGATTTGCCCTTTCTTTTGTTCTGAGTGACCCTTTGTCAGTTGCTTATTGAGAGAGGCTCTCTTTCTCATGAGGGTTTTCCTGTCCCTAGGTATGTGAGAGTGTCTCTTTGTCAGCTGCCTCTTCACTGGGATGTGTTCGTTGCATATCTCCAGTAGCTTGGCGGTCATGGCCTGCAACATGGTGTTGGGGTCATCTCCTTCCATCATCTGATCCCAGTTGACTTCGCTGGCACTGCATTGCACTTCCTCCCATTTGATGGTATCACTGAAGAGGTTGTATTTTGTGAAGGGAGATGATCCTTGTGTGTTGTTTCTTGGTCGTCTTCCCCCATCCCTCCTGTACGCAGTGTTTATAGTTATTAGGTTGTGGTCAGAAAAAATTGTTTTCTCCACCCGGTAATCACTCACTGAATCTTGGTTATTTGTGAAGAAGAGGTCCAGGATGTTATTAATCCGGGTGGGTCTCGTCATCTGTTGTGTGAGGAATGCCTTTCCTGTGACTTCAAGAAGAATTCTGGCCTGTGCTTGATCCTCCAAAGTACCACCAGAGATAGAACCTTCCGGCCACTTGATGCTTGGTAAGTTGAAGTCACCACATATTATGACGTCTGGCATGGGTTGCGGGAGGCCTTCTATTACTTCTGCCATGCTATCCACAGCCTCTTTAAAATTTTGTAAGGAGCATTGTGGTGGGCGGTAACAGTTAATCACAAGCAAGTCTATTGCGGTAAGGTGGACAGCTACTATTTCTGCTTGGCCGTTTGATAGGGATAGGGTTTCTTTTGCTCCCAAGGAAAGGTCATTTCTGATATAGAGTATAACTCCTCCATGGCTTCTTCTTTCCCTATCTGTTCTGTACTGTGTGTAGTTGTTGATGTGTATCTCTGCATCTTTCACCTCACTACTTAGGTGGGTTTCTGTAAGGGCAATAAACATTGGGTCTTCTTCTGCTGCGAGCTCTGCTAGGAAGGGTACTTTGTTTACTCTATTTACACAACACTATTTACATGCTAAATGCGTCGCCGCAACATTAATAAGATGTTACATCATCTTTTGTCTTATCAAACTTATGAAGGGAAATCTAGTTAAGTTAATTACTTTAAGATATGGAGTTTGATTTTAGTTGGAAATGAATGTTATTTAAGCTAATATAAGGAAATAATTTTCTTTTCATAGAAAACTGATTTAAAGAATGGTAGGGGGGGGAGGTACTGTACAAGACATAAAGATTTCGGGCATTACAATGATACCACTAAATATTCAATATCCTTCACACTGTGGCTTTCTTTGACGATCACCTGCGAATACCATCTCTCGTTTACGCACAATGCCACCCCGCCTCCTCGCTCCTTGTCCACACCTCTCTGGTCAGATCACATCTATGTTCACAGTACTATCTGCATCTTGATCTTGCAGCCATGTTTCCCTCAAAGCGATTAATGCACTGTCCCTATATTCTTCTATATACTTGCAGTTTGCAGACAGCTCATCAATTTTGTTTCGTATGGATCGTACCCGATATTACCAAACTACCAGATAATATTAAGGAAAACTGAGCCTACCATCGTGTTCGTGATACATTGATGCATATCATGAGCGTAAAATAGTTACAATAACACTACACCTAATATAAGATAATGGAAGGAAAAGGAAATAGTGCATAAACATTTTTTGTCTGATTTTTTTTATTTAAACTCACTGTAACTCCCTTAGCTTTACTCGCATTGCATTTTGAATCACTGATTCAAAATCTGCCCATTTTTCCGATCCTTATGGTGTGTAACAAGTACTGATAAATAGAATATTAGGTGGTTAAAATGGCTGATAAAGTAAAATTACTGCAAACTATAACCTACCTTCCACTGCCAGAAGCACCCAGCACTCAGCAACTTGAGGCTGCATCTCTCCTGTTGCAAGTGACACTCATCCGTCACCCTCCAGTTTGCAGTAATTTCAATTGATCAGCCATTTTAACCACCTAATATTCTATTTATCAGTACTTGTTACATACCATAAGGATCGGTAAATTGGACAGATTTTGAATCAGTGACTCAAAATGCAATGCGAGTAAAACTAAGGGAGTTACAGTGAGTTTAAGTAAAAAATGTAACAAAAAATGTTTATGCACTATTTCCTTTTCCTTCCATTATCTTATATTAGGTGTAGTGTTATTGTAACTATCTTACGCTCATGATATGCATCAATGTATCACGAACACGACGGTAGGCTCAGTTTTCCTTAATATTTTCTGGTAGTTTGGTAATATCGGGTTAGAGTACAACATTTCAATGCATTGAAAACGTGAAAATCCGCCTACCTTTTAAACGTCGACTTCTCAAGACCCAAACCAGTATATTTCGGAGGCCCCTGTGGCGGGTAAAAGTGACGACTCGCCACACCCCGTCTGACACCTGCCTCGGCGAGGTGTGAAAGGCTGCCGATACAAAGGTTATACCCTAGATCCCCAACAGTATAACTGTGTTAGTCTATTCTAGAAAGGAATCACCAAAACTTTTATCTATATGTTTCAACTACAAGTCATTGCATTTTGTTTAGTATTTTAATTATATTGTCGTGAAAATATTTATTCTCATGGTCCCTGAGTCTCTCTGACGTCACGGATGTAAACAAACACCAATACCCACAGCGGTGAGGCACCACCACGCGTTGCCATACTAGCATACGTGACACATCTCTGCTGCACCGTCACCTGTCCCCAACACCTCATAGTAGCCGAGGAAGGAAGCAGCCCGGCGGCAGCCACCCCACGTAGGCTGTCAGGTACACTTGTGTCTCCGCCGCGTACCTTGTCCCAACCCACGATGCTCCCCACCTTCAGGAAGGCCGTCGAGGTGACGCTCTCCAACTGGCCCGCGCTGCAGGTAGGTGGCAGGTTGATGCTTTCTTGGCCACGCCATGGCATGGCAGGTGGGTGGGTACTGTGAGGTGGCTGCGTGCAACACTCAACCCAAAAATGTTCACAGGCAAGTAGAAGTCATTTCTGACATTAGCACAAGCTGCCCTCAGATTCCACTGGTTGGTATTTATTTATTCTTTTTTTTCTTCTTTTTCCAGTTTGCTGTACAGCAGCAGGCAGGAGGAGCAGAGAGTGCAGCCATAGCAGAGTGGATGGTGGGAGTCACAGAACAGTACTTTTATGACAATGGTGAGTGAATGGTGACTCAAGCCTCTTGGCCTTTCAAGTAAAAGCCAAAACACAGCGAGCGCACAACACAACAGTGCCAAACATCTTTGTGCAGCATATAGTTACACCAGTCTTTTTTTTCCCCTCTGTTTCACTCATTTGCATCACTTCTTCGTACACTGTGAGGCTTCGTCAGCCTGTGGTGATGCAAAGCAGTAATGTTGCCTTGTAGACTAAACAAAGTGTTATAATTTTCTCTGTTTACAAGTGTATATTAGAAATCAAAGAATATTGTGTTTGGATGAATGTGTCTCACTAAGATAATTGTTCCATCAGCCTTAATATGTTGATATTATTTTTACCTAACTACATTATTACCATTCTTTTTTGTTTGTGGTAAAGATTCGTAAGACGACCCATTCGATATCTATTTACCTGTATAATGCACTGCAAATTCAACCTCAGAAACTTGTTCAGATCACCTCAAACAGTTATGTCGCTGAATTACAGAAAAAAATTAGATTTTTTTTTTTAAGGTTACATTAGGTTTGGTTAGGTTTTGTTACGTTTAGGTAGGTTTAATTAGGTTTGATTGTTAGTTTTGGTTAGGCTTATTTAACTGCAGCTCTTGAAAGGTTGCTAACAAAGCAATTTTTTTGGTAAATTTTTACATCTTCACCAGAATGGCGTGTGGCTACGAAAGAAAATGGCGTCTGCACCTCGCACAAACCCCCCTACTTTTAGTCATAGAAAACATTTGATAGCTTCTAAATTAACATAACATTAATTAACTTTATCTTAACTTATATTGACAAACAACAGAACATTGTTCAAACCAAACCAAACTTTACTTTCCAAAGAGAAGGAAAAATAAAATATTCTTATTTTTTCTGTAATTCAGCGGCATAATTGTTTGAGGTAATCTGAACAAGTTTCTGAGGTTGAATTTGCAGTGCATTATAAAGGTAAGAAGATATCGAATGGGTCGTCTTACGAATCTTTACTTTGTTTTCTTTGGTTGAATATTTTTTAAAGTAACCTGACCAGCAATGACTTCTGTCGCTCATCTACAGAGGACCTGGAGACAGAGGAGGTGGCTGAATACCTAGCGACAATAATGGACCAGGAACTCAACACGATGGTGGAGGATGAGTCTGATGTAGAGGTAAGCAGCTGCCCTCACTACACCATCAGTTCCTCTACAAGAAATCATATCACCACCAACACCACCAGTTCCTTTATACAACAAAAACACTATCACCACCATCATCAATCCTTTATAAAGCAAACACACTACGACCAACACCACCAGCTCCTCCATACTACAAGCATATCACCACCAACATCACCAGTTCCTTTATACAACAAATCCCACCAACATCACTGATTAATTCTGTATACAGCAATTACCACCACTGCTTCAAAACTTTTCTCCCAAGCAAATCACATTGAAAAGTCCACAGGTAGGCATGGAAAGTAATGGCTATGGGAGGTGACGAACCACATAACACCAAATATTTGTTTTTCTCCCAGCCCAAACCCAACCAGGGGAGGCGGGTATTAAAGAAAGGAAATGATAGGCCAAATAACTTGACACATCATTCTGGCTTCCACCCCTCCATCATTCTGGCCCTCCCTGGATTGGTGAAAAGGAATAAGTTTCTACATTCGCATGACTTGTATGAAATAAATATGATCAGGATTATTTAATGAGTTAGCTATATTATTTTTATAAAAAAGGTACCATTATTTGTTAATTTATATTACTAAGCTGAAAGATTATTATTATATTATTAAAAACTCGAGTATTATTTATGTTGAAGTCAATGATGCTGTGTAGATCCAAGGTAGGTAAGTGAATAATATTGGAAATAATTAAATAAATGTAAATTCAATCTGCTTATCCAACCTATCTTGACTCTACACACATCATCGTTGATTTTGATGTAAATAATACTCAAGTTCTCATTAATATCATAATAATCTTTCGGCTTGGTAATGTCAAATAACAAATAATGGTACATTTTATATAAAATAAAAATACTATATAACTCATTGAATAATCCTGATCATATTTATTTAATACAACAACAAAAATCACAGACTATATATAGTCTGTAGTCATGATAATGTTACAGCTGATGTCTTGGTTTTGCCATCACACTAGTTCATCTGTGCTGCTGCTCTGAACGTGCTCACATCCTTTACTTAATAGTTTTCATAGGAATAGGAACTTTCATTGCGAGTAATTTGACTGCAATTTGTGCACTCTTTGCTCATCATTATCATCATAATACTCTTCCCTATAGAGAATAGCATACACTAATGAAGTTGTTCCGATTAGAAAATGTTCATTGCAATAAACAAAAAAGTACATAGTACATGCTATAAATTTCATCATTTAGATAAAAATTTAAAGATAAGTCACCATTGTACCGTTCTGCCAGATTGGACGGTGTTTGTGTCGCTATTACCAGCTGTGTGTGGAAGGGAGCGATGCACAGGTGCTAAGTGACCTTTCAAAAATCCCTGTAGGCATCAAGTCACCCTGCAGAGTCCAAGACCTTTGTCATGAGGAAGAAGAGGTGAATCATATGTACTTTTATTGTTTTCCAAAACCATAGCAATCAGTTTAGATATACATCTTTATCAATCTACCCACTCAGGGTTCTGTCCTATTACCCACTCTTTCTATTATTCATCAGCGCTCTCCTAAATCTGACTCAATGCCCTATCCACTCCTATGCTGATGACACTACCTTGCACTTTTCAATGTCGTACAACAGACACCCAACCCAACAAGAATTAAGTGATTCAAGGCAAGATGCTATAGGACGCCTAACTTCTGATCTTTCACTAGTTTCTGATTGGGGCAGAGCAAACCTGGTTCTGTTCAATGCCTCAAAAACTTAATTTCTACAACTATCTACTCGACATAACCTTCCAGATAACTATCCCCTCTTCTTCAATGACACTCAACTTCCCCTCTCCTCCACATTAAACATTCGGTCTATCCTTTACTAGAAATCTAAACTGGCAATTTCATATCTCTACTCTTGCTAAATCAGCTTCCAAGAAGTTAGGTGTCCTATGGCGTCTGCATCCATTTTTCTCTCCTTCTCAGGTGCTTGCTCTGTACAGGGACCTTATCTGCCCATGTATGGAGTATGGCTCTCATCTCTGGGGGGTTCAACTCATACAGCATTATTAAACAGGATGGAGTCTAAAGCTTTTTGACTCACCAACTCTCCTCCTCTAGCTGACTGTCTTGATTCTTTAAGTCATTGACACAATGCTGCATCTTAATCTATTTTCTACCGCTATTTCCATGCTGACTGCTCTTCTGAACTTGCTAACTTCATGCCTCTACCCCTCCTGCGGCCTCGCTGCACAAGACTTTCTACTTCTTCTCATCCTTACTCTGTCCATCTTTCTAATGCAAGAGTTAACCGTATCTTCAATCTTTCATCCCTTACACTGGTAAACTCTGGAACTCTCTTCCTTTGTCTGTTTTTCCACCTGGCTATGACTTAAACTCTTTCAAAAGAGGAGTGTCAAGACACCTCTAATGTCAACTGGACCTCCACCCCTTGCTTCTTTTCTCCTACTGTCCTCTTTACAGGGTCTGGCGACAAGCAGGATTTTTTTTTACATATGAATGTTTTTCCCTTAGCCAGTATCCTTTTAATGTATAAAAAAAAAAAAAAAAAAAAAACCGTTTAGTTTCTTTTTCTGTAAATAAGAATGAAAATAATGAAGTTGAATAAAAAGCTGCAAATGAGTCACCCACTAACTTTTCTACCAGCAGTCAGACAAACCACCGCAGTTAGTAGACCGTTTGGGTGCACTGCAGCTGGCTGAGGTGCCGGGCAGACTTGAGCCACAACCCCGGACGGCAGAGCAGCTGAGTGAGGAGGCAGAGGGCTGGACGATGGTCCAGAAAAAGAGACAGAAGTGATAATGGTCTTAATAAATATTTAACATTGGCTGTCAAGTGTATTTATGCTTATTCCTGATGCCAACACACAAGTTCTCTATCTGGTGCTTATACTCGGCAACAAAATTTCCATCCAATGGAAAAGTTTTGCTTAATCACACTTGCTGGACATGAAGGCTATGCAGTACATTAATCTACAGGAAAGGGTATATCTATACTCGTGAAACAAACTATTTGAATTTGCTACCTAAAGACTGGCCGATTGAAGATATATTTTCGAAAACAAAATGGTAAGGGTTACATGCCCCATACTAAGGGGTGAGGGCATGTTAATGTCACCTAGAGACTTGTTAGGATAATTTCAACATAGCACATGAGTTGTGTTCATTTGATGCTAGATTATTGCTGGAGAAATTTGAACGTGTTCAGTGGCGTATATTGGGGGTCATTCGGTCATGGCTCTCCCCTTTTATCCCAGTAGGACTACATATCTGCAGATTTAAATATGTATGCAATATATCCATCCTGAGGCCTAAAAATGCTTACTTTTCAAAAACTTTCTCCAGACCCTGCTGTAGAGGCTGTGATGCGTTCAGTAGCGCAAGAGGGGGGGCTGTGCGAGCTGTACATTATCCACACGCGCGAAAGTAATCAGGCTCAGCTGAGCGCTACAGAAATGGCGGCTCCCATTGAATAGACCAATTTCCTCAGACCAAAAATTGTACATATTATCAATCCTTTAATGGTAAATATATTTAATTTCAATATACTAATGGTCTTTCAGCTTAAATATGCGTCATATATTAAATAAATTCAGTTTTTTTTTTATGCCAAAATATGACGTCACTTCGGAACGCACTGTGATTGGTCGTGACGTGAGTATCTCTTAGCCACGGTTCAGCTGAAAAACATTCGGGTTGTGTTTACTTGTGCCTTTTTGTCCTTATAAACATGTCTCAGGAAAGCAGACGAAATTATAATTGCTTTGTGCCATTGTGCAAAAACACTACAAAGGCAACACCAAGTAAACGTTTTATAAGTGTGCCAAAAAATAAGAAAATAAGGGGTGGGATTATCGAAAGCTCGTAACGGCCGCTAAGATCATCGTAGCGCCTATGATAATCGTAGCACCCTTGTAAGTCGCTAAGGTGTATTTTCAAACAAATGTTACGATGATCCATCCGCCATATTTGCTCGTAGCGCTACGATTCCTGGCGAGCACCCTTAAGCTGATCGTAGGGACGCGCAGTGGAATTGAATTGAAGGTTTCTCCAATAAACAACCCGTGTATATGTCTAGTGATGCTCGACTTTGTTTATTCTGTGAACGAAGATGGAATTGCAAGTGCTTTTATAACATGACTTGACTTTACAAAGAGCGATGAGACGTGAGAGGTCATACACAGACAGAATATATCCATTTGCGTAGTGACAAACATTTACTTATATATTATAGATTTCCCAGACAAGAACTCCTTCATTGGTGTGCTAGACTAGAACCACGAGTTGGACCAGCCACAAAAAGATCCCGTGCTGTGCCATGTCATTTGCAGGTGTTGATAACATTACGATTTTATGCAAGTGGGACATTCCAGAGTGTGTTGGCAGACACAGTAGGCTTAACACAGGGGTGTGTGAGCAGAATAATTAACAGAATGACATACGAGTTGTACAGGATAGCTCTTAGGGAAGTTATGATGCCCAGAGGTAATTAGAGAATGATAAATTGGTAAATATATCGATCCGGACATTCCCTCTTATAACCTAAACATAACCTAGCGTAACCTTACTTAACCTAACATAAACTAAACTAACAACTGCTCTACTCAGAAAACGGCTGCCAGACAAAATAAAGAAAAGAAGGAAATTTAAACTGCAATCTCTGATATTAAACTGATTAATATAGGTAACCTAATCTAACCTAACCTAACCTGTTCCACTCACATATGGTGACTTCTTTAATGGTAGGGAATTATGACACACAGTCACACTTTAGCATTCCCCAGGGTACCTACCATTATCTTATCACCTACTTGGTTGGGGGCAAATAAATCACAATAAGTTATAATCCTGTAATAGCAAAATATTTCACCATTTATCATACCTATACAGTACTATTAATGATAGCATGAAAAGAAAAGGACTTATTTACAGACAAAAAAAAAAAAAAGGAATGTATCATACTATCTAAATAGTATTCATAATCCCTCTGTATCAAGTAACCGAGAGAGAGAGAGAAAGCTGACACATCGTTCTGCACCTGGCCTGGTCTTAATCCCAGGAGATAGCGACCCCTTCCAATTATCAGATTAACAGGGTCACCCTTTTCTCAAAACTCCCCAGAGTCCTATATCACCTTTTCCGCAGGTGTCCACGAGTGCTGTTACTATCACTCCTTATCCCTCTTGACTCCTAAGGAATTTCCTCTCAAGTCGGGATGGCAGTTCCTTATCCTTCATCTCTCGACCCAGTCAAAAGTTCATCTGTCACACTCAGTTCACGGCAAGCAGTCAGTCTGGATAGAGGTCCTTCATCCCTCTATCCAGGCTGCTACCAGATCAAAATCAGAGTTCAGTTCAAGCACCCAGCCAGGGTAGAGGTCCATCATCCCTCTACCCTCTGGCTACTGACATCAGAATCAGATCACCTTCAGACTCTGGCGAGATCAGTCATTCGGTCCTCCCAGTCACGACTTCAACTCAAACCTCTCTCGGCTTCATCATATCAATCAATCGGTATAAACAAATCAAGATCTCAAGAATTATCAACTGTGTCTTACCATACCTTGCCTGGAATGAAGAACTGAACCATCAAAACGATTTTAATATAGGAAATATGGAAATTAAATATGAAATCTTTGTAAAAAAAAAATGTTTTGCTATAAGAAAGTAGGTACTGTAGCAACATGTGACAAAAATTCCTTCAGAGGCCTCAACATTCTCCTGAAATGGTTACATTTTTAATAATTTTAATCATTATAAGCATAAATAAGATATTTTCCTTGGCAAAGAAAACCACAAAATAAAAGAAGGAATTATATATATAAACATTGAGAGGACTCCACTGGCAAATCAATCACAATAACTTATTATGTATTAGCAAAATATTCTTCCATTTATCATACCGGTACAGTATTATTAATGAGAAAATGAAAAGAAAGGGACTTATTTTAATATTGGCAAGTGTATAGTAATAAATATTGGTAGGGAAAATCCTCAAAACAGATACAATATAAACAGGGTAATGCTGAATAGGTCAGACTGTGAGAGGGATTTGGGTGCACAGGTTAGCTTAGACCTCCATCCCAGAAAACAATGTATTGAGGCTAGAAATAGGGCTAATAGGTTTAGGTTAGGATTCATTGCTAGGAGTAGAAGTGCTGAGGTTATTTTAAAGTTGTATTTAGCGTTAGTCAGACCTCACCTCGACTGTGAGAGGTGGGTGTAGGTAATAAGGGGGTATAGGATTAACAGGAACTACCTAGTGCAGGCCTCCGGGCCTTTTGTAGCTTCTTTATATTCTGTTGTTCTTATTTAGAGATTAAAAATAAAGGAAATTTGGAAATGAAACATAAGATCTGAGTCAAAAAAAATTATGTTATAGTAAAATAGCACCATGAGCAATATTTGGTGAGTGATCACACACCCTTTCAGTAAAGTCTTTCAGAAAGTAATTTCGATACTCAAATACTTGTTCAGATCACCTCAAATAGTTATGCCGCTGAATTACAGAAAAAAAATGCGTTTTAGGTTAAGTTAGGTTAATAATTAGGTTTAGTTACGTTTAGTTAGGTTTGGTTGGGTGAATTTTGGTTATTCTTATTCAACTGCAGATCTTGGAAGGTTATGCTAACAAAGCAATTTCTATTTTGTAAATTTTTACATCTTCACCAAAATGGCGTGTGCTACGAAAAGAAATAGCATCTGCACCTCGTACAACCCCCTACTTTTACTCATAGAAAACATTTGATAGCTTCTAAATTAACATAACAACCTAAATAAACCTAACTAAACTTAACGAAACCTAACGTAACCTAAAAAAATTATAAATCGTTTTTTTCTGTAATTCAGTGGCATAACTGTTCGAGGTGATCTGAACAAGTATCTGAGGTTGAATTTGCAGTGCATTATAAAGGTAACGAGATATCGACTGGGTCGTCTTACGAATCTTTACCATTTTCTTCCCCATTTCTTTCTTACTCATGCTTTGTATTCTTGTTACTGTTATTCCTAAACTTTCCATGTTTTTCCTAGCATCTTTACTTCATGCATCTGATCCTTCTTTTAACATGTCCTTCATTACTTTTTCTACCATCTCATTTCTATCTCCCTATAGTGTGCTCTAGATGTATGACATTTTGCTTTTTATGAGCCTTAAGGCTGATAAAGGTGCAGACGCTATTTCTTTTCGTAGCACACGCCATTTTGGTGAAGATGTAAAAATTTACCGAATAGAAATTGCTATTGTTTCAAAAAGTGATGACCCTATTTCTCCTCTTATTCCTTCTGCTGTGTATTTCCTAGCATTGGAGTGTATTTGTTTACATTTTCAGACTACATTGTGATTGGCTCCCACTTCATGAAATCGCTCTTCTGATTGGTCTAGCGCCAATCAGCTGAGCTGCATTATGGACGGTCGGAACGAAACGGAACGGGTTTTACGATTACATCATTACGATCATCGTGAGCTACGAGCGTTGCTGCGAGCTTTAGAAAATACACCTTAGCGGTTATCGTAGGCCACGATAAAAGATGGCCGCTACGAGCACGTAACCATGATCGTAGCGGCGTCTGGCTACGATCTTTCGATAATCCCACCCAAGGACTACTCCAGTCTGGCTACCTGGAGTGTTTGAGGGAAGGAGTCACTGTACTGGCAGACCGTGGTTTTAAACAACTAGAAACTGAGCGGGCTGCAAGGGGATGCAGATTAGTGCGCCCTGTAAGTGTTAAAAAAAAAATGAGCAGCTATGTGCTAGAGATGTCCTAGACATGAAAGTAGTTGCTGCTCTGAGAATATACATTGAGAGGGTGATTCGGCGGGTCAGGTCGTATAAATTCCTCAATATGCATGCGTGTGTTCCACTAAACATGGTAGATCTTTTGGATGACGTAGTAAAAATTGCATGTGTGCAGATAAACTTGCAAGACCGTATTGTTAAGGTGTAAAATTTATCATCCGAATATTGTGAGTGTAAGGGGTATTTGACGATCAACCGTATATAAGAAGGAAATATATATATATATATATATATATATATATATATATATATATATATATATATATATATATATATACATATATGTCATGGGTGGAATTTTAGGCCTACGAGACAGAGGAGAGCTACGTCATGGCTAAGGAATGTGGGGTCCCGGAAAGTTTCCTGGGTGTACGTGACACAGCTGGGGACGCTTCGTTGAGTGGAATATTCCTTTTTGACGTCACCCGTAGGCCTGTGCCGCTACCAATGAGAAGGCTGCATTTCAGACAAGGAGTGTGGGTAGAACCCAAAATGCATTATATCCATGGGGGGGTATTATCAAGCTGGGAGACATTTTCTGCATGCAAGCAGGTCTACTTAATTGTAGGGATAGTTGCATGATGTGTAACATTTACGCGCATGTTAAATAACGGTTGTGTTATACAAATGAACACAACCAAGATATGCCGTGTGGCAGCGTGTGTCATGTCGGTGACCCGGGCGGGGTAGCGGCGACCCGTGCTGACCCGGCCCGCGGCATGCCGCGAGCAGACAGTCTTGTGGGGTCGCGGCTGAGTTAGGTCGAGGTCGGGGTGAATTCTTTTTCCACGCTGTTTCTCGCGTCGCCATTGCAATCTTGCATAGTCAGGTGGACTGCAGTTGTATGGTGGCGCGAGGAATTGCGTGGAGTTTCTTTGAGAAGAAACTGGTGGTGAGTGAAGTGGAGTGAAGGTAAGTGGAGGAGCTAGCTGTGTGGAGAGGTCCAAGGTGGACGCCACGTGGAGACGGTCCAAGGTGGACGCCACGTGGAGACGGTCCAAGGTGGACGCCACGTGGAGACGGTCCAAGGTGGACGCCACGTGGAGACGGTCCAAGGTGGACGCCACGTGGAGGCTGAGCTAGTGAGTGGAGAGGTGGAGTTTAGCTGTGTGGTAGCTAAGTGGAGCTTGAGTTTAGCTGTGTGGAGGAGTCCAAGGTGGACGCCACGTGGAGGCTGAGCTAGTGAGTGGAGAGGTGGAGTTTAGCTGTGTGGTAGCTAATTGGAGCTTGAGTTTAGCTGTGTGGAGAGGTCCAAGGTGGACGCCACGTACAGGTACAGAGCTAGCTAGTGGAGTTGTCTCTGAGTGGAGGCTGAGTCTAGCTGTGTGGAGAGGTCCAAGGTGGACGCCACGTGTCTCTGAGTTTAGCTGTGTGGAGAGGTCCAAGGTGGACGCCACGTACAGGTACAGAGCTAGCTAGTGGAGTTGTCTCTGAGTGGAGGCTGAGTCTAGCTGTGTGGAGAGGTCCAAGGTGGACGCCACGTGTCTCTGAGTTTAGCTGTGTGGAGAGGTCCAAGGTGGACGCCACGTACAGGTACAGAGCTAGCTAGTGGAGTTGTCTCTGAGTGGAGGCTGAGTCTAGCTGTGTGGAGAGGTCCAAGGTGGACGCCACGTGTCTCTGAGTTTAGCTGTGTGGAGAGGTCCAAGGTGGACGCCACGTACAGGTACAGAGCTAGCTAGTGGAGTTGTCTCTGAGTGGAGGCTGAGTCTAGTGAGTGGAGAGGTCCAAGGTGGACGCCACGTGTCTCTGAGTTTAGCTGTGTGGAGAGGTCCAAGGTGGACGCCACGTACAGGTACAGAGCTAGCTAGTGGAGTTGTCTCTGAGTGGAGAGGCTGAGTTTAGCTGTGTGGAGTGGAGTCCAAGGTGGACGCCACGTGGTCTATGAGCTAGCTAGTGGAGCTTGAGTTGAGGCTGAGTTTAAGGTGAGAGTCTGGTTTGTCCTGCCCCCTTGTGTTTAAGGTGGGAGTCTGGTTTGTCCTGCCCCCCTTGTGTTTGTGGTGGAGTTTCTTTGCAGAAACAGCGTGTGGGAGGACAGAGGGAGACGTGTATATGGATACCACGTGTGCCCCCCCTCACCCCGCGCTCGCTACATCCACGGACGCCGCCCACGCCTGCACCTACGCGCACGCCCGCACCCACGTGTGTACGCGCGCCCGCGCACACTACTTCCTCGAGAGTAGGAAGGTCGTGAGTACAGTAAGGAATCTTAAGGTTTACAATTAAGTTCTTTATAGCCAGGTTAGCGAGTGAATGGTGTGAGAGTCTTTAATAATCTTTCCGTTTCAGGGGAAGCTTATTTAAATAAACTAAAGAAGCTTGTCTTACTTGTTTAATTTGCCAAACACTCTGGGTACATTAGATTTAAAACTTAGGTGCTACAGAGCCTCCCGAAGGTGAGCGAAGAGAGGTTGGTGTCGGGAGGCTTGTAATTATCCTACAGATTTATCATCACGAGTTCTACAATAAATAAAATATTGTTACGAAACAGGAGGTAGAACCTGAACCCGTGACAATATATATATATATATATATATATATATATATATATATATATATATATATATATATATATATATATATATATATATATATACTATAAGAATTTCATCCATTCTTTATTAGATACCCTGATACTCCAACATGAAAATACAACTCATGACTGAGAACCATACGATCTGCAGAGTTCAAGAAACACTGTGTTTTCCCAGAAAGCAAGACATTTTTTTCATTAGATTTGTGCAGTATGTGGAGTCATACTTGACCCTGATTATCTTGATATGATTGTTAGATTCAAAGTTTGGGTCAGCAACGCAGAATAGAGCCATATTTTCTCTAGTCATATACATAAGCATCTGCACCTGTGTTAAATGTTCCGTGGAGCCAAAATAAACTTCATAACATAATAAGTTTCCTGGAGCGAAATTCATATTTAGGAAATAATAACACACTTACTACATATAAAAATATCCTTAACTAATGATATTTTAATATGCCGTCTTAACAGCGCCTAAACCCTATCTCTGAACACCTGGGTTTGTGGAATGTATGTCTTCCCTTGCTTTTGCGTCCACCCACATCTGGATCATTCCACCTTCCATGTGGTAATTCCACCTTAACATTTATGGTCACGACACATCGATGTGTCAGTGTGGGCACTGGTGGGTAGGGCCATATTTGTGTGAGACAGGCAGGTGTAGGGGCGGGCAGTGAGTGATTTACATTCCTGTGGTGAAAGGAAACCATATATATTTAAGCTATTTCAACGTTAAAGTCTTAGTTTGACCTTAAAGTGTATTTATTTATCTATCAGCATCAATGCAGGTTTCTTATAGCTTGCTAAATGTGGTGGGGACGATAGCAGTATCCAGTTTCCCTCCTCAAAACGCCTCTTGTATTCTACAGCTTCATAGGCATGAAAATACAATAAAAACTTACCACATCATTTGAGGAAGGATCAGTGGCCATCGTATGGTGGAAGGAGTGCTCCTAGCTCCAATAGATATAGTTTGTGGTGGTGACAAAGGGATCAGCAGTGGCCATCTTTCAGCTGTGTTGACTATAGCTCCAACCGTCCACGGTTGTGACGTCACAACATGGCGCCAGCTGTTTTTGTGCGCAAGATTTTTTCTGATTTTAAATTGTCTGTATCATAAAAATAACCATTCTTATTGAAAAATTACCTTCACTGCAGTGATATATGAGGCTTGAAGAATTTATTTTATTCATTGGCTAAAGTAGAGGAAATTGGTCTATTGCATTATGATAGCATAGTTAGGGAAATTCGTACAGGGCAGGAACAGTATATACCTAAGAGGAGGATTAGGTCAAATAGAAATAATCCAAAATGGATGAATAGCAGCATTAAAAGGGAAATTGGATTAAAAAGGGGACTCTATAGGAAAATTAAAAGGGGAGAAGTACAGGTAGTAGGGCAGTATAATGACCTAGCTAGGAAAGTTAAAAAGGATATTAGGACCGCAAAGAGGAATTATGAGGTTAGGATAGCTAGGGATGCCCAGAAGGATCCAAAGGGATTCTAT
This sequence comes from Metacarcinus magister, assembly GCA_029783475.1. NCBI lineage: Eukaryota > Metazoa > Arthropoda > Malacostraca > Decapoda > Cancridae > Metacarcinus > Metacarcinus magister. The sequence goes on along the minus strand of JAPQNM010000038.1, from coordinate 660,866 downwards.
CAGCTGTACAAGGCTAAAACAAAGGAAAGAATAGGACCTCTTAAAGGAATGGATGGCAGCTTGATAGAAAATGGTGAGGAAATTAGTAAGGAATTAAGTAAATACTTCTTGTCCGTATTTTCTCAGGAAAAGTCGGGTAGGGAACTGGAGCCAGTACAGATCTTTAGGGGACAAGAGGTTGATAAATTAAGCGAAATAGTCATAAGTAGGGAAGTTGTTAGTAGGGAAATAGATAGACTTAAAAAGACTAAATCTCCAGGGCCGGACGACATTTTTCCGAGGATTCTTAGGGAATGTAGAGAAGAACTCGTTGAACCCATTGCGATGATTTTTAGAAAATCCCTAGACACAGGAGTAGTTCCCAGGCTACGGAGGCAGGCAAATGTAGTTCCTATATTCAAGAAAGGAGATAAGGCAGAAAGTAGTAACTACCGCCCAATTAGTTTAACATCAGTGGTAGGCAAGATGCTAGAAGCTATCATAGCAGGGGCAATTAGAAAACATTTAGATGATCACAAGCTAATAAGACATAGTCAACATGGTTTTAGCAAGGGGAAGTCCTGCCTGACAAATTTATTATCCTTCTATAGGAAAGTATTTGATAAGGGGAACGAGTATGATATAGTTTATTTGGACTTCAGTAAAGTCTTTCACAGAGTACCCCATAGGAGACTGTTAAGTGAAGTCAAGGCTCATGGCATAGGTGGGAAGGTACTAGAGTGGATTAGGGGATGGCTTACTAGTAGGGAACAGAGGGTACAGATTAATGGGAAGAAATCAGAATGGGGTAATGTCACTAGTGGGGTACCACGGGGATCAGTACTAGGACCGTTGTTATACATAATCTATATAAATGACTTAGATACAGGAATAAACAGTGATATCAGTAAATTTGCCGATGACACAAAGATAGGAAGACCGGTAAAGAATTTAGATGATGCTAGGATGCTGCAGGATGGCTTAAATAGGTTGTACGAGTGGTCAGAGAAATGGCAGATGCAGTTTAATGTTAACAAGTGTAGCATTATGAGTGTAGGTAAAGGTAATAGGTCTGTAGACTACACATTAAATGACACTATTTTAGGAAGGTCATATAGTGTGAGGGACTTAGGAGTTCAAGTAAGCAGTGACTTGCGGCCCAGGGAACAGTGTATTATAGCTAGAAATAAGGCCAACAAGATACTGGGATTTATTAGTAGGTGTGTGACAAATAGGAGTTCTGAGGTCATTCTGAGGTTGTATTTAGCGCTAGTTAAACCCCACCTAGATTATGCAGCTCAATTTTGGTCCCCTTATTATAGGATGGATATAGGCTCCTTGGAGGCAGTCCAGAGAAGAATGACCAAGATGATTCAGGGGCTGAGAAATTTAACCTACAAAGATAGGTTAAAACGTCTTAATCTCCACTCCCTAGAGAGGAGGAGAGCAAGAGGGGATATGTTTGAGTTTTTCAAATGGGTAAAAGGAATTAATAAGGGAAACATTGATCAGGTTTTATAAATTAGTAGTCAGAATAGGACACGTGGAAATGGGTACAAGCTAGAAAAACTTAGATTCAGGACAGACATAGGTAGATATTGGTTCACTAACAGAGTGGTGAACGATTGGAATATGCTGGGTAGACACGTAGTATGTGCTGAGTCAATAGGTAGCTTTAAAAGATGGTTGGATGAGAGTATGGCTAGAGATGACAGGTGGGATGGCTAAATATTGGATTATTCCAAGGGTAGGGGACAAGGACCTGCCCTGTGTAGGTCATTAACTGGCCTCTTGCAGTCTCCTCATTTCTTATGAAAGTGCAGTGGCGGGAGCTGAATCAGCTGATGTCATCGCTGATGACGTCAGTGAAGAGCCCATGGTTGCCGCCTCGCGCCAGCCAGCACATCTCGCCAAACACACACCCAACTTCGTAGCCAAACCATGTGGCCTGAAGCACGTCACGGACAGGGCGTCGTGCCCTGCGCGGAACCGTAACTGTGGAGTATGTGGTAAGCGGGGTCACCTCAGGAAGGTGTGCAGGGCTTCCAGGCCACTGCCAGCAGATAAAATAGTGAACAGTGTAACCGTTGGGGCGGCCACCCTGCTGAAACACGAGCCGATATTGCAGGTGAGAGTGATGCTACAAATGAGCGGGGTGGGGCACAAAGTGTCTGCCGTGGCTGACACGGGGCACAGGTTTGTGTTGCGGATCCCGCCCTGATGGCGTCACTGGGTCTTAAGGCTGTACTGTTGAAAGTCGGGCTGGCATTCGAGACCTGGCGAAAATTCCACTTACCCGCCTGGGCGCGGCACCATGCCACATCAACCTCACCGGCCGCTCTACCGTGCAAGATGTGTACTTCGTCAAGTCAGTGGAGCGGATGTACCTGTCATTCGCCACCTGCAAAAACCTTAGCCTCGTCTACGCCAATTTTCTCCAACCATCGCCGCTAGTCACCGGCGCGGGGGTCGTGGGTGGCGCTGGCAGCGACATCCTAACAAAACCCGCCTCCATCCCACTACAACCTCTCGAAGAGAACGTTGTACGTCTCGAGGAGTGGCTCTTACAGCAGTTCTCGTACTCCACCTTCAACATCGAAACCTACCCACTCCATGTGATGCAGGGCCCACCACACCACATTCATCTCAAGGAGGGCGCGCGGCCTCCCGCCTGCCACACCACAGCCTCTGTCCCTGAGCACTGGGCGGCTGAGGTGAGAAAACAACTCGACGACGACATAAAGAGAGTGGTAATTTGCCCCGTACCTGCTGGGGAAACCACTGAATGGTGCGCCCGGATGATTGTGGTGACAAAGAAATTTGGTAAAGCCAGAAAGACTGTCGACTTTCAGAAGCTGAACTCCTGCTGCCTACGGGAAACACACCATACCCCGCGCCCTTTAAAGGCCATTTCTATTTATATTATTAGATGTGGTAGATGAGTATGGAAGAGATTTTGGAGTGAATTTTAGCTGTGAAAAAAGCAAGGTAATGATAGTGAATAGATCAGAAGATGAGAGAGATGTTACATGCAGACTTGGAGTGAATTAGCTGCAGCAAGTATGTGAGTATAAGTATCTAGAAATATGGATGAGCCCAAATGGATGTGAAAAGACAAAGAATGAAAAGATTAATATGGTGAATCAGTGGGTTGGCCGACTATGGAGTGCAACAAGAATGAGAGCGAGTAAATATGATTTGTTGCGAGAGATATGGAAGAGTGGCTGTTCAGAGTGTTATGTATGGTATGGAAGTGATTGCATGGAGTGAAAAGGAGATAGAGAAGTTGGAAATAGGGCAGAATAGAGTAACAAGAATGGCACTGAATGCACCAAGGTATGCAGCTGTAGAAGCTCTCAGAGGTGACATGGGATGGAGTACGTTTAGGGAGACATATAAAGGCAACTTTGAGATATAAAGTTAGGCTGGAACGAATGGAAAATACAAGAATTGCACGAAAGGTGTATTTGTGGAATGTAAGGAGCAGTAAGTGGGAGAAGAAATGTATGAATATGTTAGACGGGAGTGGCATGCTGGTTATGTAGGTGCATAGATTTTGTGAAGGGAGAGAATGGGTGTATGAATGGAAGACGATGAACAGAAGTAGAGAAGGGTTAGAGTGGGATGTGAGAAAGTGGAAAAGTGAGATAGACAAATCAGTGAAAGGTGTTGGACTAAGTAAGTGGAAGACTGAGATGGAACGAAAGAAGACTTTGGGATGGTACAGAGAGAAAGAGGCCCCAGTATATGTAAGGTGGTATGGTATGATGGAAGCCTGGGTGGTGATCTTCTCTTCCGAGCTAGGACACAGTGTATGGATGTAAATGCAAGGAACTACAGATGGTCAGAGTCCCGCAGCAAAGTGTGTCAGATGTGTGACATGGGAGAGGATGAGACGGTAGAGTATGTAGTACTGGAATGGGAGAAGTATGACCGGGACAGAATGGAAATGGAAATGATGCGTGTGATTCTAACAGAAATGGGACGTGAAATGAATGAAGTGATTGAAAGAACTGGAAGGGAATGGATGGTGTTGTTGCTGGGACTCTGTGGGGAGACGAGTGAACGGATGATTGACGCGGAGAAAGAGTTTCTGGAGAAAATGTGGTATGCAAGATCGAGAAATTAGGGCGTGTAATTATAGAGTATGCATCTTTTATTTTCTTTTTTTCTGTGTGCTTTCCATTTTTTTTCTTATCCCCCTCACAGGAGCTGCCGATACAAAGGCCTGACTTGAGGGAAACTTCAAGTCATCTGTGACATCAAAATCAAGATAAAGATCCTCACAAGTTTGATCGTAATCTTTTTTTTCAATCTGCATTATTTTCTTGTTATTGTTACTGTATTTTTTTTAGTTTTGATTTTTTCTCTGTTGAAGTTGTAATGCCCGAAATCTTTGTCTTGTACAGTACCCCCTACCATTCCTTAAACCAGTTTTCTATGAAAAGAAAATTATTTCCTTACATTAGCTTAAGTAACATTCATTTCCAATTAAAATCAAATTATATATCTTAAAGTAATTCACTTGACTAGATTTCCTTTCACAAGTTTCTATTAAGAAAGATGGTGCAATATATTATCAAGTTTACCCAAACATAGAGTCTTCGCGCCAAATTCCAGCTGAGTTATCAAGTGATCAAAATTTCTCTCGTGTAGTATTTGAAATCTAATTCATTAGCTTAAATAGTAAATTTTTTTCTACACCAAAATTAATTCTGGATAATTTAGTAATAATCTCATATCTCGATAATCAATAATTATCATAATCAAATGTAAGAAAATTCTTAATGAGTCACCCAAGAGACGCCACCCTGCTTCCCGGGATAGCGACATGATGTCAGTCAGCATCCTTCTCCCTACCACACAGGTCGGTATTGAAATGTTACATCAACATCTCTTAATATTTGCTAAATCCTTAGTCATTCAGTGTTCTCATATATTCAATAATCTTCCCTTTGAATATGTCAAGTCATTTAAAGCCTTTTTAAGGCTGATTATTAATTAATAATAGCAATTTTTCCATCTATTATGTGGCGGCATCTCAGACCGCATGGTCCCTCTTTCCTCCCTCAGAGACGATTCATTGTTATAGTGTATCCCTTTCACTTTAGTATTTATGTTATATTGTTAAAGTATTATCCCTTTTGAGTGTGTTGGAAGTGTATTGTTTAACTGAGTCAGCGTCTTTCTCCCTACCACACAGGTTCCACCCCAGTGCCACACAACACATTCACACATACACCTGTCCCCTTTTTGACGTGTTTCCCTGTAGTGTATGATATTATTTGGAACAGTATTATATTATTCTTATTATGTGTCTTGATTAGGAACAAGTTTTGAACTCTGAAAGTGAGATTAAGTTAGGCAGTGTTAAGATCAGGAAAAAATTGGGTTTCGAAATTATTCTGTGTGTTAAGAGAAGTGAAATTTAACGTGTGGAGTGGCCAACAGTAATATTGAGGTCTCTGGTACCAAATAAACTGAACGTCTCACTCAGATTACCAAAGTGTGTGTAACATTATTGAATTTATTCTAATTTTTTTTGTACTCTTTTCTATCGAAAATCTCTTTTGGCAAATAATAAGTATACAAAAATCAGAAGTTATTTCATTAGTGACATGTGTCTCCCCCAGTGGTAACCAGAGTGACTCCTTGTGGCTAAGATTTATTACTACTAAAATTACAACAACGACCAGTGGCCAACTTTCGAAAGGGTTCCTATTTCCCTCAAAATAGGTGATGGCAGAAATTACCGACCCGCTTAATAACATCATATATAAACCCCAGAGCATGACCAAGGAGGTGGTGATAAAAAGTAACAGTTAAACATTAAAAAATTAAACATAACGGCTAATAATATAAAATCATAATCAAATCGAGAACACGGCATGACAAAGTGTTTATCTCAGGTCCCGCGTGGAACGTCATGGTTTCACACCATGGTTTCATCCAAACACTCCACACTGCTTAGGCCTTGATCTCACTCGGTAAGGTAGTACGTCACTTTGCTTTATGTTTGTTGACAGCAAAGTATAGGTTGTAGGATAGGGGTACTTGACAACTCTGCCTCGGGGGCTTTTTTTCCTCTGCCCGCGCTCTGCAGGCACTGCCAGCTGTCAGCTGTTCCCGCTTTACTACGTACCATAGAGGAGTGACTGTACACTGTGACGGATAAGTAAACTTATGCCTTTCATGACGCAGTGAGGGAGCTCACTCATACACCTACGTCTACAATGCCATTCCCACGCCCAGGAGGAAGATGTCGTGATAGAAGTAGGAGCAGGAGAAGAGGCCAGGACTCCCAAGGCGAAGGTAGTGAAGAGGAAGTTAGATAGGAAGAGAGGAAGGAAGGTGGGAAGGAGAAGAAGGACAGGGAAAGGTTAGAAGGGTCGCAGGAAGTGTTAGTTCTAGGTGACTCCAGGATTAGGTATTGTGAGGAACTGCACCTGCCTCGTCTTCCCCTAATTAGTGGTTGAACTACCACTCTCGTCTGCCAGCGCTTGTTCACCGGCTTCCCCGCCACTACCCCACCCCCTTGTCCAGGGGTAAGGGGGTAGTCTAACCGAGCCAAGCTCCACGCCACCGGCTTGGAGAAGGACAGAACGCCTCAGCTCTCACACCTGACAACACCTCACCACCTGCTGCTGGTTCTCAACATTCCGAAGGCATTTCTGGAGACTTGGGCTCCCTTCCAGTGTGCCCTTCAACTGTACCTACACCATTCGACCCTTCCTGCTGTCTGAGGAGCAATCTACGTTGCCGAGTGTTGCTGCCACGCGTCTCACCCTCCAGACAGCTGTACAGGGAGTTATTTGGGTGTCATACCCCTGCTCTGGTAATTGTTTACGAGCAGTTCGTCGTTGGTGATTTATTTTGGCTTTTAGCCTACTGTTTGTTATTTGTGTGTGTGTAAATATATTCGGGGTATCATACTCCATGATTTTTCTTCCCCACAACTCTATAAAAGGATAATATTAATCGGTAGTCACCTCGGCCCTGACATATTGGCGACCTCACCAGGATAAGAACTACCAATTATTTATTATCATTTTACAGATTGTGGGTTGTTATCTGTAAGTCGCTGTTGCGCGCCATTGCTGCCTGAGACCCGGGAGTAATGTTATGAGAGTGTTTTGACTGCCGTCAAACTCTTGCTTTTGCCAGATTTTGCACGTGAGGTGTTGTCCAATTTTTTGTTTTGTATTGTGTTCTCTGTGTGGTCTTCTCCATGTCTTCCTTTCAAGAACTGAAGGAGCAGGGTGAAATCCTCGGTCTGCAGGGCAAGGAAATTGGCCAGTGGATCCTTGCACAACAGAAAAACGAAAGGGAAGAAAGACAAGCTGAGAGAGTAGAAAGACAAAGACAAGCTGAGAAGGAAAGAGAAAGAGAAGAAAGACAAGCTGAGAAGGAAAGAGAAAGAGAAGAAAGACAAGCTGAGAAGGAAAGAGAAAGAGAAGAAAGACAAGCTGAGAAGGAAAGAGAAGAAAAACAAGCGGAAAGAGAAGAAAGACAAGCTGAGAGGGAGAAAGAGATCAAGCTGGCAGAAATTGCAGCTAAAGGTAAGCCCTCAGTCCTACCATCACATGATCCTGTTTCCAGACCTAGTCTACCACCATACAAGGATGAAGAGGACATTGCCACCTATTTAACTAGGTTTGAGCGTGTGGCCGAGATGCTGGTTTTACCCAGAGATACCTTTGCCGTTTGTCTGGGTTGCCTCCTTACTGGTAAAGCTGCCGAACTCTACACGTCCCTTCCATCATCCACCACTGAGGATTACGAGTTACTGAAGCAAGCCTTGTTAACAGGCTTCAGTAAAACTCCAGATGGCTACCGGGTGGATTTCAGGTCAAACAAGATTAGAGTAGGACAGAACTACCATCAGTTCGTTACCCAGTTATCGAGGATGTTTGATTCTTGGGTTGAGTCTTCCTCTGTGGCCAATGTTTATGCTGATTTAAGGGAGTTTATCATCTTTGACCAATTTTTGTCCTCCTTATCAGCAGAAATACGCCTATTCATCAAGGAAAGAAGGCCTACCAAGCTGAAGGACGCAATACAACTAGCGGATGACTGGGCATCCGCCCACAACGCCTATCCTAAGGTCTCTTCCTACAACAACGCTAAGAAAATCTCCCCTCGACTTGCTACTCCACTCCAGCCTCTACCTTCTCCTGGGAGTCAGACTCCCTCAACCGTGACTTGTCACAATTGTGGGGAAGCAGGACATATACGACCACGCTGTCCCAGGAATCCTCGAGCATTCAAGGATGGAACTACTACCACGCCCCCCTATAAGGTTGGATTTTGTTTAGAGGACCATAAAGTGCCTAACTTCTCAGTTACGGGGACTATTAATGGGTCATGGTCTTCCTCTATAATTAGGGATACTGGATGCTCTGGAGTTGTAATTTCTGAGGAAGCCTTGCCAGACATTGACCCATCACTCTGCCCCAAAGTACAAGTTGCTGACTATTTGGGACGCATCGACGAATTTCCTGTCGTTAAGTGTTACTTACGGTGCCCATTTTATACTGGTTGGACAGATGCTGTAAGGGCCCCAATTAAATTTGCTAGTGCTCTAGTTGGGAATATTCCCGGAGTACAAGATCCTGATAGTCCTGATTCTCAACTCAGTAATGACAACCATCTTCTCCATAGTGACCATGACCAAGCCACCACTGACTTTTCTTCCCTACAAGATCCTCTGTTGCCTCCTGATGACTCGCTTTCGCCCGGAACTTCCCTCTCCTCTCAAGACAAGGACAACCTCCCTTCTGGATGTCAGCATCTACCACCAGTTGAGTCCTCAACTACTCAAGTGTGTGCTGTGGAGACCAGAGCCGGTCGATCTAAACGGGTCCACCCTCTTGTTCTGCCTAAGCTCCATCCTTTGACTGTAACCCCTGATGAGTTTCGTCAACTTCAGGAATCCTGTCCTTCCTTGACGTGTTTACAGTCAAAGGCTACCACTCAAGAAGTTGAGAAGGCACGGTATGGTGCCACATACCAGTTCATACATGAGGACGGCCTCCTGTACCGAAAATGTCTCTCCTCGGATCACCTTCAAAAGGTAAATGGTTTATCCTTGGTTGTTCCCAGCGATTGCCGTCCCGTCATCCTACGTGTTGCTCACGAAGGTCCTTTGGCTGGACATTTCTCCCACCGGAAGACCCAGATGAAGGTATGGCAAGACTTTTATTGGCCAGGGATGTATGCAGACATCCGGGATTACTGCCGTTCCTGCGACAAGTGTCAACGTATGTCAGCTAAGGGAAGGGTACGTCCAGTACCTCTTCAACCGTTACCTGTCATAACTGAACCCTTCTCCAGAGTTGCCATTGACTTGGTAGATCCCTTGTCTCCACCTTCTTCTGAAGGGCACCGTTACCTTGTAACTTGCATTGATTTCTTCACTGGTTTTCCTCTTAATTACTACTTCTACTGCTACTACTATTACTACTACTATTACTATTATTATTACTACTACTACTACTATTACTATTATTATTATTATTACTACTACTACTATTATTACTACTACTTCTATTATTATTATTACTACTACTGCCACTACCATCACATCCATCTCCAGCACTACTACCAGGAAGAGGTTGAGCAGATGTTGAGTCAAGGAATCATCCAACCTTCAACCTCTCCACACTGCTCTCCGGTTATCATGGTCAGGAAGTCCGACGGTACGTATCGGATGGCCATTGATTACAGGTTACTCAACTCAGTTACTATTTTCCATGCTGAACCATCCTGCAGTATTGAGACAGAGCTGCATAAGTTCGTTGGTGCTGAGTTCTTCTCAGAGCTAGATTTGAGTAAGGCATATTACCAGGTTCCACTTTCTGCCAAAGCTCGACGCTTCACTGCGTTTCCAACTCACAAGGGCCTGATGGAATTTACTCGGATGCCTTTTGGTCTTGTTACGGCCTGTGCCACTTATATTCGCTTAATGAGGATTGTGCTTGCTGGCTTGGCCAATGTTTCTTTTTATTTTGATAATATTTTTGTGTATTCATCTGATTGGCCCACTCACATCTCTGCCCTCAAGTCTGTTTTAGATAGACTACAACAAAACGGTCTGACTGTCAAACTTAAAAAGTGCCGGTTTGGAGCAGAGTCCATCAACTATCTGGGATTTGTTTTGTCCCGCGACCATCTTCAACCACAAGTTGGTAAGTTGACTGCCATCACCTCCATGACTCCTCCTACCACCAAGAAGTTACTCCGGAGTTTCCTAGGTTTGATATCATTTTATAAAGCTTTCATTCCTCAGGCCTCTGAGCTTACCGGCCCCCTCTCTGACTTGTTGAAGAAGCCGGTACGGGATCCCCTCCAGTGGACTGAAGATCTGCTTGAACGGTTCAAGCTGCTGAAGCAAGCCTTGACTTCGGGACCTATTCTGCGTCTTCCGGACCCCAGCCAGACCTTCGTCCTACGTACCGATGCTTCAAACTATGGATTAGGTGCTGTACTCCTACAGTACCATGATGATCGTTAATATATTTGTAAATGACATGATAGATAACATCAATGACTGTATGCTTGTTCAATATGCCGATGATACACAATTCCTACACAGTGGCTGGATCCACCAGACTAATAATCCAATAAATAAAACGGAGGAAACACTACGAAAAGCAGAACAATATTTTCTCAGTAATGGTTTAATGATGAACGCTAACAAAACTCAATGCATTTTCATTGGAAGTCGCCAATTACTCTCTAAAATACCAAGTAACATCACCATACATTTCAACAATAGCAACATTACACCCGCTATACATGTGAAAAACCTCGGCCTGTACATGGATAGATATCTAACATTTGATAAACATATTAATGAAACTAATAAGAAGGCAATGGGCACTCTCATGTTTATCAATAGAATAAAAAACTTTTTCGACAAAAAGACACGCACAATAATAGTACAATCTCTTGTGTTGAGCATTTTAAATTATTGTACTGTGATATGGGGCACTACAAACACAACTCTACTAACAAATGTACAAAAACTACAAAATTTTGCTGCCAAAGTTGCTGACGGAAGAGCCAGGAAATATGACCATGCCACACCTATTTTACATCAACTACAATGGCTTACTATGAAAGATAAAATAACGTACGACTCAGGAGTAGCAATTTTTAAATATATTAACAAATTTTTTCCTGCCTATTTGCTGACTCTATCAACTGTAAATCAAGTAACCTGTAGCACTACGAGACAACAAAACAATCTGTATGTTCCCAAGGTAAATACTGACACTGGAGCCAGATCCCTCTCTGTGAGAGGACCAAAGATATGGAACGACCTCCCAACACACCTCAAACAGGCCAATACCCTATCTGTATTTAAGTTAAGACTCAAAAATGTACTCATCAATAAACAATATATTTCACATTGTTAATACTGAATAACTGGCTATTGTTCAGTATCACTATTATTTATTTACATCTAAATATGAGGTCTGTCATTTATGTATAATATTTTAATAATGGTCTTCATGGACACTTTGTTCTCTTTTTTTTTATTTTAAAGCATTCTTCAATGTATTAAGAATAACCACTGTCAGTGGAAATAAAATTATTATTATTATTATTATTATTATTATCTTACGCCAGCCGGAAACTACTTGATCGAGAGGGAATGCCTGGCCATCGTATTCGGCATTCATAGGTTTGACTTCTATCTTCGAGGTAAGGAATTTATCCTTGAAGTAGACCACAAGCTTCTAATATACCTTCAGAAATTCAAAGGTAAAAATGATAGAGTACTACGATGGGCTTTAGGTCTTCAACCCTATAAATTTAGGGTTGTTCATGTTGCCGGGACAGACAACATTGGAGCCGACCTTCTCAGCCGGCAATAGCTTTTCTTTATTCTGTTTTCCTGCACTCCAGTCTTTTACAAGTTTTGTTTCCTGCACTCAAGTATTATAAGTTTGTTTATGTCTCCTGGTCAGCTGCAGTTCTTCGACATCAGCTGTGCAGCAGATGTTTTAGTGGGGTATGTGTGAGGAACTGCACCTGCCTCGTCTTCCCCTAATTAGTGGTGTAACTACCACTCTCGTCTGCCGGCGCTTGTTCACCGGCTTCCCCGCCACTACCCCACCCCCTTGTCCAGGGGTAGGGGGGTAGTCTAACCGAGCCAAGCTCCACGCCACCGGCTTGGAGAAGGAACGCCTCAGCTCTCACACCTGACAATACCTCACCACCTGCTGCTGGTTCTCAACATTCCGAAAGCATTTCTGGAGACTTGGGCTCCCTTCCAGTGTGCCCTTCAACTGTACCTACACCATTCGACCCTTCCTGCTGTCTGAGGAGCAATCTACGTTGCCGAGTGTTGCTGTCACGCATCTCACCCTCCAGACAGCTGTACAGGGAGTTATTTGGGTGTCATACCCCTGCTCTGGTAATTGTTTACGAGCAGTTCGTCGTTGGTGATTTATTTTGGCTTTTAGCCTACTGTTTGCTATTTGTGTGTGTGTAAATATATTCGGGGTATCATACTCCATGATTTTTCTTCCCCACAACTCTATAAAAGGATAATATTAATTGGTAGTCACCTCGGCCCTGACAGGTATTTAGATGACTTTTTATGAGGCCGACAGGGAGAGGAGGATGACGTGTTGTCTTCCTGGCGCCGGAGTGCAGGACGTGGTAGAGAGATACAGGAGGGTAGTGGACGGGACGGGGAAGGAGGCGTTAGTGGTGGTTCACGTGGGAGTGAACGATGTAGGCAGGGTAAGGTCAGAGGAGCTAGTGGATAGGTATAGGGAGCTTCTGAGAGAGATAAAGGAGAGTGGTAGGTGTATAGTGTCAGGGGTGCTCCCTAGACAGGGGGTTAGAGGCTGGTGGCGCTCACATGCCCTTGGCCTCAACGAGAGGTTGAGGAGGATGTGTGGGAAGGATGGGGTAGGTTTTATGGATGAGTGGAGCAGGTTCTATGGGAGACAGGAGCTGTATGCCAGGAATGGTGTACACTTCAGTAGGAAGGGCGTGCAGGAGCTTAATGAGTGTCTTGAGAGGGCAGTGTACACCATCCCTGGCATACAGCTCCTGTCTCCCATAGAACCTGCTCCACTCATCCATAAAACCTACCCCATCCTTCCCACACATCCTCCTCAACCTCTCGTTGAGGCCAAGGGCATGTGAGCGCCACCAGCCTCTAACCCCCTGTCTAGGGAGCACCCCTGACACTATACACCTACCACTCTCCTTTATCTCCCTCAGAAGCTCCCTATACCTATCCACTAGCTCCTCTGACCTTACTCTGCCTACATCGTTCACTCCCACGTGAACCACCACTAACGCCTCCTTCCCCGTCCCCTCCACTACCCTCCTGTATCTCTCTACCACGTCCTGCACTCCGACGCCAGGAAGACAACACGTCATCCTCCTCTCCCTGTCGGCCTCATAAAAAGTCATCTAAATACCTAATCCTGGAGTCACCTAGAACTAACACTTCCTGCGACCCTTCTAACCTTTCCCTGTCCTTCTTCTCCTTCCCACCTTCCTTCCTCTCTTCCTATCTAACTTCCTCTTCACTACCTTCGCCTTGGGAGCCCTGGCCTCTTCTCCTGCTCCTACTTCTATCACGACATCTTCCTCCTGGGCGTGGGAATGGCATTGTAGACGTAGGTGTATGAGTGAGCTCCCTCACTGCGCCATGAAAGGCATAAGTTTACTTATTCGTCACAGTGTACAGTCACTCCTCTATGGTACGTAGTAAAGCGGGAACAGCTGACAGCTGGCAGTGCCTGCAGAGCGCGGGCAGAGGAAAAAAAGCCCCCGAGGCAGAGTTGTCAAGTACCCCTATCCTACAACCTATACTTTGCTGTCAACAAACATAAAGCAAAGTGACGTACTACCTTACCGAGTGAGATCAAGGCCTAAGCAGTGTGGAGTGTTTGGATGAAACCATGGTGTGAAACCATGACGTTCCACGCGGGACCTGAGATAAACACTTTGTCATGCCGGGTGTTCTCGATTTGATTATGATTTTATATTATTAGCCGTTATGTTTAATTTTTTAGTGTTTAACTGTTACTTTTTATCACCACCTCCTTGGTCATGCTCTGGGGTTTATATATGATGTTATTAAGCGGGTCGGTAATTTCTGCCATCACCTATTTTGAGGGAAATAGGAACCCTTTCGAAAGTTGGCCACTGGTCGTTGTTGTAATTTTAGTAGTAATAAATCTTAGCCACAAGGAGTCACTCTGGTTACCACTGGGGGAGACACATGTCACTAATGAAATAACTTCTGATTTTTGTATACTTATTATTTGCCAAAAGAGATTTTCGATAGAAAAGAGTACAAAAAAAATTAGAATAAATTCAATAATGTTACACACACTTTGGTAATCTGAGTGAGACGTTCAGTTTATTTGGTACCAGAGACCTCAATATTACTGTTGGCCACTCCACACGTTAAATTTCACTTCTCTTAACACACAGAATAATTTCGAAACCCAATTTTTTCCTGATCTTAACACTGCCTAACTTAATCTCACTTTCAGAGTTCAAAACTTGTTCCTAATCAAGACACATAATAAGAATAATATAATACTGTTCCAAATAATATCATACACTACAGGGAAACACGTCAAAAAGGGGACAGGTGTATGTGTGAATGTGTTGTGTGGCACTGGGGTGGAACCTGTGTGGTAGGGAGAAAGACGCTGACTCAGTTAAACAATACACTTCCAACACACTCAAAAGGGATAATACTTTAACAATATAACATAAATACTAAAGTGAAAGGGATACATAATGAACAATGAATCGTATCTGAGGGAGGAAGAGGGACCATGCGGTCTGACGAGATGCCGCCACATAATAGATGGAAAAATTGCTATTATTAATTAATAATCAGCCTTAAAAAGGCTTTAAATGACTTGACATATTCAAAGGGAAGATTATTGAATATATGAGAACACTGAATGACTAAGGATTTAGCAAATATTAAGAGATGTTGATGTAACACTTTTCAATACCGACCTGTGTGGTAGGAGAGAAGGATGCTGACTGACATCATGTCGCTATCCCGGGAAGCAGGGTGGCGTCTCTTGGGTGACTCATTAAGAATTTTCTTACATTTGATTATGATAATTATTGATTATCGAGATATGAGATTATTACTAAATTATCCAGAATTAATTTTGGTGTAGAAAAAATTTACTATTTAAGCTAATGAATTAGATTTCAAATACTACACGAGAGAAATTTTGATCACTTGATAACTCAGCTGGAATTTGGCGCGAAGACTCTATGTTTGGGTAAACTTGATAATATATTGCACCATCTTTCTTAATAGAAACTTGTGAAAGGAAATCTAGTCAAGTGAATTACTTTAAGATATATAATTTGATTTTAATTGGAAATGAATGTTACTTAAGCTAATGTAAGGAAATAATTTTCTTTTCATAGAAAACTGGTTTAAGGAATGGTAGGGGGTACTGTACAAGACAAAGATTTCGGGCATTACAACTTCAACAGAGAAAAAATCAAAACTAAAAAAAATACAGTAACAATAACAAGAAAATAATGCAGATTGAAAAAAAAGATTACGATCAAACTTGTGAGGATCTTTATCTTGATTTTGATGTCACAGATGACTTGAAGTTTCCCTCAAGTCAGGCCTTTGTATCGGCAGCTCCTGTGAGGGGGATAAGAAAAAAAATGGAAAGCACACAGAAAAAAAGAAAATAAAAGATGCATACTCTATAATTACACGCCCTAATTTCTCGATCTTGCATACCACATTTTCTCCAGAAACTCTTTCTCCGCGTCAATCATCCGTTCACTCGTCTCCCCACAGAGTCCCAGCAACAACACCATCCATTCCCTTCCAGTTCTTTCAATCACTTCATTCATTTCACGTCCCATTTCTGTTAGAATCACACGCATCATTTCCATTTCCATTCTGTCCCGGTCATACTTCTCCCATTCCAGTACTACATACTCTACCGTCTCATCCTCTCCCATGTCACACATCTGACACACTTTGCTGCGGGACTCTGACCATCTGTAGTTCCTTGCATTTACATCCATACACTGTGTCCTAGCTCGGAAGAGAAGATCACCACCCAGGCTTCCATCATACCATACCACCTTACATATACTGGGGCCTCTTTCTCTCTGTACCATCCCAAAGTCTTCTTTCGTTCCATCTCAGTCTTCCACTTACTTAGTCCAACACCTTTCACTGATTTGTCTATCTCACTTTTCCACTTTCTCACATCCCACTCTAACCCTTCTCTACTTCTGTTCATCGTCTTCCATTCATACACCCATTCTCTCCCTTCACAAAATCTATGCACCTACATAACCAGCATGCCACTCCCGTCTAACATATTCATACATTTCTTCTCCCACTTACTGCTCCTTACATTCCACAAATACACCTTTCGTGCAATTCTTGTATTTTCCATTCGTTCCAGCCTAACTTTATATCTCAAAGTTGCCTTTATATGTCTCCCTAAACGTACTCCATCCCATGTCACCTCTGAGAGCTTCTACAGCTGCATACCTTGGTGCATTCAGTGCCATTCTTGTTACTCTATTCTGCCCTATTTCCAACTTCTCTATCTCCTTTTCACTCCATGCAATCACTTCCATACCATACATAACACTCTGAACAGCCACTCTTCCATATCTCTCGCAACAAATCATATTTACTCGCTCTCATTCTTGTTGCACTCCATAGTCGGCCAACCCACTGATTCACCATATTAATCTTTTCATTCTTTGTCTTTTCACATCCATTTGGGCTCATCCATATTTCTAGATACTTATACTCACATACTTGCTGCAGCTAATTCACTCCAAGTCTGCATGTAACATCTCTCTCATCTTCTGATCTATTCACTATCATTACCTTGCTTTTTTCACAGCTAAAATTCACTCCAAAATCTCTTCCATACTCATCTACCACATCTAATAAGCTTTGTAGCTCCTCTGCAGACTCACTCATTACAACTACATCATCTGCATATAACAACATGCATACCTTGTCTCTCCCAACACTCACTTCTGCATTCATTCTTCTTAACCTGATTGCTAGTTCCTCTGTGCACATACTAAATAAAATTGGTGACAAAATACATCCTTGCCTTACCCCTTTCTCACTCTTCACCCAATCTGTCTCTATATGTAATGTCACCCCCATCTCACCCTGTAGCGTTGATGGTAGTTGTTATGGTAGCGAGCTACAGACCGAGCGTATAGTAGTACTAAGATGTTAATAGCACTTAGAAGGCACTGAATTTACTGAGGGAGTAACAAAACTGAGGCATCACTCGACAACAAATATATCTAACACCGAAAACAAACACGGTAATATCAACACTGGGCATAAATCCGGTAAGGGAAGGAAGCACTTCTTACTCTTTCCAGGCACGGGCTAAAGTCAGCCTCTTCCGCCTTAACACAATACTACTAACACATCCTAACACGAAAACATCCTACCTCTAACACATCCTAACACTCACACATTCTATCTCTAAACACATCCTAACACTAACACAAGCAAGCGAAAGGCACAGGGTAAGTTTCCTCTCCGTCAGAAAAACCCTGTAACACAACACTCATATAAGTATTTACACTTTACATAATTAATATCTAACTTAAATATATATATATTTACACAAACTAATCTATTCACTGAGAAAAACTAACCACTCACCTCCAATCGAGGGTACTGCGTCTTGCAGATGGCAGCTAAGAAGTCAGCCTTCCTGTCAATCCTGACTAACTTTTCGACTACCATCCACGACGTGTCTCATACTTCTAAATCCTCAACCCTAAAACTCTCGATCCCCCGAACCCTAATTGAACCAGAAGAAAAACGCTTGTTTGGTCTTGAAGGGTCAATAAAGTTACGCTCGTTACATATATTCCCTAGTTTGTATCTAGCTTTGGATCAACATACATACTCCTGACAATTTTGACTATTTTTTCACTGAGCCCAACCTTTGCAAATGATTTTTCTATTCACCCTGTCGTAAGCTTTCTCTATATCTAGAAATCCTAAATACAGCTTACCTCCATCATTTTTTTTTCTTGCAATCATTTCATTCACAACAGATATATTATCTTCTGCTCTTCTGTCCACTCGGAAACCATTCTGCTCTTCACCCAGCACTCCTACTCTCTCAATCCATTTACATAATCTCTCATTCAACACAGCACAGAAGACTTTGCCTACTGTGTTCACAAGGCCAATTGGCCTATAATTCTTCAACTCATTCTTACTCTTGTATCCTCCCTACATTCATTCCACTTTCTCGGCACCCTCTCTTCTTCCCACACTTCGTTAAATAACTCAATCACAAGTAATCTTTGACATCAAGATCAAGACGAAGACGAAGAGACTCAACCAAGACCAAGACAACTTGAACCTCAAACATAAACAAACACTGCCCAGTACGTCCGTGCGGCTTATTGGATTTACTTGCGAAATAATCTTGATGGCTTGTGATAAATGGCACAAAGTATGGCTTAGTATAACGCATTAAATACTTTTGATATCCTGGAAAAAGAACTTTCATAAGATGTCGGAGCGCGGAGAGAAGAGCTCCAAAAAAACTGGACTTGTTTCCTTCCTGACAGGGAAACCTCTCGAGATACCTGAGAAACATTTGGTACGTGCACCTCCTGTACATTGGCCCTCCATCCTTACGCCTGGTATTGTGTTGTGTCTGTTGTCATGTAGAAAGCCTCAGCCACACGGTTAATTGGTTGTATCTAAACACTACTATCTTTACCCAGTTATAAACTGTATGCACACTACCTACCTACAGTTTAAAAAATGTCAGTATAGGTAGGAAACTCAGTTATGTCGAGTTAAATAAAATTAAGATACTATCTATAGTATCTGATGCCTTGTTTCTTCCAGGAACCTCCCTCAAGGGGATGGCCACAGCAGAAGAGCCTCTACCTCCCTATCCACACACTCCCTCCTTGGTAGTTTAATCCCTTCCCCTCTATCAACAACTCTTTCATGCATGTACTCCTTCACCTTATCCTTCCATCTTAACCAATAGAGTGCGCAATACCCAGTCCATCTGTGGGTGTGCAATTATGACTATATTATGAAGTTCCTACAGCCTGAGCTGTGGCTCGCACTCTATGGGTTAAAACTTAAATTTTTTTTTTCTTCCATTGTCTTGTCTCATCCACTTATACTTATGTATATCCTTGTTCTTGAACAAGATGCATCCAACCACCAACTCTCTCTTTATACATAATTCTATCATTCTTTCTCCATTTTCATTTTTCCCAAACACACCATCCCTACCAACCACGTCTTCAATTACTTCATCACCAGCACAAGTATTTAGATCTCCTAACAACACAATACTCACATTCGCTCTAAAACACTGCAAACAGTCATCCAAATCATTCCAAAAGGCCTTCCTTTCTGTTTCATCCCTCTCACTACCAGCACCATATGTTGACAATAACACCCACAACTTTACTTTCACACACATTAGCCTTGATGACACTTCCTTCCATTCCACCACACACTGTATCATAGTTCGACTCACCATTAAGGCCACTCCTTTCCTTGCTCTCCCTCTGGTCACACCAGACATTCTTCCACTTTCACATCTAAACTCACATTCATCCTTCCCTTTCAGTTTAGTTTCACTCAATGCTAATACATCAAACTTTTGCTCCACAAATATTCTTCCAATCACCTCCCTTTTGCCCTCAAGTGTACTACATCCACGCATATTCAGAGACCAAATTTTCAGGGTTCATGGAGACATTACTCTCCCTTCCTATCTACACCTTGTCTTTTTGTAGGAGAGTATACATGGGGGGCTTCCTAGACCCCTCGATCCGTCCCTTTTGTCACCTTTTACAAACCACAGGGATTACGGGATTATCTCAGGACTATTTTTATTATTTTTAACAATTTTTTTTTTTTACATTAAAATGATACTGGCCAAGGGACAACAAAAATACATTAAAAAAATCCCACTTGTTGCCAGACCCTGTATAGAGGTCAGTAGGAGAAATAGAGGCAGGGGGTGGATTGTTACATACATATGCAAACTATTTTCACCAAGTTAAACCAAATATTTATTGTCTTTCACTTTTCAGTTTGGAAAATGTAGATTTGTTGGAGAATTTGAAAAACTCAATCGTATTGGAGAAGGAACCTATGGTGTGGTGTGTGAGTATTGCTGCTGTAACACATATGGAGGGTGACAGGGTTCATGGCTGTAAATTCTTTAAGTTTAGAAAAGTGTTGTTCCATAAAGAGAATGAATCAGAAACCTTGTCTTTTTGAAGGACACAATTACCAACATCATCTCTTGCCTTAGATACTAAAAACTAGCATTGAATCACATCAAAAGATGCTTGACAAGATAGTTTCACCAACATCACTTCTAGATCGAGCTCGGGACACTAAATCAAATGAGATTGTGGCCCTAAAGAAGATGCGGATGGAGAAGGAGAAGGATGGCATGCCAATATCTGGATTACGGGAAATCATGCTGCTTCAGGCATGCAATCATCCCAACATTGTGTGTCTGAAGGAGGTGGTGGTGGGCCGTAGCCTTGAAAGGTGGGCATTAAGGCCTCTCGAGGCTCATTAGACACTCCCTCGTGTCTTGGTTTTCTTGTCTTTGATTTTGTTTAATTAATGGTTTTGTTGTTGTGAGTGACTTGTGATTCAGTTATAAACCCTGTATTATGGTTTTTGTTCTTCTTGCATGTTTTCTCAAGTCAACCATGAAACAGGTTTCTGAAAATTTGTATGACTGCATTCTTGGACTGAACCTTGTGTAGAAACAGTTGATCAATCGGGATGTCAATCTTATAGATATTATCCTCTGTGCATGGTTATTTGTATTCTGTTTTGATAGTTAATAATTTTCATGAATTTCAAAAGCAAATTGATACTAAACTACAGTTTGTACACAATATTTGAAAAAAGTGCTTATGTTGATTCCAGCATCAGAAGTCATCATAACATAGGTGAGGCTGCAGCTAACCCCCTTAGTTCCTCGGTGTGATACTTGTGGTGACTAGTACAATGCAATGAATTATTGGTAACAGCCTTCCCTATCCTGTACTTAGTTATGCATGTAAGTAGAGCAGATGTGTGGGTGGTGACAAGTCTAAGTTAGGCTTTGTTTTGGCAGCATCTTTCTGGTGATGGAATATTGTGAGCAGGACTTAGCCAGCCTCCTTGACAACATGCAGAAGCCCTTCCTAGAGACACATGTCAAGTGCATCATGATGCAGGCAAGTTATGAAATTTGTCTTTGGCTTCATGTAACTTACAGTTGCTGAGAAAATAAAACTACAAATCATTGTCTGGTAAAAGACATGTGTAGCATATTGAATTATGCAATACTATATAGGCATTTTCAATATTTTTATGCCATCTTAAATACATGCTATTTATCTCAGTTGTTAAATATTTTTATGATTCAGTATTAAATAAATTAAAGCAAAAACACTTTTTACAAGTCGGCTGTCTTTGATGTAATAAAATAAAATTGTATACTATCAACAGGTTTTCAAAGGATTGACTTATCTACACAAGAAAGAAATCGTGCACCGAGATGTCAAAGTATCAAACCTGCTCCTCACCAACATGGGAACCATCAAGATTGGTACATTCACATTACACTTCATCATCATTAGTTTACTTTCCTTGTTGTTTTATGGCCATGCACAATAAAAGGCAATGTGTAAACATGTTCTATGGCAAACCTCAAGAGACTACATTCATTAACAAATAAGTAAAGAATTTGTGTATACTTGCTAAGCATAGGCTAACTATAAGCTTCAAGCACAGTAACAATCCACAGAAATACAAGAAGGAATGAGCAAAGAATTTGTTCCAATAGATATCAGAAGAGACTCAATTTTTAAAGCATTTCTACCAAAAATTAACTACATCCCCAGAGAAACAAACACATATTTGCCCAGATCCTTGTAAGTCATTGCCTTCCTTCAAACAACCATCTCTCCCCAGCGGACTTTGGTCTGGCGCGTGAGTTGGGTTACCCCATGTCCCCCATGACGCCCCAGGTGGTGACCCTCTGGTACCGTGCACCTGAACTCCTCTTTCAGGCAAGTATGGTTAACTACTGCGTTTTGTCTCTACCTCTTCTATTTTTTGGCCCTTCTCTCTCTCTCTCTCTCTCTCTCTCTCTCTCTCTCTCTCTCTCTCTCTCTCTCTCTCTCTCTCTCTCTCTCTCTCTCTCTCTCTCTCTCTCTCTCTCTCTCTCTCTCTCTCTCTCTCTCTCTCTCTCTCTCTCTCTCTCTCTCTCTCTCTCATGATGATGATGATGATGCCTTTTCTGTGCTGCAGACCAAGACACAGACCTCTGGGGTGGACATGTGGGCCGCTGGCTGCATCCTCGGGGAACTGCTCCTTCACAAGCCACTCCTGCCCGGCAAGTCTGAGATTGACCAGATCAACCTCATCATTGACCTCCTGGGTATGTATGCCTGTGACCTCATCCCAGACCTTGATTATCCTGCACCCCAACACACTATTTAGTACATGCCTTCTGATAGTGATGATGATTTTCAGTTTGTTAAAGAATAATCCTTCTTTAAAGGAGATATAAATTAAGTAGTGGGGACTGCAAGAATACTACCAATGTATTATTTGCGGATCGTAGAAGGCAATAAAAAGGGACGGAGCGAATGGTCTGGGAAGCCCTTCTTCTGTATGTATTCTCTCCTACGATGGCAGGGTGCACAAGGGGATGGAAGAATAAAGTCTCCCTGAACCCTAAATGCCTTGTCTTGGCCCTTTTAATGGGAATATAAGTCAGGTATATAAATAGATAGATAGAATATCAAAAGAAAAGTTGTGAACATATGACAGTATCCTATCAGCACACAGGCAGGTGTAGGCTCAATCATTTTGCTCGGTTCAGGTCTGGATGAACAGTCTATAATAGTAACACCAACTCTGGCTGTTTCACTAATGACCCAAGCTTCCTCCCTCCCACCAGGCATTACAGCACTAGTAACAACTCCAACACTCACCATAATAATGATCACCAAGCTCCTTCTTTTTCACCAGGCACTCCCAATGACAACATCTGGCCAGAGTTCTCACAGCTGCCAGCCATTGAAAACTTCATTCTCAAGTCTCAGCCATACAACAACCTCAAGACTCGCTTAACTGGCCTATCAGCCTCTGGCCAGCGCCTCCTTAACTTCCTCTTTATGTATGACCCCAAACGCCGCGCCACTGCCTCTGAGTGCCTCGAGAGCTCGTACTTCAAGGAGCACCCATTGCGTAAGTGTGTGTGTGTGTGTGTGTGTTTATCTAATTGTGGTATACAGGGCCTGAGCTACACATGTGGTCCTGTCTCTGTATCTATATTTGTCCACTCTTTCCTTGAGTTGTACAATTTTTGCCATTATCACCTTCTTTTAATCCATTCCCAGTATCTATACTTCTCTGGAGAATGTTGTGTCGTTTAGGCAAATTCCTTTTTGCAATATTTTTTTTGTGTCCCATAAAATGTCCCGGCTCTCCCTTTCAACTCAATGTAAGATCTTCTCTATCTGTTTCCTACAGGTTAGTCATCAATTTAAAAACGGTAATTAGGTCTCCTCCTTGTCTTCGCTCTTCAAGTGTTGTCAGTTGCATTTATTTTAAAATTTCCCTGTGTGTTAGATGTATCAAATCTGGCACCATCTTAGTTGCTATTCTCTGTATTCTTTCCAATTTGGACACATGTTTTTTCTTGTGAGGGTTCATATGACTAACTTCTGCATATTACAGTTTTGGTCAAATCATTGAAATAATTATTTTTCTCATCATATCTTTCAATAAGAAGTGAAAAGCCATTTATATATTTCTTAGCATCATGAATGTGTCATTAAATATTTTATCTATATGCTTATCTGGTGATAAGTTGTCTTATATTACCATTTCCAAAATTTTCTCTTCTTTTTCTATTGATATTATATTGTGTTCTAACTTATATGTCCATGTGGATCTTATTTCTCTCTTCCCCATTTCTAATATACGGGATCTTTTTCATTAAATTCCATTTCCAACGTCTTGCTCCATTCATATATCTTGTTTATATCATTCTGCCCTTCACAATTCTTGTTGTTTCTTATCATCCGTAATAATTTTGCATCATCTTACATGTCACATATATTAAAAGTATTATCGGTGTCAAAATTGATCCCTGTGGTACTCCACTTTTCAAATCCTTCCATCCTGATTTTTTATCCTTTATCACTGTTCTCATTTCTCTTCAGGTAGTCTTCCATCCAGTTTATTAATGTTCCTTTGAATCCTCTAATGTTTTCCATCTTTCATAGTAATCTCTTATACGGAACCTAGTCAAATGTCTTATTAAGTCTAAATATATACAATCCGCCCATCTCTCTTGTTGCTGTGTTATATCTATCACTCTTGAGTAAAAACTTAATAAGTTGGTGATGCATTACCTTTCTGTTCTGAATCCAAATTGTCTATCTGTTACTATACCTTCTCTTTCTAAGTAATTCCTTCATTGTTTCTTGATAACTTTTTCACTTATTCTACAGACTATGCTGGTCAATGACACTGCTCTTTAATTAAGTGGTTCTTCTTTTGTTTCCATTTATGAAAATAGGCATTATATCAGCTCTTCCATTCTTTAGGAATTTTACCGATTTTGAGAGAACACTCAATTGTATCATGAATTGGCTCAGCCATTTCTTGTCTACACTCCTTCAAGATATATCCTGATACTCCATTTAGTCCTATTGCTTTCTTCTCTTCGAAGTCCTTCATCATTTCCTGTATCTCTTCTTAATTTATCCTGATTTCCCACGTCTCATTCTTTTCTCTTTTGTCTTTGTTGCTTTTTAAAGTCATATTCTGTTGTAAACACTTTCTGAAAGTTCTTATTTTGTACTTCACTCATTTGCTTCAGATCCTTATATACTTCTTTATATCCTTCAATTGAGCCATACTTTCTTTATGTTTTATTTTTCCATTAATAAATCTATAAAATAGCTTACACTTGTCAACTATTTTTTTTTCATATAGCTTCTCTTCCTCTCTTCTTACTTTCACATATTCTTCTTTTGTTCTCTGAATCGGTTTTCTACTCATTCTCTTCCATGCTTGATCCCTTTTCTTTTTTGTGCTTTCAAACTTCTCATTAAACCACTTTTTTTACCTTTTTTTTTTTTTACTTTATGAAATGGAACGTATTCCTTGACTCCTTATTTGTACTATCAATAGGAAGAAATCATATTTCTTTTGCATGTTCTTTTGTTCTTTAATTTTTGTCCAGTCATTTTTATTTATCTATCTATAGTTTATGATGCTTCATTCCCTCCGTAAACGTCCGGCAAGGGGATGACCACTACAGAAGAGCCTCCATCTCTCCCTATCCACACTCTCTCCTTGCTTGTTTAAACCCCCCTCCTCTATCAGCAACTCTTTCATGCATGGACCCTTTTACCCAACCCTTCCATCTTACAACTGGCTTTCCTCTCCTAGGACCCTCAATTTCACTCTTATACTTTCTTCACAAACATTCCACTCTTCTTTCTCTCCAGATAACCAAACCACCTCATATTTATTTTCACCCATTCCACTACACCAGACTTCACTCGCCATTTGCACAAGATCCCATCCCACATTTTTCATACATGCTTTCATTGTTTTCACACTCCATCTTGGTATGCCACATTCTCCTCTGATAATTAATTTCCACAGCTTGAACTCTTCACTACTGTGCTCTATTCCATGTCCAAGTCTCTGATCCACATGTCAGTGTTGGCAGGAGAATACTGTTCCTTAAACCTCTATTTACCTCCATGGACACATTCCTTCCTCTCAATCTTTGTAAGTGATCCAATGACACACTTGCCTTTCACAGCTCTCTTCCTCATTTCTCCTTCCATCTCTCCATGTTTGCATCACACTGTTCCCAAATACTTAAACCTTTCACTTCCTCCATTTTCTCTCCTCCTAGAACTACCTTACATCTTCCTACTGCTGGCACACTCACCTTATAAGGTGTATTAAAGTCAACAACCTCTACTTTCCTTCTTTCAAAGACTTACTTTTGCCAGCATTCACTTTTAGCTTCCTTCTCGTACATACTCTATAAATTTCATTCCCCACTCTCTCAAGTTCCTCTTCACTTTGCAAACAACACAATGTCATCTGTAAACAAACATGCCGCCATTGCCCAACCTATTCCATTTATTTTCAGTAAATTAAGAGTTTGGTATAAAGCTAAGTGAGAAGCTTAACGAAAATAAAAAGTTGTTTTGGAGGGAAGTTAAGAAAGAGAGGATGAGTAGGGGGTGTCAATGTGAGAATTAAGAGAGAGAGGATGGAGTTTGTGTAAGTGGTAAAGAGGAAGTGAAAAAAACTATGGAAAAGTCACTTGGAATGTTTAATGTATGAGAATACCAAAAGGAAAGCAATAGTGTCGAGCATGGGTATAGAAGCGGATGGAAAGCGTGTGCGTGTGCAAAACAGGAATTTATAGAAAGGAAGTAAATAAAGCAATAGGTAAACTTAAGTGTTGCAAAGCTGCAAGTGTGAATGGAATAACTGCAGAAATGTTAGAATATGGAGGATAAACAGTGGTGGAATGGATGGGTCTGATATGTTACCTTGCATGGAGACAGAGAGAAGTACCAGATGAATGGAAGAAGGCAATTATTGTGTGTCTGCATAAAAGTAAAGGTAGTAAAGATGAGCGTAATAATTATAGGGATAAGTTTGCTTACTGTGCCAGGAAAAGTGTATAGGAGCAGGGAGGATTTAGGAAAGGAAAAGGATGTATTGATGTACTATTTATAATTAACATGATGGTAGAGGAGTACTTAGGTAAGGATGGAAAACTATATGCAGCCTTCATGAACCTAGAAAAGGCATATGCTTGAGTTGATAGGAAAGCTCTTTGGAATGTTCTAAAATTTATGGTATCGGAGGACATTTGTTGGCAGGAGTTGAGGCATTTTATAGTGAGGCAAGTGCGTGGGAGGGTGGATTGAGAGCAAAGTGAAAGTTTTCCTATAGGAGTCGGGTTGAGACAAGGATGTGTAATGTCGCCATGGCTGTTTAATATTTTTATGGATGGGTGTATGAGAGAAATGAAAGCTAAAGTGGGGAATGTAGGTACAAGACTAAAAATGAATGAAAAGAGGTAGGTAGTGGTGGCATTCTTGTTTGCAGATGACACTTGTTTCTAGAGTGAAGAGGAACTTCAGAGAGTGGTGGAAGAATTTTATAGTGTATGAACAAGAAAAAAGCTGAAGATGAATGCTTGGAAAAGTAAGGTGATAGTGTTTGAAAGAACGGAAATAGAGGTGGTATACTGTAATACATGTTATAGGGTGATTTCACCAGCTGTAGGAAGATGTGAGGTAGTTCTAGGAGAGAAAATGGAGGAAGTGAAAGTTAAGCATTTGGGATCAGTGCTATGTAAACATGAAGGGATGGAAGGAGAAATAAGAGAGAGGACGGTGAAAGGCAGGTGTGTCATAAGGTCACTTACGAGGATTATGAGAGGAAGGAGTGTATCCATGGAGATAAAGAGAGGAATAAGGAACAATATTCTCCTGCCAACATTGAAGTATGGATCAGAGACTTGGACATGGAATAGGGCACAGCAGCCAAGAGTGTGTGGTGTGGAAATTAATTATCTGAGAGGAGTGAGAGCAATGAAAGTGTATAAAAGATGTGACGTGGGACCTTGTGCAAATGGAGTAAAATGTGGTGTAGTGGAATAATGGGGGAAAAAAATACTTTGAGATGATTTGGTAATATTGAGAGAAAGAAGAGTGAAGAGTTTGTGAAGAAAGTGTATGTGAGTGAAATTGAGGGATCTAGGAGGAGAGGATGACCAGATGTAAGATGGAATGATAAGGTAAAGGAGTATATGCATGAAAGAGTTTCTGAGAGAGGGGAAGGGATTGAACAAGCAAGGAGGGAGTGTTTGGATAGGGAGAGATGGAGGTTCTTCTGCCGTGGCCATCCCCTTGAGGGACATTTACGGAGAGAAACTATACATATATATAGTGTGTGTTGTGTCTATGTGTGTGTGTCTATGTCTGTGTCTGTTTGTTGAGCAGTTTGCTTGCTTCTATGCAAATTTACAAGAATAGAGCCAGCCCACAATAAATGCATTGTAATTACTTTGGTGTAAGTGGTAATAACTACCTAACAATAAAAATATCAACAATGACCATTAACAATTAAAAATCTTGTAGTAATTAACAGAAACAATTCACTGATAATATGAAAACACTTTCCTTCTCCCCCCACAGCCTGTGACCCAAGGATGATGCCAACCTTCCCACAGCATCGTAACCTTAGGCAGTCACAGGGCCAATCACAGGCAATGGGAGCATCTTTGGCACTTCCCGGACTGACCCAAACATTCCCTGGGCCAGCAGTGAACCTATACCCTCAGGATCGTGTGTTGGCAGATCCGGCTGCCACCTCCTCCAAGTTTGGCATTAATGAACTCTTTGGTTCTCTTGCTCGGAGATAATGCCAACAAGCTTTTGTGAAACCCCTTCCTCTCCTTTTACCTCTCCTCTTCTCTGTGTGATTCTCTCTCCTTCCTTTATCCATTTTGGGAGACCTTTGCCAGTCCACACTTTTATCGTCATGGCATCCTCCACCCCTCTTCACTGCCACTCGGTTCTCTCTTGACATGCTACTCCCCTCCTGACAAGATATCTTCCCCACATCAACCTCCCTTGGACTGCAGACTTTCCTTTCCCATTATTGTCACACACCTCTTCAATAGTACCTTTTTATCCCCTCCCATTTGATTGTACTTCCCTTCCACTAAACACTCCAGCTCCCTTCCCTTTCATATGCTCAAAAGATACTCAGATATATGAACACTTGTGGTTTTTGTTACTGCAGTAGTTCTGAACCTTCATGTATTAAAAGGATATGCCAAGTTAGTGTGCCTATACAGATACCACTTGCAGCAAGAGGCACCACTACTATTTGTACTATACCTACGTCTTCATCTTGGTGTCCACTGTGAATTTGTATAATTAGCACTGAGATATGCAAATAGAAATGGTTGATCTATACCACTCTCATTCAGTTTGTTTCATAGCCCTGTAATAGAACTATATAGAGAAAGTAACAGGACGTGGAAGTGGGGAAGGATAGAGTATTGAGAATGGCATTGAATACACCAAGATATGCAGTAATAGAAACTTTGAGAGATGATATGTGATAAAGCACGTTTAGGGAAAGACATCTATAAAAGCCACCCTGAGATACAAAGTGAGACTGAAACGAATTGAGGATGCAATAGAATTATTCGTGCCCTTTACAGTCGTTCCCCCAAGGGTGCGGACAGTACCGGTTTGGCACTTATGTTCAAAGGGTGCGAAAAAATTAGAAGCGTGCGCAAAATCTCTAGCTGGCAACAGCGGGATGAGGCAACACACACCCCGTCATTCTCCACCAGTCCTTGATGCGTTGTCAGCGATTAGCCTCGCACGTTCTCAACATATTCACGAGAGAGCCTAAACATTTGAGGCGTCACTATAAAAATCTGAAAACCTACGCCAAATAACAGGCGAGGCAAGTCCATCTGTGCCTCAATAAGCCTACAGGCGCCAACGGTTAATGATATAGAAAAAAAAGAAAAAAAAAAAAATCATGTATTTCAGGGATTATTGGGCGAAAAAGGGTAAGTCTTAAGAGTCCCGGACTACATTAGTGAATTTCCAATAGGTTATTAACTTCCAAGGGTGCGCAAGGGTTCAGACTACATTAAGCGCACCCTTGGGGGGCCGACTGTATCTTCTTTTACTAAGGTAAAGTGGGGGCACATGCTGTAGCTGCGCGTAGCTGCGGGCACTCATCTCCCGCCACATCGGCCTTTGAGCCTGTGGTGGAAATTAATCCATTACCCCGGGACACAGGGCCACTGTGACATCCGAGTTTCCACAGTTTACCTTCCCCAGGTTTCCCTAGGTACCCATTTATTGACCAACCTGTTTGGGAGGATGAACAGCTGGGTGAACTGTGCACTGATTGCCCTTGTCCAGGATTGAAATCGTGCCAGCGGATTGGTAGTCAGACATGCAAACCACTGCACCACTGAGGCGCTTCTTTTATTGCACTTCTATAATAAGCTTTTATAATTAGTTATTGTGGATTCTACCGTCATTCGTATCCCATGTATTTCAAATTCCCATGAGTCGAGGAAACCCTTTCTGCTATGATGATACTTAAGGTTTCATCGTCACCAATATTCTCTAGCAGTTACGGAGAGATGGGCTGAATATTTTGAAGGTCTGTTAAATGTAGAGGAAGATAGAGAGGCTGAGATTGTTGCAGTGGGAAGGGAGAATGGAGTGAAAGTGTTATGAGGGTTGAATAATGCACAGATCACGAAAGAGGAAGTAAAAGGCGTTGTTAAGGGGATGAAAGCAGGGAAAGTTGTATGGTTAGATGGGTGTACTGTAGAATGTTTGAAAAGTGGCAGTACATACAAGTGTGATTAAGTGTTAGTAAGATTTTCAAGCATTACATAGCTCTTTCTCCCTTTTTCAAGAGTTTTCCTGACTCACAGTGATAATATCCTGACCATTACAACATTACTCAAAACATCATATTTAATTACTTATATCCCTGTCACAGATTGATATATCACACTCGTTACATAAAAAAATAAATGTTGAATCAAATATAACATCATAAAAATATGTTCATTATTCCCTATCATGAACATAATAATTACTTAATTTTACAACCATTATAACATTGACAGGTACAATAACAGGTGTCTTAACCTCCTTTTTCCAAAGGAGCCAACTATCAATCATCATTAATTCCATTCCTTCCATTCCACCTTCTTTCGTTCGCCACTCCCTTTTATATCTTTCTTTTAGGGTAGGTTGCAGTGAGCTTTTGAGTGGACATAAGTCCATTGAACCACGATTGGGTTTGTCTCTCCTGTTCAGTGTTAGGTTTATGTGGCCTCCTTTTGAGTTAGTATGGTGTCGTCATATGACAGGTTCCACCACTTTCTTTAGAACAACCTGTGATCTAGTGGTGTTAAGAGCATTGAATTCTTGGACTAGCTTCCCCTCTTTTTCTGGAAAGGCTTGAGACGTGGAAATATCAACTGTACAAACCACATACCCTCCACTCTTCCTCTTTTTGAAATTTTTCCCTCTACTTCTCCCTCAGAGTTATGCTCAGAACCAACTGTTTCCTCGGGTCACTGCTGTCCCATTCAGGTAAGTGTTATAGGCGATCTAAGCACCCATCTTAAAGTTCCATCCGAATACACCCCCATTTTCCCTTCATGAGGTGACCCACCTACACTGGTAATTCCAGGACAATTTAACACTCACACTCATCTCACCCATTCACATTCACTAACACACAATATTCTTTTATATACTGTATTTCCTTGGGGCTCTGTCTGGGCGGCAAATGCTTCAGCTCATGAATATACATTAATTAAAACTTTAAAAGTAGCAAAATTTCTACATTTCAATATTTCTTTGTCCCACTAGCCTTTGAGTTTTCTTTTTCTTACTTTGAATTTTCTCATTCCTACTTTTTTCATTGCCACTCGTTTTAGTGTTTCCTTTAAATCTTTTTCCTCATCATCTACTATTACATCTCACCACTGTGTGTCTCCACTTATGACCTGATCCATTTCCTCACCGTATCCTGACCAATCAACATTTCTCATATTCCATTTCTCTTTCCACACTTTTTTCTTGGCTTCTTTACATTTCTTATTCTTTCTGCAAGAGATGCCTATCATGACATGGTCTGATATATCTATGTCCTCATTTTTCCACATCCTAGTTTGTAGTTTTTCTATTTGATCATTCACAAGTATATAGTCTATAGCGGATTAATTTTTCTTATCTTTCCATGTCGCAGGGTTTTCTAATTTCCAATTCTTTATTCTGTATTATGTTTTTTCTATAAAGTCTAGAATCATATGACTATTGGTATTCACTTTTTCATTCATTAGGCCAATGTGTCCATTTAGATCTCCCATTATAATCCACTTGTCCTTACCAACCTTTTCTTTGGTTTCCAGCTAAGTGTTGTACAACTTCCTATTATCTTCGTAGTTATCCCGTCCTTCCACTCCAATGTAGTACACAACTGTCACCCACCACACGTCTTTCAGCTCTGTGACTTTCACTGTTATTGCATCTCTCTTGTTATACCCAAGCTTGTTTTCTGTCACTGCTTGACTTTACTTCTGTTAGTTTTCTACTCTCCTTTTCTCTCATCACTATTCCCACACCTCCTCCTT
Source organism: Metacarcinus magister (assembly GCA_029783475.1). Lineage (NCBI taxonomy): Eukaryota > Metazoa > Arthropoda > Malacostraca > Decapoda > Cancridae > Metacarcinus > Metacarcinus magister. The sequence continues at coordinate 628,578 of JAPQNM010000038.1, read as the reverse complement.
TCTTTTCTCTTATTTTCCTTCCTCTTCCAATTCCTAACCAACTGCCTTCATTCCATTCAATGCTGTCATGCCATCCAGTTTCTGCTATTCCTATAACACTATATTCTTTATCATTTTTAATCAGGGTCCTCCACTTTTCTTCGTTCCATCCTCTAGTGTTTAGGAAGGCAAACAGCATATTTTCTTCTCTCCTTGCATTCTGCTATTGTTGGGTCTGGGTCACTTCCTTAAACTGAGCCCATTCTACCAAGTTCCAAGCTAACCAAACTTTTCCAACATTTGATAAGTGGATTCTATCACGACCCCACACTTCATTCCAGCCCAAACCCTCCCACAACTGGAGACTATCACATGCTCACTCCTCTAGCTTCTTCACACACTCCCTATTCACCTTTCTTCGCAGTGCACCAAATGGCCGGGTTTCTTTTCTACGTCTCATAGGTATGCACATTATTAGGGGACTTTGCTTTGCTTTACTCTTCCCTTCAGCATTTTCACCATATTTTCAAATAAGTGCACAGTTTTCTGCTCCTCTATTCCTTCAAGCCCATTGCCTTGTTCGGCTCATTTAAGGTGTAGTTAGGTCAAATGGTGTGTGTATGTAGTCAGTTACCATACAAACGTTTTATGTTCGCTTTTTCCTCGAACTTTTCCACTCCGTATATGGAGTGGAAAGATACTTGTCTCGTGGTTAGAGACACCGGGGGGGGGAGGGAGAGATATAGAGAGCGAGAGCGAGAGCGAGAGCGCGAGCGCGCGAGCGAGCGAGAGAGAGAGAGAGAGAGAGAGAGAGGGAGAATCTTATAACCGCTACTACAAGCTCACAAGGTAAGCAGTTTCACACGCAGACAACTATTATGAATTGATAAATATTATAGTCCCAGACAACCTCTACTTCGGAGGACTATAACAGCCTCCTCCACCTACCACTACCAAGTCATTAGATTCCAACTCGCTAAAGTTTTCTATGACATTTCTTCTGATCTCTCTGATGCTCGCTCCACTTTTGCATTTATCTATTATTTTATAATATCTTCTTGACAAGTAGTCAATTTCCCTCCTTATTCCTCTCAGGATGCTGTCTCCAAATAACTACAGTCTTCTTTTCAGCTTTTCATCTTTTACATGTAAGTCGATTACTGTAACTACATAATTTTCTTCCAGGTGTCCTCCCAGCCAGGCTGTTTCAACACCAGTACTGTTCTGCCCACACTGACCTTGTATATTCTCCCCTCTGGGGTTCTGTCTGGTGTCTGCTGGTCTTTCTACTTGCTTTTTCTCTACTCTAAGGTTTTGGCTGTTTTCAACTGGTCTTTTCCCTTGATTTTTCTCCTCTGTGAGGTTCTGGCTGGTGTCTACTGGTCTTACCTCCTTCTTTTCCTCCCTGGGGGGCTGATTGATATCTGCTGGTCTTACCTCCTTCTTTCTTTCCTCCCTGGCAGGCTGAGGTTCTGGGTGATGTCTGTTGGTCTTACCCCCTTCATTTTCTCCTCTCTGACGCTCCTGCTGATGTCTGCTGATCTTTCCTCCTCCTTTTTCTCCTCTTCGTGGCTCAGGTTGTTGTCTGCCGGTCTTCTTCCATCCATTACTTGCTTGTATTTTGATTCCTGTTTTCCCCTTCTCAGCATACGCGTGATCCAGATATCCTTCTTTTCCTATAATTTGGGGTATAGCCATGCTGCTATCGCTGGGAATATTCTCCGTGTTGGGCCGTTCATCCTCCTCATTTTTCTATGTTCTCTTCTTTCTCAGCATCTACCACCTCCTCTTTTATTCCCCACTCTTTTGATACCTTTTCTTCACACTCGTTACATAGCACCCATATGTTTCTCTCTTTGAATATGATGTAGCACTTAATGTAGTTTTTCCCCATGCATGTCGCGTGGTACCAATTCCGACACTTATGGCATGAAACCCATTTAGTGCTCCTGCTCACCTCCTTCTTACACTTCTTACAGTCACTGTCTACGGCCATCTTATTGCTATATATAGCAATAAGATGGCCGTAGACACCGCCGCCTTGTGGTTAAGATATATATCTTAACCACAAGGCGGCGGTGTAAAGGCCACAAGATGGCAGTGTACAATGTTTACCTTGGATATAATGATTACTTTAGAAATGTTCTTTGTAATGGCGGCGGAGCTGGTCGACACGTCGGCCGCTCTCACGTTTCCACTTCAGCATTCCTTCTGCTACTTTTCCTGCCTTGGAGGGATCCAATTTCTTGTGCTAGGATGGCAACACAGCTTAATATTCTCTTCTCTCTATATCATTCAATCCTAACAACAGCACCATCTACTCACAAAAAGTACTTCTACCCACCACATTGAGTGCACGCCTTAATTCATTCAAAAACACCCTCATCATATTCGATCGTTCTCTCTCATACCTTCTGCATTCCAACATTACGTGCACCACAGTATCATCCACACCCCTGTCACACATCTCACATCCTTTTCTCCTAGCTTCTGCCCATCTATACGTCCTGGCATTCACTTACATACACTGTGCTCTCATTCTGAACAGAAGATCACCCTTCCAGGCTACCATCATACCACACTTCATGCTAGTGCTTGGGGTCTTCTTCTCCCTTTAGCCTACCACCTCAAAGTTTTCTGTCCCTCCATCCCATTCTTTCCCTCCTACCTAACATACTGTTCATGTCTGTCATACTCCCACATTTCATTGCCCATTTACTATCTCCTAGAATTCATAAGTATATCTTTCTTGCTAATCTTGCTTCATTCATTCTTTCTAGTTTCACATTATATTTAAGAGTTGTTTTCACCTGCCTTTCCCTAAAGGTGCTCCACCCCATATTCCCTCTCAGGGCTTCCACTGCTGCATATCAAGGTGCATTTAGAGCCATTCTAGCTACTTTGTTTTGTCCCACCTCCAGTTTCTCTATCTCACACCTTGATCTTGATCTTGATCTTGATGTCACAGGTGACTTGAAATTTCCTCCAAGTCGGGCCTTTATATCGGCAGCTCCTGTGAGGGGAATAAGGGGGGAAAAAAAAAAAGGAAAATACACAGAAAAAAAGAAACTAAATAAATCAAAGATGCATACTCTAATTACATGCCCTAATCTCTCAATCTCGCATACCACATTTTCTCCAGGAACTCTTTCACCGCGTCAATCATCCGTTCACTCGTCTCCTCACACAGTCCTAGCAACAACGCCATCCATTCCCTTCCAGTTCTTTCAGTCACCTCATTCATTTCACGTCCCATTTCTGCCAGAATCACAAGCATCATTTCCATTCTGTCACGGTCATACTTCTCGCATTCTAGTACTACATGCTCTACCGTCTCATCCTCTCCCATATCACACATCTGGCACACTTTGCTGCGGGACTCTGACCATCTGTAGTTCCTTGCATTCACATCCATACACTGTGCCCTAGCTCGGAAGAGAAGATCACCACCCAGGCTTCCATCATACCACCTTACATACATTGGGGCCTCTTTCTCTCTGTACCATTCCAAAGTCTTCTTTCGTTCCATCTCAGTCTTCCACTTACTTAGTCCCACACCTTTCACTGTTTTGTCTATCTCGCTTTTCCACCTTTTCACATCCCACTCTAACCCTTCTCTACTTCTGTTCATCACCTTCCATTCATACAACCATTCTCTCCCTTCACAAAATTTATGCACCCACCTAACGAGCATGCCACTCCTGTCTACCATGTTCAGACATTTCTTCTCCCATTTACTCCTCCTTACATTCCACAAATACACCTTCCGTGCAATTCTTGTATTCTCCATTCGTTCCAGCCTAATTTTATATCTCAAAGTTGCCTTTATCTGTCTCTCCCTGAACGTACTCCATCCCATGTCACCTCTCAAAGCTTCTACAGCTGCATACCTTGGTGCATTCAGTGCCATTCTTGCTACTCTATTCTGCCCTACTTCCAACTTGTCTATCTCCTTTTCACTCCATGCAATCACTTCCATACCATACATTACACTCGGAACAGCCACACTCTTCCATATCTCTCGCAACACATCATATTTACTCGCTCTCATTCTTGCTGCACTCCCTAGTCTGCCAACCCACTGATTCACCATACTAATCTTTTCATTCTTAGCCTTCTCACATCCATTTGGGCTCATCCATATCCCTAGATACTTGTACTCACATACTTGCTGCAACTCTTTCACTCCAAGTCTCCATGTAACATCCCTCTCATCTTCTGATCTATTCACTATCATTACCTTACTTTTTTCACAACTAAAATTCACTCCAAAATCTCTTCCATACTCATCTACCACATCTAATAAGCTTTGTAGCTCCTCTGCAGACTCACCCATTCCAAACCATCTTGATCTTGATCTTGATGTCACAGGTGACAGGTCACAGGTGTCAGAGGCTCCAAAGCATGAAGTTTGGTATGATGGTAGCCTAGGTGGTGACCTTCTGTTCAGAGTGAGAGCACAGTGTGTGGAAGTGAATGATAGGACCTATAGATGGTCAGAGGATAGGAGGAAAGAGTGTGAGATGTGTGACAAGGGTGTGGATGAAACTGTGGTGCATCTGATGTTAGAATGCAAGAGGTATGAGAGAGCACGTGCGGATATGATGAGAGTGTTTCTGAATGAATTAGGGCGTGAAATCAATGTGGTGGGTGGAAGGACTGGTTGTGAGTGGATGGTGCTGCTGTTGGGACTGAATGGTGTGGCAAATGGACGAATGATAGAGGCTGTGAAAGAATTCCTTGAAAAAGTGTGGAATGTTAGATTTAAGAAGTAATTCTGCTGAGTATTTCTGCTGTGTTTTTTTTGTTTTCTTTCACAGGTGCTGCCGATTCAAAGGCCTGGTTTTGGGATAACTCAGACCTCCTGATCTTGATCTTGATCTTGATGTCACAGGAGGTCTGGGTTACCCCAAAACCAGGCCTTTGAATCGGCAGCACCTGTGAAAACAGCAGAAATACTCAGCAGAATTACTTCTTAAATCTAACATTCCACACTTTTTCAAGGAATTCTTTCACAGCCTCTATCATTCGTCCATTTGCCACACCATTCAGTCCCAACAGCAGCACCATCCACTCACAACCAGTCCTTCCACCCACCACATTGATTTCACGCCCTAATTCATTCAGAAACACTCTCATCATATCCGCACGTGCTCTCTCATACCTCTTGCATTCTAACATCAGATGCACCAGTCTCATCCACACCCCTGTCACACATCTCACACTCTTTCCTCCTATCCTCTGACTATCTATAGGTCCTATCATTCACTTCCACACACTGTGCTCTCACTCTGAACAGAAGGTCACCACCTAGGCTACCATCATACCAAACTTCATGCTTTGGAGCCTCTTTCTCCCTATACCACCTCAGAGTTTCCTTTCTATCCATCCTATTCTTCCACTCGCTAAGTCCATCCGCTTTCACTGCTCTATCTATCTCCCTTTTCCATTTTCTCTCATCCCACTCTGCCCCCTCTCTGTTTCTATCTGTCATTCTCCATTCAACAACATTCTGTCTATCCTCAAAAGGTCTGTGCACCCTCCTAACTAACATACTATTCTTGTCTATCATTTTCCCACATTTGTTTCCCCATTTGCTATCTCCTAGAGTCCACAAGTATACCTTTCTTGCTAGTCTTGTTTCATTCATTCTCTCTAATCTCACTTTATATCTCAGAGTTGCTTTCATCTGCCTTTCCCTAAAAGTGCTCCACCCCATATCCCCTCTCAGTGCGTCTACTGCTGCATACCTAGGTGCATTCAGAGCCATTCTAGCTACCTTGTTTTGTCCCACCTCTAACTTTTCTATCTCACTCTCATTCCAAGCCATTACATCCATACCATACATGATACTTGGGACAGCCACACTCTTCCACACTTCCCTCAGTACCTCATACTTGCATGCTCTCATTCTTGCTGCACTCCCTAGGCGACCCACCCATTGATTCGTCATACTTATCTTTTCATTCTTTGCTCTCTCACATCCATCTGTACTCATCCACACTCCTAAGTACTTGTATTCTTTAGTCTGTTGCAACTCCTTTTCATCTAACATCCAGGTGGTATTACACTCATTCTCTAACCCATTGACTACCATTATCTTACTCTTCTCACTACTGAAGCTCACTCCAAAGTCTCTTCCATACCCTCCTATCACATCTAAAACACTTTGTAGTTCTTCTGCCGACTCACTCATAACAACCACATCATCCGCATATAGTAACATGCATATCTTGTCCTCTCCAACTTTCACTCCCACATTCATTCTTCTTATCCTGGCAGCTAGCTCTTCAGTATATAAACTAAAAAGGGTTGGTGAGAGGCTACATCCTTGTCTAACACCTCTTTCGTTCTTCACCCAGTCTGTCTCAAGGTTACCTAATCTATACTTAGCTCTCGTACCAACATACATACTTCTAACTATGTTTACTATCTTATCACTTAACCCAATCTTCTCTAAAACATTCCATAACCTACTTCTGTTGATTCTATCATATGCTTTCTCTATATCTAGGAAGCACACATACAGTTTTCTACCCTCTTTCTTTTTCTTTTCAATCAGTTCATTCACAACAAACATATTATCTTCCGCTCTTCTGTCTACACGGAACCCATTTTGTTCTTCACCTAACACCCTAACTCTCTCAACCCACTTACACAACCTTGCATTCAGCACAGCACTAAACACTTTCCCTACTGTATTCCCTAGGGATATTGGCCTATAGTTCTTAATCTCACTCTTACTCTTATGACCTCCTGTGACATCAAGATCAAGATCAAGATCTTGAAATTTCCTCCAAGTCAGGCTTTTTTATCGGCAGCTCCTGTGAGGGGAATAAGGGAAAAAATATCACATATTACACTCTTCCACACTTCCTTCAGTACCTCATACTTGCATGCCCTCATGCAAGATGAAGATCTAGAACACGTCACATCTGAATATGCCGTTATATTTTTGTTGACCGATCTGTTCCATCATAAATAAAGAAATACAGATTTTATACAATCTACAAATAAAATCCTTGAATATTACCACACCCGAAAGCAAACTATTTACATATCAATATCGTAATTTTGCAGATCCTCAAAGTTGCAAAACCAGTCGCCACCAAAAAGAATTAATTGAATACACAAAAGACGAAACTCTTGTGCATCAGTGTTGAGATATCAGATTACTGTTTGACATTCAATGAAACGGAGTGCAAGGTGGTAGTAGTAAACGACACGTCACAGTCAGCTGTGTGGCGCGGCGCCCGTCACCACCACCACCACCACCGCTGCGCTGCCATCACCACCTGACGGACGAAGTACCATCACCCGCTACGATGTTATTGAAACTAATGTCATGGCTGCTGCTGGCCTCCCTGGTTTCGGCGCAGCAAAGAGTAGCCCCAGGTGTGCCCACCAATCAGTACCAGGCACAACAGCAGCAGCAGCCCCAGCGAGGACAGGTGGCACAGCAGGGCGGGCACTACCAGGTAAAAGGCTGGCAAGCCACCCTCACTGCTGCCCCGCCACATATTGTCACAGCTGCATTTTTCATGAGTAATAGGCACACGTGCAAAGTTACTGGGTCAGGTGCATGTTTTCCCGGTCTGACACATCTGCCAAGCAGCCTCACAGCCAAACATATGTAGGCAGCTGCGGCGCTGCTTGTCTCTATCCCAGGCACTAAACGCTGCCTACCACCTATACACCACTGTGACTGACGACATTTTCTAAACCACTGCCTGGCTGATCTGGACCAGGTTGTGGTAGGCAGAAATACAGGGAGTGGTAATCGTCTAGACTCGTTTCCCTCCGTTATTTTTCATAATTTTGTTAAATCCAGTGGGTAAAGATTCGTAAGACGACTCATTCTATATCTTTTTATCTTTATAATGCACTGCAAATTCAACCTCAGATACTTGATCAGATCACCTCAAACAGTTATGCCGCTGAATTACAGAATTTTTTTTTTTTTTTTTTTTTAGGTTACGTTAGGTTTTGTTACGTTTAGTTAAGTTTGGTTAGGTTTAGTTATGTTATGTTATGATTATTTAAAAACTATCAAATGTTTTCTATGACAAAAAATAGGGTGTTGTGCGAGGTGCAAACGCCATTTTTATTTTCGGTGCCACACGCCATTCAGGTGATGTAAAAAAAATAGCTTTGTTAGCTTAACCTTCCCAAACCTGCAGTTAAATAAGCCTAACCAAAACTAACCCAGCCAAACCTAACAAAACTTAACGAAACCTAACCAAACCTAGCTAAACTAACCTAACTAGATTCATATTTTTTTCTGTAATTCGGCGGCATAACTGTTTGAGGTGATCTGAATAAGTATTTGAGGTTGAATTCGCAGTGCATTATAAAGGTAAGGAGATATCGAGTGGGTCGTCTTATGAATTCTTACCCTCTAGTGCTGTACCCGTCCAAGCCCCGCCATGTTATTGTGTTGTTTGGTTCACATTACAGCGGCAATATTATTTTTTCCTAAACTAACCTAACAGAACTAAAGGTAAAGATTCGTTTATTGACCCACTTGATATTTCTTCACCTTTATAATGCACTGAAAACTCAACCTCAAAAACTTGTTCAAATCACCTCAGTTATGCCGCTGGATTACAGAAAAAAATAAAAATAAATCTCTTTTGGTATTATTGCAGTTTCAACCAATACACCACACGTAACTATAAACTATCTCAGGGTCTAGATGACACTGTTAGGAGCATTTCTAGCCCCATATTACACTGTCGGAAACTAATAATTAATAATAGGAAATTTCTTTGACTTTTAGGGAAATTTCCTTAGATTTTTTAGTCCATATTGGTGAATGTTTTGTTATATTATTGTCATTATTATGAAGTATTATTGCAGTTATGAAGGTTAGGTTAGGATATTGAACCAGGTTTCTGGTTGTGTTTGAATAGTGTCCTGGGGGGGGGGGGGGCAGGGGGGGCGCAGCCCCCTTGGTTAGAATAGGTTTGTCGTGTTTGCTACATTTAGTGAATTTTTAGGGAAATTTCCCTAGATTTTCAAAGTCCATATATCACTCATATATGCCTCCCCCCAGAAAAAACCCGATTCCCCACAACACCCAAGCTTGCTTCAGGGGTTGCTCAATAAATGGAAGGTAAAAATTACCACAGAAAAGTCAGATTAATTCAAAACCATCAAAATCAATAAGAAAAAAATAGCTTTGTTAGCATAACCTTCCCAGAGCTGCAGTTGAATAAGCCTAACTAAAACTAACCCAACCAAATCCAGCCAAACCTAACCAAACCTGACCTAACTAAACCTAACTTAATCTAACGTAAGTTAAGCTAACCTAACCGTTGGTAACCTAACCTTTAATTAGGTTAGGTTTAGTTGGGTTAGGTTAGGTTTAGTTGGGTTAGGTTAGGTTTAGTTTGGGTTAGTTTTGGTTAGGCTTATTTAACTGCAGTTCTGGGAAGGTTATGCTAAAAGATATTTTTTTCTTATTTATTTTGATGGTTTTGAATGAATCGGACTTTTTTTGTGGCAATTTTGAACTTACATTTATTGAGGAAGAAAAGAAAAAGTAGCTATTCATATTTTTTCTGTAATTCAGCAGCATAACTTTGAGGTGATCTGAACAAGTTTCTGAGATTGAATTTGCAGTGCATTATAAAGGTAAAGAGATATCGAGTGGGTCAAGAAACGAATATTTACCGAACTAAATCCAAGTGGGGGGTGCTCCGCAAGTGAGTAATTATTATGATAATATAATGATAATTGTAGTAATAAAAAGAAACAATGAAGACCAACAGGTCTTTTGGTCTCTTTTTATGTATTCTTATATGTATTCTTATGATACCCCTGCCTGCCAACCATGATTTGCTACCAATTAAGTTCACCAGTGATACAAGACCACTGTGGAAAGTGTTAGCTATTATACATATAATCATTATAGTTTCAGCTTGTGCTATTTTTTTAATTGTTGTAGTGATCTGATATTTTATGAACAACTTATTGACACTATTTGCATCACAATTATATGTTATGAGTTAGTTTTTTCATTGATAAAAACTTTCCCATCATCAGTCACTGTGGAGAGTAATTGCAGGCCTCTACCAATCTACTCTAAACCTTAAGGGAAGTCTGGAGCAAAATAACCCTATCAGGTAGTAGGTTATTGGGGCTGGTTAAATAAGTAAACCTTCACTGGTTATGGTGGGGAAGGAGACCCACTCGGTACTTAAAACCCCAGAATCTTGCCAGGTCCCCCAATATTGATGAGGGATGAGGAGGTGTACCTCAATTTGCAACTCAAGCAAATATTTTATTTGTAGGAATCGCATCAAAATAGTGGGAAAAACCTAGGTTGAATGTAATAGAGGGATGGAATGAAACTAAGAAATAGGTCTTTCATCACATACTTAATAATAAATCCCAAGTGTTCCCCAACCTACCTCAACTCACCTTCCTCCCCAGGCCAATGCCCCAGGAGTACCACCTCAGCAGTACCAGCAAGCCCCTGGAGTCCCACCACAACAGTACCAGCAGCAGCCACAACAGTATCAGCAGCCACAGCAATTTCAACAGCAGCAACAGTTTCAGCAACAGCAACAGTTTCAACAGCAGCAACAGTTTCAGCCTCCACCACCATCATCACCACCCCAGCAACAGCAGTTCCAGGTAGTTCTATCTATCTATAGTTTCTGACGCCTCATTCCCTCAGGGAACAACCCCAAGGGGATGGCCATGGCAGAAGAGCCTCCACCTCTATCAGCAACTCTTTCATGCATGTACTCCTTTACCGTATCATTCCATCTTACAACTGGCCTGCCTCTCCTAATAGGACCCCTAATTTCACTCAGGACTATACACTTTTTTTCTACAAACTTTTCACTCTTCTTGCTTACAAGGTGACCAAACAACCTCAAAGTATTTCTTTTTACTCATTCCATTACACCACACTTCTCTCCATTTGCATAAGATCCCATGCTACATTTATCATACACTCTTTCATTGCTCTCACTCTCCCATCTTGTTACGCCACATGCTCCTCTTAGATATCTCATTTCCACAGCACACACTCTTAATTGCTGTTCCCTATTCCATGTCCAAGTCTTTAACCCATATATAAGTGTTGGCAGGAGAATACTATTCCTTAACCTTAACCCATCAATCTTCCTCAATGGATACATTCCTTACAAGTGATAGATGACACACCTGCCTTTCACAGTCCTCTTTCTTATTTCTCCTTCCATTCCTCCATGTTTGTATCACACTGTTCCCAAATACTTAAACTCTTTCACTTCCTCCATTTTCTCTCCTTGTAGAACTACCTCATACCTTCCTACTGCTGGCACACTCACCCTATAAGGTGCATTAAAGTCAACAACCTCTACTTCCATTCTTTCAAAGACCATCCCCCTTACTTTTCCAAGCATTCACGTTCAGCTTTTTTCTTGTTCATACACTATAAAATCTTCCACCACTCTAAAGTTCCTCTTCACTCTGCAAACAACAGTGTCATTTGCAAACAAGCATGCCACCACTGCTTACCCCATTCCATTAGTTTTTAGTCGTCCACCTACATTTCCCACTTTAACAACATTGAAAGAAAGAAGAGAAAGAGGTGACTTAATCACAATATATAAATTGATGAACAACCTGGAGGTAACAGATAGAAAAGACCTAATATTAAGAAGAAAAGGAGAGGCTAAAAATTTGAGGGGACACAAGAAAATACTGGATAAAGGAATTTGTTTGAAAGATACAAAAAAGTACAGTTTTCCCCAAAGAAGTATAGATACTTGGAATGGACTGAAGGAAGAGGTGATAATGGCAAAGAATGTACATCAACTGAAGGAAAAACTAGACAAATATAGATACAGAGACAGGACCACACGAGTGTAGCTCAGGCCCTGTATACTACAACTAGGTAAATACACACACACACACACACGGTCCGCTAGTGTAGTGGTTAGCGCACTCGGCTCAGAACCGAGGGGGCCAGGGTTCGATCCCCTGGGCGGACGGAGATTATTTGGATGTATCTCCTTTCATGTGTAGCCCCTATTCACCTAGCAGTGAGTAGGTACGGGATGTAAGTCGAGGAGTTGTGACCTTATTGTCCTGGTGTGTTGTGTGTGTGTGGTCTCGGTCCAACCCAAAGATTGGTCAGTATGAGCTCTGAGCTCTTTCCATAAGGGGACAGCCGGCTGTCTCGAGAGAGACCAGCAGCAGACTGTACAGTGAAGTACACACACACACACACACACACACACACACACACACACACACACACACACAACACACACACACACACACACACACACACACACACACACACACACACACACACACACACACACACACACACGGTTCGCTAGCGTAGGGGTTAGCGCACTTGGCTCACAACCGAGGGGGCCAGGGTTCGATCCCCTGGGCGAACGGAAACTATTTGGGTATGTCTCCTTTCACGTGTAGCCCCTGTTCACCTAGCAGTGAGTAGGTACGGGATGTAAGTCGAGGAGTTGTGACCTTGTTGTCCCGGTGTGTTGTGTGTGAGTGGTCTCTGTCCAACCCAAAGATTGGTCAGTATGAGCTCTGAGCTCTTTCCATAGGGGGACGGCCGGCTGTCTCGAGAGAGACCAGCAGCAGACTGTGCAGTGAGCAGTGAACACACACACACACACACACACACACACACACACACACACACACACACACACACACACACACACACCCACCCACCCACCCACCCACCCACCCACCCACCACCCACCACCACCCACACACACACACACACACACACACACACACACACACACACATGAATAATACAATGATACAATGGGTAACTGAAAATACAAGATATAGGGAAGGTAAACCATCAAGATTAGACCTACTGTTTACCAAAGGAATAAATTTAGAAAAATATATAAATTATGAGTACCCCTTTGGAAGCTGTGACCATCTCCTGGAAATTGAAATGAAAGGAGGAGATATGGAAGTCAAGCAGGAGGAATCATATAAAAAGAAAAGGAGGAATCATGGTAAAGCAAACTATACTAATATTGAAAATTATTTTGACAAAACTGATTGGACAAAAATTAAAACGCTAAAAGACGTTCAAGAAAAATATGATTTCTTTCTGATTATATATGAACGAGCAGTTAAGAAGTATGTTCCATTTTATCAAGTAAAAGAAAAAGGAAAAAATGAGTGGCTTAACTAAAAGTGTAATATAGCAAAAAGGGAAAGGGACATAGCATGGATGTGAATGAAAAGAAAACCAAAACAGAAAACAAAAGAATATAAACTAGCAAGGAATGAATATGTAAGAGTAAGAAGAGAGGAAGAGAAGAGATATGAAAAGGATATAGTTGACAAGTGTAAGGAAGAACCTAAGCTGTTTTGTAGATTTATTAGTGAAAAATTAAAACGTAAAGAAAGCGTAGCTTGGTTGAAGGAAAATAAGGAAGTATATGAGGACCTGAAGGAAATTCGTGAAGTACTGAACAAAAATGTTCAAAAAGTATTTACAACAGAATCCGAATTTGATAAACTACAAACAAAATAGTAAACATGAGATGGAGGGAAATAAAGATTAATATAGAAGAGATAAATGAAATGAAATGATGAAGGAATTAGATGAGAAAAAAGGCAATAGGCTCAGTCTTAAAAGAATGTAGACAAGAAATGGCTGAGCCCATTTATGATATGATTGAGTATTCTCTTAAAGAATATAAAGAAATAAAGAAGAACCACTTCATTATAGACCAGTGTCTTTGACCAGCATAGTATGCAAGATATGTGAGAACGTCATAAAGAAACAATAGACTGATTACTTTGAAGGAGAAGGAATAATATCAGACAGACAATTTGGATTCAAAACACCAATTTATTTAGTTTTTACTTTAGAGTGATAGATATAACACAAAAACGTGATGGATGGGTGGATTGCATATATTTAAACTTAAAAAGGCATTTGATAAGGTTCCACACAGGAGATTACTATGGAAATTGGAATATGTTGGAGGATTGAAAGGAAGATTAAAAAAACTGGATGGAAGACTACCTGAAAGGAAGCGAAATGAGAACAGTAGTAAAGGATGAAATATCAGAATGGAGGGAAGTGAAAAGTGAAGTACCACAGGGATCAGTTTTGGCACCGATAATGTTTTGAATATACAGTAAAACCTCGATATAACGAACCCGCTTATAGCGAATTTCGGATATAACGAACGTTATTTTCTGGCTGAACCAAGTCGGGTATAACAAACCAAAGTTGGTTATATCCGAGGCGTGGGGTGAGCCGGCCGAACTCTCCACTTTGTTTGAACATGAACGCGCCGACGCGCACGCCACTCAGTCCACAGTTAGCTCTCACTGTGAAGGGTTGGTCGCACTCATGCTCTCGCCACTTGCTACCTACTATGTACCTACTACCTACAGTACTCCCTTTTGAGAAATGGCTTAGAGGACTCCTTCTCTTAATGTCTTAACGAACGAAACCCCGTATATAGCGAACTCGTTCGGTATTTATACCGAACTTCGGATATAACGAATTATCGGATATAACATCAGACCCCCCGCCCCAATTGGTTCGTTATATCGAGGTTTTACTGTATGTAAATTACATGGCAGAAGGAGTAAGCAGTTACATAAGTCTGTTTGCAGATGATGCAAAATTACTAAGGAAGATAAGATACTACAAGGATTGCAAGGAGCTAAATAATGACATAAACAATATATATGAATGGAACAATACATGGGAAATGGAATTTAATTAAAAAAAAATGCCACGTATTGGAAATAGGAATGAGTGCAATGAGACCCTCATGGACGCATAAGTTAGGAGAAAATATTATATCAATAGAAAAAGAAGAAAAAGATTTGGTAGTGATAATACAGGATAACTTATTACCAGAGAAACATATATATATATATATATATATATATATATATATATATATATATATATATATATATATATATATATATATATATATAGTAGAACTTCGCATTACAAAATTAATTAGTTCCATGAGAGAGCTCGTTTTGTAATTTACTCGTCCTACAAAATAATACCAAATAAGCCACGAAACAGAAAAATCGTGTGAACTCAGTGCCCATTAGTATGAAGATTTCTCGTATTGCAGATTTCCACTCGTATTTCAAGACACAAATACTCACAAGCCGCAGCTCGTAAAGCAAATTAATCGTACAATGGTGCACTCGTACTGCGAGGTTCTACTGTATATATATATATATATATATATATATATATATATATATATATATATATATATATATATATATATATAATATTTGGTGACACTTTCAGGATGCTAAGGAATATACAGATGGCTTTTCACTTCTTAGATGAAAATATGATGAAAAAAATATGACTTTAAGGATCATACCAAAACTGTAATATGCACAAGAAAAAGCATGTATTGAAATTAGAAAGAATACAGATAATAGCAACTATGATGGTGCCAGAATTAAAAGATTTCACATATGAGAAAGATTAAAAGAAATGCAATCAAGCACACTTGAAGAAAGAATAGAGAGGAGACTTATTGGCAATATATAAATTGATAAACAATCTTGAGGAAACAGATAGAAAGGATCTAATATTGAGAAGAAAAGGAGTCTCTCTCTCTCTCTCTCTCTCTCTCTCTCTCTCTCTCTCTCTCTCTCTCTCTCTCTCTCTCTCTCTCTCAAGGGAAAGGGTGAAAGGATGAATGGAAAATAAGTTAAAGAGGAGTATGAAAGGAAGGTATGCTGGAAACAGAGAGAAGCTAGGTTGATACTTGAAGAGGGAGCAAGTGTTAGTAAGGTATTCAGGGTGTTGAAAGGCGCAGTGACTGGAGTAGCAGCAGACATGGTTGGTATGGACCTCTGAGGGAGTGTTGTGTATGGTGGTCAGATGAGATAAAGGAAGCTATAGAAAGAAAGAGAACATAAAAAAAAAATGCTGCCAAAAAATACTTGGAGGTGGTTTGATCACATTGAGAGAAAGAAGAGTTTGAGAAGAAAATGTATGTAAGTAAAATTTAAGGGCCTAGGAGAAAAGGAAGGCCAGTTGTAAGAGGGAAGGATATGGTAAAGGAGTACATGCATGAAAGAAGTGCTAATAGAGGGGGAGGGCTTGGAAAAGCAGGGAGGGAGTGTGTGGAAACATTTTATCATACCTTATTTACAAATGTGATACGAAATGCCATATTTACTGATTAAGGTGAGAGGTGGACACAAATCTGCCGTGGCCATCTCCTTGGGTGACTTTGCTGGAGGGAATGAGGCATGAGAAACTATACTGTAGATAGATGGATCAACTCACCTGCTGATTAACCTATTCCAAAACTTGTACTCAGTTCTCCACTATAATCTCCTCTGCCATATTCCTTTGCAGCATTTTCTTTTATGCTCTCTTCCTTTTCTATAGCTTCCTTTATCTCATCTGTTCACCATACACTTCCCTTTCCCTGACCCCTCAGAGATTTATACCCAAGCACTTCTGCTGCTACTGCAGTCACTGCAACTTTCAACAACCTGAATACCTTACTAACACTTGCTCCCTCTTCAACTGTCAGCCTAGCTTCTAGCTGTCTCGTATACCTTCCTTTCATACTCCTCTTTAACCTCTTTCTCATACATTCTTTCGCTAGCTAACACTTTAATTACAGTAAGGTGTGTTTACAGGTGAAATAACCTCGTGCAGATATCAGTTAGAAGGTTATTATTAAATCCGAGGTTTGATTAGGAAATTCCCTTAGTTGTTTCAGGCCATTTGGAGATTTATAAGTAGCAATTAGAAGATTATTAGGATTGTTTATTATTAAAAACGTTGATGGTATTTTCTAATTAAGACTAATGCCACGTGTAACCTCCTAACCAACATCCACGTCAGGTTAATTTACATATACACTAATCCCTCGTTATATCGCGGTTCAGTTTTCGCGTTTTTTCTCTTTCTGTAAGACCTATTAATTTTGATATCACTTATATTTTCACCATTTCGCGGCATTCCAAAACATTGTTTATGAGTTTAAATCTCGTGCGTCACGATAGAATTGCCGTACATACTGATTCAGCCAATCAGAGCGTCGGTATTGTTTTCTCAGCCGCTGATTGGCTGTTGTGTTCTAGGAGCTGATTTCACAGTTACTTCCTATAGTTGTGATCGTTACCAATGAACAGTGATCTCCACCACCATCAACAAATCCGATTTCACAGTCGTCTTTCGCAGTGTTGTTCGTTTGTATCGATACCCAAACCTTTGGTAACGCAGGCTTGGGAGCTGGGGGACTTCCCCAACGGAGCTTAACAAAGCAATTTTGTAGCAAATAACTCAAATTCTTATCCCCATATAGTTATGTTATTGCCTGAAATATATGTGAAAAATTATTTAACAATACAGCAACATGTTTTAGGGGTATAATGATATGAAAATTTTTTTGAAAAATTTGGATGGCAGCATGAATTCATCAGTCAACGAGGGAAAGAAAAAAAAAAATTTTCGGAAAACAGTATCCTCTTATTTTCAAGACAAAAATATATTCTGATAGATTTTGATGTGTTTTGAATTAATATGATAACTGTTTCTCGGTAAAATGGTCAAATAAAAAATAAATCAAACCTAACCTAACCTAACGTCCTAACCGGGGTGCTGGTGAGTACATTCTATTTTTTATACTGTTTGTACAATATTTTTGTGTTATCCATTGCTCTTGCTCTCTCCCAATATCTTTTGTGTGTTTAAATGTGTTTCTATTGTTTTAAAAGTGTGTTTAAAGACCTTAAAATGCTTTTAAAAGTACTGTAAAAGTTATAAAAACATGCCTAGGGTGTATTTAAATAGGGTATTTCTATTTCGCTGATTTTCACTTATTGCGGGAGGGTCTGGAACGTAACCCCCGCGATGGAGGGGGTACCAGTGTAAACATAACACTGTCTTTGAGTTTGAGAACAAAACTTTAGTTAGTTAAATTCATCCACCAGCCTCCATGTTGAGCTGCTAGCTTTATACTTTACCCGTGGCGCTGGGAGGCTTAATGGAGGCCTTAGATGGTCGGCCTTCACCAGTTAGTAGCGTGGGTTAGATTATTTAAGTGACGCATCATTTCTTATTAAGAAGCTCATGCTGCCAGCGTAAGCTCCTCGAGCATATAGCTTTGCAGTCCCGTCAAGGATAGTGTTATGGCAGCATGTGGGTGATCTTAGGCCACTCGGCGGTATTATCAAAGAAAGTGGCCAGCTCATGCCAGGGCTCAAACTCGGGACTCTGAGTTGGTATGCCTGACTGCTAGTCACTAGGCCACTGCCTCCCCTTGGATTTAGTAATCATAAAATAAAGGTTCTTGGTACCGTTACTCAGTGTTTCTGTTCCTTTTCAGCCACCGCCACCACCACCACAACAGCAGCCACATGGAGGGGGTGGCCACAACCAACGTGTGTTGCACAACCCCAACCTGAACAGTGAGCGCGACCACATCAAGGACCACCTGGAGGTGCCCATAGACACTGCCAGCATGTCTGACCAGGAGCTACAGTTCCACTATTTCAAGATGCATGATGCAGACAACAACAACAAGCTGGATGGCCAGGAGCTCATTAAGTCACTGTTCCACTGGCATGACTCATCCAACCACGATGGCAAAGTTGGCCAACCACAGCCAGAGGAGAAGCTGTTCACCGACAGTGAGCTCGTCAACATGATTGATCCAATACTCGAACAAGACGACAAGAACAAGGATGGCTTCATTGACTACCCAGAGTTTGTGCAAGCTCAGCGTAATGCTGCTGCTGCTGCTGCTGCCAACACTGTTGCATAAACTAATAAGTGCTTGGAGGGCAGATGAGCAATGTAGTGGCAAGGGAGCTTCAGTGCACTTCATGGTCTCTTCTCTCATCTCTGGCCAATGGAATCTTTAGGTTGCTCCTTCTTGTCATTAAAGAATGCCTCCTGTGTGGCTATCCTCGCAAGATTTCCACATCATTTGCATGTCTGAGGGATGTGCTATCAATCTATCTCTAATGCCTCACTCCCTTTAGCAATGTTCCCCAAGAACATGGCATGGCAGAAGAGCCTCCATCTTTCCATATCCAAACACTCCCTCTTTGCTTGTTCAAGCCCTTATTAGCAACTTTTTCACACGTGTACCCTATCCTTCCATCTTCCTTGGATCTTAAATTATTAAATCTACTATTAATGCTCACAAAACTGGTCTCAAGGAAGTGTCTTTAAGACCTCAGTGGTGTATGTTCTAATGACACAAGAAACAGGTATTTCTACATTAATTTATTTACCCCAAAAAAATGTATATTCCTTCAACACAATGCACCCTTCATATGCTTACATATCTATCAAATTTTGTCTTACAAATAGTGATTGTCCTCCAAAACATATATTGGACTTCCGAGTCATGAACAGTGACTGGTGGATGTATGAAAAACAAAAACTTGCAATATAGAAATATAGAATCAGAAGGGCAGTGATCTCCCATGAGTATATGCTTGTGAGACTGTGGTGGTGTTAAGGGCTGCTCATTGTGGTCTAAACTATTTGGAAATATCACGTGTGTTTAATGCACTGATAATGCTGATGTGGTAAAGGTGCTTATAACTTTTTTTATAGATCTGAAAATAGTTTTTGAAAGTTTTATATTCGTCAATTTTTTGTTACAATCAAATTGTTAACAGAATATTAACATGTGCTTTGATGTTTTGGATAAGTTGGTGCTTACAGTAAATCCTTTCTTAATTAGTGCTGTGGGAGCTTTGTTGAATTTCTTGAAAACAAAGATTTTATATCAGTTGTTTTTTTATTATATACTAAGTTAAGTTTTTTTTGGTAAACACAAGTAATGTTGTGTATCAACATCATTGGTCATTGCCTTATGTTGGATATGTCTGCTAGAGCAGCAGAGAGGAAGTTATTTGAAACTATCACGAGTGTCTGCCTGGCAGGCCACATGCACACCAGGTACATTAGCTACAATGTTCCACAGCAAAAGTATTTACCAAGATTTGTGAAGTTACTAAAATTGTAGCATGTATGTTTGAGTCGGCAGTAGGGAAACAAGAGATGGAGGAAAAAGAAAAAGAAAAAATGGAGTTTCATTCCAATACAAAGATGGATTCTTCATTAAATTATTACCATTCTTCCCAAGCCATTACATGTTTAAGTAATACGCACACTTGTTCTTGGGCTTCAGGATGGTTTTCTACTTGCCTCACTTTGCCCCCCCCCCTCCCGTTAAGTTACCACCGAGAGCATTTCAATACTTCAAGCAAATTTTTAATTTTTATTTATTTTACCTCATTACATTACACTATCTAGTTACGATGTGAGAGCAGGATGTGTGTGTGTGTGTATGTGTGTGTGTGTGTGTGTGTGTGTGTGTGTGTGTGTGTGTGTGTGTGTGTGTGTGTGTGTGTGTGTGATTGTGGTTTGCTCCCTTGATCTGTTCTCTATATAGAGGTTTGTATGTACCAGAACCAATGTAAATGTATGTAAAGAGAGGCATACAAGATCACCAGAATCATGACCATAAACGGAATCCCCATAATAATGGTGGAGTGGGCTGGATTTCCAAAGATAAACATTCCCATAAATATGAACACTTATAACTCATTATAGAATAGTGGATTCTCAATTAATAAAAAAAAAAAACTCCCATAAAAAGTGTCCTGTAAGAGTGAGTTAGGGAGGAAGTATTATTACAATAAGTACCTGGCTATACCACTGCACTGCAATGAATGCAATAGTGGCCTATACTTTGCAATGTCCACAGTGCACAATTAGGATTGCAGTAAAACCATCCCACTTGTACTCATGACGGTGGCTTGTATCACACAAATATGTAGATGCCACCGTAATTTTGGCATAAGTCAATACAAAGAGGTACACTGATTTAATAAATGGATGTTGCCCTTGGCTCTAAGACAAAAATATTTTTTCTTTGTAATTTACACTTGAAAGATGTGTGAGAAAGGGCTCGTTGTACATAACATTTAATATAGTAAGGTATGGTCATGATGTGTGACCAACAGTAGTAATTTAGTAGTGACGCGGTTATGTTTTGTGATCAATGTTAAGGATAACTTCCAGGGAGGGCCCTTGTTTCACTGCTACTAATACTATAGGGATGTCTTGTCAGGGGTTGCTGGGATGAATACTTTTATACTTTTCTTTGAAATAAAATATAAATTACATACTGTTGTAATTCTCTATTCAAGAAGGACTTTAGATGGATGGGACCAGGGTGTGATGGGTGAAAGTGGAAAGAGTACTCGTCTAATACTTATCATTTTTTCTTGGCCTCGTGCTAAGCTTCTCTTTCTTTCATTTCATTTTGAGACCTGAGAGTGTGGCCAGATGCTGTGATGGAGACCTTTTTGCCTCCTTTGCACCCTCGAACTTTAGTCTGGTCCAACCAGTTTTCACTTGGCCTTCTTTTTTCTAGCTTTGTTTCTCCTCTTTTCATCTGTCTTTTCTTTCTTGCCTCCCACTATCCCCTTCTTTTCCTAAAGTGTGAGATCCGTGCTGAGAGAATGAGGTTAAATACGAGTTCAGTCATGAACGGTCTTAGGGTGCCATGGGCATAGTATACTCTCCCTCTTTCATTGCCTTTACTACCCATGGGGGTTATGAGGAACAGACCAGTTATATCCCACACTTATAATCAGGCTCACCACGGCCAATAATGACAACAAAAGATTAACAATTGCTTTAGGGAATGCATCTCAAAAAATCAATCCTACAGATTTTCCTAGTTTTGATGTGCACATACCACCTCCCATTGTAGCTATTTACTTCTTTAACACAAACCCATTCCCTTTCACGTTCCCCACAATAAAACAAAACTTATAGTGCAATTTTAGGACTTAAAGATAAAAAGTTGGATTGCAATCTTGGAACATTTTGTTTTAAAAAATTCAAATATAATAATAGAGTAAAAAAAAAAACAGTCTCGGACCACTAAAATTGAAATGATGGAGGGCGAGTGTTTCATGACATTATTGTCTTGTCAGTCAGGGCATGGTTCAATAGACATGCTGGGTGACCATGACCTACAAAGCTACTCACCCAGCATACCCAAACTGCTCGCTTCAGTTTGGGTAGTTGCTGCAAAACACATTGCCTTGTCGTCCAAAGACAATCTTAGCCATCAAGTGAAGGATACTGCCTGATGAGTCTTGTAGTACCTCAGATTTTGTCTTATTGCTGGAATAGGAGCTGCGAAGTAGAGTAGCTTGTTTAGGACCTTCTCATCCCCCTCTAAGAAGGCTCTTTTCAGTTCTGCCATAGACAGATCTTGGGCACACCGCTTGGCAAACACATATCCTGTGTTTAAAGCTGCATGCCTACGCAGCATATTTGTGCAGACAAATGTGAATGAATGGTGGTCACAAAACCATGTGCATGGTCCAATCTCATCAGATGGTGAAAGTAGTCTGCCAAAGTCGGGTTAGCTAGCAGGAATGGCTTGGTGTAATCTCCTTTTCCATAGGGAAAAAGATCCAGAAATGTCTTGCTGAACTAACCTGTTGTGAACTCGAAAATTGGCCATTGATCTGTAGTAGACCATTAAACATTGGTTGGTTACCTGCATTAACAGCAGCCGTGAGCAAAGTCAATAAATTTTTTTGTGGTATAGGCAAGTAAACCGTAGATGATGGTTCCCTCGCCGACTCTTCGTTTACAGCAGAAGCTTCGTCTTGTGGTATGTTGTGTGCAGAGGGATCAATGTGG
Source organism: Metacarcinus magister (assembly GCA_029783475.1). Classification (NCBI taxonomy): domain Eukaryota; kingdom Metazoa; phylum Arthropoda; class Malacostraca; order Decapoda; family Cancridae; genus Metacarcinus; species Metacarcinus magister. Next base: position 605,879 of record JAPQNM010000038.1, on the reverse strand, counting down.
GGGACGGATTGTACAATTGCATCCTCTGGGTACATTGATGGGTTCTGTGTGGATATCTGAATGTGCCGATAATCTTCGTTGTTTTCCTTGAGAAATTGGAGCGCAGCAATCAATGTCTCTTCTCAGCAAGAAAGATTATCTGTGATAGTATCATTGAGGCTTTATAACACAATTACTGGCAACTCCTCGGGTATGTGAGGCAATACATGACCAAGGTCAGAGATGTCCTGTTGGAAGCTGATGGTGTGACCTCTTGATGCATGCGGTCTACCCATGTTGTAAATGGCGATGATGGGGCAAATCAGTGATATCACTGACTTTTAAAAAGGTATGAGGTAGAAAGAGGAGGTAGAAAGAGAGGTAGGAGGTAGAAAGGGAGGTAGAAGGTAGAAAGGGAGATAGGAGGTAGAAAGGGAGGTAGGAGGTTGAAAGGGAGGTAGGAGGTAGAAAGAGAGGTAGGAGGTAGAAAGGGAGGTAGGAGGTAGGTAGGAGGTTGTAAGGGAGGTAGGAGGTAGAAAGGGAGGTAAGGGGTAGAAAGGGAGGTAGGAGGTTGAAAGGGAGGTATAACGGAGGTAGGAGGTAGAAAGGGAGGTAGGAGGTAGGAGATAGAAAGGGAGGTAGGAGGTAGGAGATAGAAAGGGAGGTAGGAGGTAGAAAGGGAGGGAGGAGGTAGGAGGTAGAAAGGGAGGTAGGAGTTAGAAAGCGAAAAAGACCATGTTTTGTTTCCTGTCAAAATGATAAGTCGTATCTTCTGCGATATTACAGTATTCAGTGTAGGTCGACGGGCCGTCAGTGTCGCGTGAGGCATCTAAGGAGCAAAGACAACAGTGCTTCTCCTTGACGCCAGTAAGAAAAAAAAAATCGCAATTAAACTCACATTCAGTGTTATTGATAAATGCCTTAGATGTGCAAAGACTTACTTATGTAGAATTTGTAAGCAATACAATAAATGAAGAGAAGTCTCCACACCATAAAGAAAATAAAAAAATAATATAAATAATACCAAGAGACATTCAACATAAATCAAATAAAAGGTTGCCAAAATCTTACACAAAGATAAGACCGAGAGGAAAATTGGACCGTTACGCCGCTACTCTGCTAAGACTTACAGTACCATACACATAAAGACTGCAGTATGCACCATTGTACCGTGAATAAAGACGTAATTCCGTGGGTGGTGGCGCTTGTCACTAGTAATGTAGTCTGTTGTGTCTTCGGCGCTGTAGGTAAGTGTAATTTGAAAGCATTTTAAAAGCACGTAACCTTGCAAGTGAAACCTTTTAACTGTGATGCAATCAAGTGATTTGGTCCATTTCACTTAACTTCCATCCGTACGTTACCTTTATGTAGCTTCCTTTATTAATAGGTTTTTATTTTTTTTTCTGACTGACATTATATATTATAGTCATGTAAATGTTTGTTATTTAGTTGGTGGTGGACAGGAATTTCGATAATTACCTGTCCCTCATAATTATCTGCTACCTTTCTTTGTCACCTCAATTCCTTTCTCATGGGAGACTGAAAACTTTGATTTTGCTGAGGAATTCTTGCTCTACATTGATATAGTTCCTTTACATTACTTGTTTTCCCAATATCAATATGATCTTTTGAATATCCTATGCGATTCTTACATAGATTTGACTGAATTCCTTCTTCGTGTTTCACTATTGATATCTCCGTGTTTGGAAGCAGCGTTATTTTCATCCCTAAACCATCTCACTTTTTTCTTTCTCTCTCTCTGTTAGGAAGCACCTGCTGCATGTGGTGTTTGTACCATTGCCAAAGGACGAAAGTAGCCATGAAAATCCAGCTCATGTGGTTATTTTCCCTGATCATTTGCTCAGTCATCACCCTACCCATGGTTTGCTTCATCACTTACAACGACCATCAATGCCACTTCTCCTACTCCCCTGAGACCAGATTCTGGTTCGTCGCCATCAACAGCATGGTTCAGCAGATGGGTAGAGCTACGTTATCCTCGATTGCTTTCTTCAGGTAGGTGATCGTGTTCGGAAATGAGTGAATCGTGAGCCTGGGACATACTTTTTTTTTGTATTGTACCGTTTGTTATGCTATAGTTTTGCGAGCACGTGGGTTTCTGTGTTACTTGTGTTACTCATGTTGGTCACAGTCATGGGTTTTGATTAGATGTTTGTGGCAGGATGGTGGCAGTGTGCTGGGCGGAAAAGTTCATGAAATGGGCAAGACCTAAGGTGGTGGTGACGGTGCAGATGTTGCTCTTCCCCTACACCCTCTTGATTTGGCTGGCCCAAGGGGGACACAAGGTTCTTTCCTGTATTTTGTATTACCTTGAGTGGCTTCTCGCTCTTAGCTTTATTATGTGAACACTTTATTATTGTTCTATTTAACTTTTTCTCTTTGCTCGTCTCGTCTTGTGCTTTCAGCTTATGTTTTCATGATTCATCCTGCCTGGGTTGCTATCTTCTCTAATTAATCGTGTTTTTCATGCTCAGGTTGTGTACAAATTCGTACTTTGTTTACGAGCATGAAAGTTTGCCCAAAGTTATTAAATTGAGATTGTTTTTGCGAGGTCAGTAGTTTTATAGATATACTCATGCCTCATGAAAAAAATAACTTTCCTTCCCTTTTATCATATTCGTGCTTTTTTTTTCATCAGATTCAAAAGGCATCCTTTCTCTAACTTTCATAACATATGCTGCCAAGTACAAGTGCATGTAATTTTTGTAACTTTAACGATATGCAGCTGCCTTGAGAGAATGGAAAAGAGGAACATTTCTCTGACAAATCCTTGTCTTCCCACTCTGTCTCCTTGGACCAACTCACAGGGGTTCCAACTTCCCGCCGTTGACTCAACGGCATACTACTACGGTTTCTATGGCTCCACCAGCATCATCAGCTTATTTGCCGTGCCCTTCCTTGTCACCTTCATCACCTCTGCCATCATGATCAGCCGTGTAAGTCTGTCCCAAGTACCACCAATTAAGATGAAGTTGATAGCTGACCTTAGCCTCCTCCTTCCCACCAAGCGACAACGAGCTACCAAAATAATGCAACATTTCTAAAATATATCGTCCCAGGTCTTAGGATAGCAGAATGGAGCGAGCCTTTACCACAAACAACACTTGGGATTTGAAGAATGAAAACAACACAAACAAAAGTTACCTTCATATTTCTTTGCATTTTTAAAACAATTAGGTTTTAGTAGCCTCACGATGACTCCTTTAATCTTGCCATCATCATGGTAATCTTTATTTCTTCAAACTTTCTTTTCAGCTTCGGCAGAAGGATCAATTCTTGGGTAGTGACAATGGCACACACGTGGACCACGTGGTACACTCCACCACGCTAATTATCATCATCAGCCTCTTCGCTGACTGTCCGCATCTGATTATCCACCTGTGTTCCAGTAAAGGAATTGCCTTAATCATCATCCATATGATTAATAACACCTACTTAGTACTAATACCGATCATCTTCCTGGCTTCCAATTCCAGTTACCGCCAGGTCTTGTCAGGACTATTCCATGAGAGAGTGTTGAAAGTCAGTCAGTGGGTCTCAAAACAGCCGTCGAATTCTACAGTCTTTTATTGCGACTCCTTGGAAATGCAGTCGACCCGCATGAACACAAATGTAGCAAAGTGAATCTCGTATGTTGCATAAGTTCCGGCAAGTACCTGCGTAAAGAACCATCAGAGGGAATGCAAATAAGTGTCAAGGAGAACAAGCATTTGGGTGAGTCTTCTTCGTGCTGATCGTACCTGTTATTTGTTTTGCCTTATTTTTGTTTATCCATCTTCCTGCGACTTAGCTTTCACGAGAGTAAATTGAAGGCACCACGACAACTCTAAGCACCACACAATTTCTAGAACCCGCCCCCCTTCCTGACCCTCTTCTTAAACTGGTACTTCCTATATTTTGTTTTGTATCCCTGGCTAGTTTGATTTTTTCTATTGCAATGATTCGACTGTTAATACGTAATCCTGCACCTTACTATACTCTACTATAATATATAATCAAATGCGAGCACTGTCTAATAACTACTTTTCTTGGTTTTCTATATGCCAATGAAATTAAGTATATTATGATACCATTATTCTGCGGCATTTGAATGTACTGTTTTCACAGCATATTTAGAGATTGAATAATAAATTTTGTTTTTGTGTTACTTAGGCTAATACTGAATATCATGTCAGAAGTGTAATCTAATGACCATAGCTTTCTTGATGAGAGTTAGTGCTTAAAGATGATTGTTTTACTGAATTGTGATGATTTAAAGAACAATCCACATTTCCTGTATCTGGGTCACATGTTCTGTTTTAGATGATTTTGTGGCTTAGACTGTCATGAGTTGTGGTTAGTAAAATAAGCGAGTGAGTTTCCTACACATTTTTTCTCACCTTCCGAATGATTACATCGACACTACCTCCAAGAAGGCCAAAGTAGTTTTAAGAATTTTACACATGAAATAATGTTTTGTGTGTGTGTTTGTGTGTGTAATGAGCTATGTAACCTATTACTACTACTACTACTACTACTACTACTGACGGGAATGAACGGAAGCAAACTAACTGGAAGGGTCAGGTCATCTCTGGTCCTTGGTCATTTTTGGATATATCCCACACGTGTTCTTTCTCCTCTACCTCCCTAGCCTTGGTGGGACGAGCAAGGTCTCCAGCAGATAAGACACCTGCCGGAAGCTGCTGGAAGGGAAGGATATGAGGTATCAGTCTGTGGCTTACTGCTGAGTTATCCTCCTTCTTATCACTGACTTTCAACTCGAGGCACCTCTTACAGAATAGTCTAATAAGAAATGATAAAAAGAAAGCTAACTATTAATAGGAATAGTTCAGATTTCCTTTGTGCAATTAATGTGGATATTGAAACTATTGTTGTATTTAATATTTTAATTATATTATAGTTTTGCTGCGCTTCATATCATTATATTCTTTAACATAGTGCACAAAATAATTAATTCGGCCAACTAAACGTTATTACAAAAGAACTAGAATTTAACAGAGGCTGGTGTAGGTCTGATATTATATACTCTTGGACTCACGAGAATAATAGAGCAAAGAACCTTCAGAGAGGTAAGATAGGAAGAAAGTGAACCTTGATTATTTTTATCTCTATAATACTCTCTCTCTCTCTCTCTCTCTCTCTCTCTCTCTCTCTCTCTCTCTGTGTGTGCACTATGGAGTGATAAGATTCCAATCACAGGCCGCAGCACCCTAACATGATTGTGTCCAGTGCGGGGCGTGATGGCGTGGGCGAGGGCCCGTATTCACAAAAATTCTTAGTAATGCTAAGCACACTTAGCAGACGAATTTTTTCGGGTTCCGCACTTAAGTCTCAGCCGATTTCTTAAGTATTATTTACCAAAATTCTTAGCGTGCCCGAGTACACTTAACAGACGCCAAAGTTGAGTGACCCCAGTGAGGACTCTTAAGTCCTCTCTGCAGCACTTATTGGACGAACAACAAGTGGGAATCCGGAAGCCAAAAGTATATAGGCCTAGAAAAGATATTCTTAACCTGTATGACGACGCTGAACTGATAAAAAGGTACAGACTGGACCGTGAAAGAATCATATATTGGTGAGTCACCAATATGATTCCTTCACGGTCCAGTCCAAGGATCTTATACAAACAGTATAAAATCCTTGGTCCAGTCCAAGGATCTTATCAGTTTTTTTTTCCTTGTGCATTCTTGGTCAAGACTCCCTTGCATGTAGAAAGATAGTAATTGAAAAGGAAAATGAGGAAAGCCAAGATAAATGAATTATAATAGATTTTTGTAAAAATGCTGAATAAGACCTGCCCTTTTTTTTTTTTTTTCTCTCCTTCCCTACATACTATACATAGTGTAGTCAACACATCTGTGAAGGTTTCAGGCGGGGGTCACCATTATTTACCTCGCAAAACGTCTTTGAAGTTATGTTAGGTTATGTTATGTTATGTTGGTTAGGTTATGTTAAGTTATGGTTAGGTTAAGGTTGTTAGGTTAGGTTATGGGTAGGTTCGGTTATATAAAATTCTTACATTTTATCAGCCAAATCCAGAAAAAAATCTAAGGTTGAAAACCCTAACTTTTGGGTAATAATATGTAAAAATCTTATATAACCGAACTTAACCTAACCATAATCTAACCGTAACCTAACCTAACAACCTTAACCTAACCATAATTTAACATAACATAACCAACCTATCATAACATAACTTAACATAACTTCAAAGACGTTTTGGGAGGTAAATAATGGTGACCCCCGCCTGAAACCTTCACAGATGTGTTGAGTACACTATGTATAGTATGTAGGGAAGGAGAGAAAAAAGAAAGGGCAGACGGTCTTGTTCTGCATTTTTACTTAAATTTCAAAAGTTTTATTTAATCTATATGGCTTAATTACACACACACACACACACACACACACACACACACACACACACACACACACACACACATATATCCATACATACACATATCTCTAGTCATTGGAACAAAGAAGGGAAAGAGAAGACCTGATTACAGTGTTGAGTGATGAGAAGAATGGAGATATTATATAAAGAACGTACAATGTGGAGAACATAAGAATATAAGGAAGCTACCAAAGGCAAAAAGACTACTGCCCAACATGAGGACCTTATTATATGAGATGCAGTGATGGTATTTGAAAGGCAACTAGATAGATTCTGGTGCATCCAAGAACAAAGGTACAATTACAGGGCACATATATCCACCACACGCATCTATAACATCGAATCATCGACCGTCAGGCGTCAAGTTAGTGATGGCGGTGACAAGAGCTGAATCAGTTAATCAGCTGATGTACTATGTGTGTCTGTCTGTCTGTCTTCTATCTCCACTTAGACCACTGGAGGGATTGGAATGAAATTTTTAGGGGTTGTAGGTATCAACCCTTAGATGGTTATTATATATTAAAAACATATTGTTATTATATAACTTTTAAAGTTATTTGTGAAAAACCTGTACCTCGCTTAATACTGGTCTTACGTATTCAGATTTACCTGGCACAGGAGACACCGTGACCTACCTCCTACCTCCCTTTCTACCTCCTACCTACCTCTTACATCTCTTTCTACCTCCTACCTCCCTTTCTACCTCCTACCTCCCTCTCTACCTCCTATAAAAATACCTCCCTCTCTACCTCCTACCTCCTACCTCCCTTTCTACCTCCTACCTCCCTTTCTACCTCCTACCTTCCTTTCTACCTCCTACCTACCTCCTACCTCTCTTTCTACCTCCTACCTCCCTTGCTACCTCCTACCTCCCTTCCTACCTCCTACCTCCCTTCCTACCTCCTACCTCCCTTTCTACCTCCTACCTCTCTTTCTACCTCCTACCTCCCTTTCTACCTCCTACCTCCTGTAATGGTTTGATGCTTCAGTTCAAAGCTTTGTTTGTCATTGTGTTCGGGGATTCAGTTTAGGGCTTCATGGTTCATATTCGTGTTTACGCCATACCCTGAGAAAATAAACTGTGCAGTCATGGGTCGCACACGCTGACAGCTACACCTGCGTTTGTCTTGCCTCCTCCTCACTCGGCCCTGCCCATGACATGGTGGCAGCTAGAGGAGTCCCCACGCTGCTGTCAGTGACGTACAATTGAATCACTGCAGCCATGAGTGGCAAGACGGGCATCACTCGACTGGGACGCTGAGGACCTGCCCACGGCTTTCCGGCGCTTTCGCAACTATGTGAACTACGTCTTCAATGGGCCGCTTGCGGAACAAAACGAGGAGGCTAAAGCTTCGTACCTTATGCTGTGGCTCGGGCCTGTTGGAATAGAACTATTGGAAACATTTAATTTAACGTAAAAACAGAAAAAGGAAGTGAAGTGTATCCTCGATCGTTTTGAGACCCACTGTGCAACGAAAACAAACTTTCGTCTGGCTCGTTACAACTTGATGAAGCTGAAGCAACATGAAAGTGAGTCCTACGACAACTTTATCGCACGTCTGCGGATACAAGCCGACAAGTGTAAATTTGGGAGCTCTAAGTGTGAAGGAATTCTTGAACAGTTAATAGCCGGTGCTACACACGAGAAAGTGCAGGAAAAACTGCTAGCTAAGGACGAAAGTTTCACCTTAGATAACGCCATTGATTTGTGTCGTACATTCGAGGCCAATAAAGCCCACATGGCAGAGTTCGTAAGTGAAAAGCCTCAAATTAATGCTGTTCGAACCTCAACAGTGAATCGTGGAGGTCCGCAGGCAGCAGCACAAATGAATTGTTCATATTGCGGCCGAACTCACGGTTACGATCGCTCCCAGTGCCCTGCTCGCAGATCAAATTGCAGTTGTTGTGGGAAGATGGGACATTGGGCCTGATGGAACTACCACTCTAGTCTGCCGGTGCTGGTTTACCTCACCAACTGCTTGTTCGCTGGCTTCCCCGCCACTACCCCATCCCCTTGTCCAGGGATAGGGGGTAGTCTTGTAGCAGTCTCCCCTACACACCATAGAGAACGAGCGGTTAGCAGCTCTGGTGAGAATGTGTTGCTCCACCACATACTATTATAACTTTATTTTTTATTATATTTTTCAATATTCATTATACTTATTATATGTTCTTTATTTATGTTTTTCTTTTATTATATTATTATATATTTTGTTGCGCTGCAAACTCAGCGCACACCTATCAACTTGGTGCGCACTGTCATCAAACAGTGCGCATATTCAAAATACCATATTCCACAACTCTTCAGCAATTGTTACCTACAGTCTGTATTTTTGATAAAATAAATAACCTTAACTGGATCTGAGTTTTCTCATTCTCCAGTGGACCAACTAGCTACAAACACTCACAAGCTACCAATGCAACAATTGGTGACCCAAGAGTGAGCTATGGTCAAACAGTGACATACTGCCTGTGCTGAACAAAGAGCACATGTTCCTAGTGTGAAGGCCTGGGTCTTACAGATTCATTCGCTTTCACACTCCCAAGGCAAAAAGTCTCACCTCCATTATGGGGTTCGTGAGAATGAGCCGACGGACGGGAATATTCTACACACTTGTGTAGCTGTCACTTGTAAGGTTCCCCCTCCCACCCACTCTGGCACCTTCTGTGCCCCCTCAGACGCCTTCACTGCGTCTTCAGCGGCCTAATGCGCACGCATGCGCGGCCTCTACCCCCTCAGACGCCCTCACTGCATCATCAGCACGGCCTTATGCCCTGCCCCCTCAGACGCCTTACTACGTCTTCAGCCGCCTCACACGCACTCTACACCCTCTGACGCCTTCTCGCGTCATGTTCAACCCCTACCCCCCGCCTCGCGGCGTTAAAGTGATCTTCATCGCCACTCACCGCCCTGTGGATTATTCATCACCCTGTGGATTACTCATCGCCCTGTGGATTACTCTACTCGCCCGTGGATAGTACAGTACGGTGCAGACAACGCTCCAGCAGACGCCCTCTTCCACTGCCGTGTCGTCTTCTTACACTCCCAGGCATCATGGTCGCTCTATGCTGATGAAACTACAGATGCAAATCATCCCTTTTCATCAGCTTCACGACCCCTCACCCTGGCATCTGAGCTTCACGGCACATCTGGGGGGACTTCACCTGGACCGACACCTGCACCGACTGTCAAGCCTCCATGGTGATTCGGCACTTGACCTCGTCGGCCCCTCTGCCACACTGCCGGTTATCGCTACATCCTCTCGGCAACCGCCGCTACAGGACTCCCAGCTACCACCCGCAGTCGAACGGTCAATCACCAGCCTCCGCCCAACGCGAGAACTCTTCCCAGGCGAACAAGCATCCACAGGATGACATCATTCCTCCCTTCCTCGTCACTAGGGGGGGAGTATTGTAGCAGTCTCCCCTACACACCATAGAGAACGAGCGGTTAGCAGCTCTGGTGAGAATGTGTTGCTCCACCACATACTATTATAACTTTATTTTTTATTATATTTTTCAATATTCATTATACTTATTATATGTTCTTTATTTATGTTTTTCTTTTATTATATTATTATATATTTTGTTGCGCTGCAAACTCAGCGCACACCTATCAACTTGGTGCGCACTGTCATCAAACAGTGCGCATATTCAAAATACCATATTCCACAACTCTTCAGCAATTGTTACCTACAGTCTGTATTTTTGATAAAATAAATAACCTTAACTGGATCTGAGTTTTCTCATTCTCCAGTGGACCAACTAGCTACAAACACTCACAAGCACCCAATGTTACAGTCTAACCGAGGCAACCTCCACGCCACGGGACCGGGGACAGACAGACCACCTCAGCTCTCTCACCTGACAACACCTCCCACCTGCTGGTGGTTCTCAACATTCCGAAGGCATTTCTGGAGATTTGGGCTCCCTTCCAGTGTGCCCTTCAACTGTACCTACACCATTCGACACTCCCTGCTACCTGAGATGCTATCTACGTTGCCGAGTGTTATTGCCGCATATCTCACCCTCTAGGCAGCTGTTCAGGGAGTTTATTGGGTGCCATACCCCTGCTCTGGTAATTGTTTACGAGCAGATCGTCGTTGGTGATTTGTTTTGGCTGTTAGACTGCTGTTTGCTATTATTGTGTGCGTAAATATATTCGGGGTATCATACTCCATGACTTTCCTTCCCCACAACTCTCTAGTATCATAATATTAGTTGGTAGTCACCTCGGCCCTGACATATTAGCGACCTCGCCTGGATAAGAACTACCAATTATTTATTATCTTTTTATAGATTGTGGGCTTTAATCTATTAGTCGCTGCTGCCCGCCACTACTGCCTGAGGCCAGGGAGTAATGTTATGGGAGTGTTTTGATTGCCGTCAAACTCGTGCTTTTGCCAGATTTTGCACGTGAGGTGTTGTCCAAATTTTTTTTTTGTTGTGTTCTCTGTTTGGTCTTCTCCATGTCTTCCTTTCAAGACTTGAAGGAGCAGGGTGAAGCCCTCGGTCTGCAGGGCAAGGAAATTGGCCAGTGGATCGTAGAACAACAGAAATACGAAAGGGAAGAAAGACAAGCTGAGAGAGAAGAAAGACAAGCTGAGAAGGAGAGAGAAAGAGAAGAAAAACAAGCGGAAAGAGAAGAAAGGCAAGGTGAGAAAGAAAGAGAAGAAAGACAAGCACAAGCTGAGAGGGAGAAAGAGATCAAGCTGGCAGATATTGCAGCTAAAGGTAAGCCCTCAGTCCTACCATCACATGATCCTGTTTCCAGACCTAGTCTACCACCATACAAAGATGAAGAGGACATTGCCACCTATATAATTAGGTTTGAGCGAGTGGCGGAGATGCTGGTTTTACCCAGAGATACCTTTGCCGTTCGTCTGGGTTGCCTCCTTACTGGTAAAGCTGCCGAACTCTACACGTCCCTTCCGTCATCCACCACTGAGGATTACGAGTTACTGAAGCAAGCTTTGTTAACAGGCTTCAGTAAAACTCCAGATGGCTACTGGGTAGATTTCAGGTCAAACAAGACTAGAGTAGGACAGAACTACCATCAGTTCGTTACCCAGTTATCCAGGATGTTTCATTCGTGGGTTGAGTCTTCCTCTGTGGCCAATGTTTATGCTGATTTAAGAGAATTTATCATATTTGACCAATTTCTGTCCTCCTTATCACCAGAACTACGCCTATTCATCAAGGAAAGAAGGCCTACCAAGCTGAAAGAAGCAATACAATTAGCGGATGACTGGGCATCCGCCCACAACGCCTATCCTAAGGTCTCTTCCTACAACAACGCTAAGAAAATCTCCCCTCGACTTGCTACTCCACTCCAGCCTCTACCTTCTTCTGGGAGTCAGACTCCCTCAACCGTGACTTGTCACAATTGTGGGGAAGCAGGACACATACGATCACGCTGTCCCAGGAATCCTCGAGCATTCAAGGGTGGAACTACTACCACGCCCCCTATAAGGTTGGATTTTGTTTAGAAGATCATAAAGTGCCTAACTTCTCAGTTACGGGGACTATTAATGGGTCATGGTCTTCCTCTGTAATTAGGGATACTGGATGCTCTGGAGTTGTAATTTCCGAGGAAGCCTTGCCAGACATTGACCCATCACTCTGCCCCAAAATACAAGTTGCTGACTATTTGGGACGCATCGACGAATTTCCTGTCGTTAAGTGTTACTTACGGTGCCCATTTTACACTGGCTGGACAGATACTGTAAGGGCCCCAATTAAATTTGCTAGTGCTCTAGTTGGGAATATTCCCGCGGTACAAGATCCTGATAGTCCTGATTCTTAACTCAGTAATGACAACCATCTTCTTCATAGTAATCATGACCAAACCACCACCGACGTTTCTTCCCTAAAAGATCCACTGTCGCCTCTTGATGACTCGCCTTCTCCCGGAACCTCACTCTCCTCTCAAGACAAGGACAACCTTCCTTCTGGATGTCAACATCTACCACCAGTTGAGTCCTCAACTACTCAAGTGTGTGCTGTGGAGACCAGAGCCGGTCGATCTAAATGGGTTCACCCTCTAGTTCTGCCTAAGCGCCATTCTTTGACTTTAACCCCTGATGAGTTTCGTCAATTTCAGAAATCCTGTCCTTCCTTGACGTGTTTACAGTCAAAGGCTACCACTCGAGAAGTTGAGAAAGCACGGGATGGTGCCACATACCAGTTCATACATGAAGACGGCCTCCTGTACCGAAAATGTCTCTCTTCAGATCACCCTCAAAAGGTAAATGGTTTATCCTTGGTTGTTCCCAGCGATTGCCGTCCCGTCATCCTACGTGTTGCTCACGAAGGTCCTTTGGCAGGACATTTCTCCCACCGAAAGACCCAGATGAAGGTATGGCAAGACTTTTATTGGCCAGGGATGTGTGTAGACATCCGGGATTACTGCCGTTCCTGCGACAAGTGTCAACGTATGTCAGCTAAGGGATGGGTACGTCCAGTACCTCTTCAACCGTTACCTGTCGTAACTGAACCCTTCTCCAGAGTTGCCATTGACTTGGTAGGTCCCTTGTCTCCACCGTCTTCTGAAAAGCACCGTCATTTTGTAATTCGCATTGATTTCTCCACTGGTTTTCCTCTCAACTACTACTACTACTGCTACTACTATTGATACTACTATTATTATTGCTGCTACTACTATTGCTATTATTACTACTACTACTATTACTACTAATATTATTACTATTATTATTACTACTACTGCCACTACCACCACATTCATCTCCACCACTACTACCAGGAAGAGGTTGAGTAACTGTTGAGTCAAGGAATCATCCAACCTTCAACCATTTGTCATGGTCAGGAAGTCCGACAGTACGAATCGGATGGCCATTGATTACAGGTTACTCAACTCCGTTACTGTTTTCCATGCTGAACCATCCTGCAGTATTAAGACTGAGCTGCATAAGTTCGTTGGTGCGGAATTCTTCTCAGAGCTAGATTTGAGTAAGGCATATTATCAGGTTCCACTTTCTGCCAAAGCTCGACGCTTCACTGCGTTTCCAACTCACAAGGGCCTGATGGAATTTACTCGGATGCCTTTTGATCTCGTTACGGCCTGTGCCACTTATATTCGTTTAATGAGGATTGTGCTTGCTGGCTTGGCCAATGTTTCTTTTTATTTTGATAATATTTTTGTGTATTCATCTGATTGGCCCACTCACATCTTTGCCCTCAAGTCTGTTTTAGATAGACTACAACAGAACGGTCTGACTGTCAAACTTAAAAAGTGCCGGTTTGGAGCAGAGTCCATCAACTATATGGGATTTGTTTTGTCACGCAACCATCTTCAACCACAAGTTGGCAAGTCGATTGCCATCGCCTCCATGACTCCTCCTACCACCAAGAAGTTACTCCGGAGTTTCCTAGATTTGATATCCTTTTACGAAGCTTTCATTCCTCAGGCCTACGAGCTTACCGGCCCCCTCTCTGACTTGTTGAAGAAGCCGGTACGGGACCCCCTCCAGTGGATTGAAGACCTGCACGAACGGTTCAAGCTGCTGAAGCAAGCCTTGACATCGGGACCTATTCTTCGTCTTCCGGACCCCAGCCAGACCTTCGTCCTTCGTACCGATGCTTCAAACTATGGATTAGGTGCTGTACTTTTTCAGTACCATGATGATCGTCCACATCCCATCTCGTACGCCAGTCGGAAACTACTTGATCGGGAACGACGATACTCTACCATCGAGAGGGAATGCCTGGCCATCGTGTTAGGCATTCGTAGGTTTGACTTTTATCTTCGAGGTAAGGAATTTATTCTTGACGTAGACCACAAGCCTCTAATATACCTTGCAAAATTTAAAGGTAAAAATGACAGAATACTACGATGGGCTTTAGTTCCTCAACCCTATAAATTTAGAGTTGTTCATGTTGCCGGGACAGGCAACATTGGAGCCGACCTTCTCAGCCGGCAAGGGTTCTTCTTTATTTGTTTCCTGCACTCCAGCCTATTATATATTTGTTTATGTCTCCTGGTCAGCTGCAGTTCTTCGAAATCAGCTGTGCAGCAAATGTTTTAGTGGGGGCATGTGTGAGGAACTGCACCTACTTCGTTCCCTCCTTAGTGGTGGAACTACCACTCTAGTCTAGTCTACCGGCACTGTTCACCTCGCCAACTGCTTGTTCAACGGCCTCCGCGTCACTACCCCATCCCCTTGTTCAGGGGTAGGGGGTAGTCTAACCGAGGCAACCTCCAAGCCGCTGGACCAGGGACAGACAAACCGCCTCAGCTCTCTCACCTGACAACACCTCCCACCTGCTGCTGGTTCTCAACATTCCGAAGGCATTTCTGGAGACTTGGGCTCTTTTCCACTGTGCCCTTCAACTGTACCTACACCATTCGACCCTTCCTGCTACCTGAGGTGCTATCTACGTTGCCGAGTGTTGCTGCCGAACATCTCACCCACCAGGCAGCTGTTCAGGGAGTTTATTGGGTGCCATACCCCTGCTCTGGTAATTGTTTACGAGCAGATCGTCGTTGGTGATTTGTTGTGGCTGTTAGCCTGCTGATTGCTATTATTGTGTGTGTAAATATATTCGAGATATCATACTCCATGATTTTCCTTCCCCACAACTCTATAGAATCATAATATTAATTGGTAGTCACCTCTTTTACATCAAAAGGGCAATGGCTAAGGGAAAACAAATAAGTAAAAAAAAAAATCCCGCTTGTCGCCAGACCCTGTAAAGAGGACAGTAGGAGAATAGAATGAAGGGGTGGAGATCCAGTTAACATTAGAGGTGTCTTGACACTCCTCTCTTGAAAGAGTTCAAGTCATAGGCAGATGGAAAAACAGACAAAGGAAGAGAGTTCCAGAGTTTACCAGTGTAAGGGATGAAAGAGTGAAGATACTGGTTAACTCCTGCATTAGGAAGATGGACAGAATAAGGATGAGAAGAAGTAGAAAGTCTTGTGCAGCGAGGCCTCGGGAGGGGGGGGAGGCATGCAGTTAGCAAGTTCAGAAGAGCAGTCAGCATGAAAATAGCGGTAAAAGATAGATAAAGATGCAACATTGCGGCGGTGACTTAAAGAATCAAGAAAGTCAGTTAGAGGAGGAGAGTTGATGAGACGAAAAGCTTTACACTCCACACTGTTTAAAAGAGCTGTGTGAGTTGAGCCCCCCCAGACATGTGAGCCATACTCCATACATGGGCGGATAAGGCCCCTGTACAGAGCAAGCATCTGAGAGGGAGAGAAAAATGGACGCAGACGCCATAGGACACCTAACTTCTTGGAAGCTGATTTAGCAAGAGTAGAGAT
>JAPQNM010000038.1:511148-567599 GCA_029783475.1 Metacarcinus magister | reverse complement strand
GATATGACCACTGATACACCTAAGTAAGATCCCAGGTACCAGAAGAGGAACATATCTTTCATTATCAACTAGCTGGCCACTTCTGGCGCTGTCTTTATTTATCTAGTTTTGGTATGTATAGTTTTGACCTGGACTATCTCTTCCTCGAAGCCTTTACAGTTGTCAATACATCTATAGGGAAAACAATTATGGTGTGTCATACAAACAAATCGTCCCAGTCGATCGTTTCCTTTTCTTTCTTCACCTTGTACGCTACCATCAATTTTTTTTTTCTCCTATTTTTTCAAAGCATAACAAACCTTATTTTTTCAATCGTTTTTCATGTCTATCTATCTATTTTTCTCCGATCGTTCTTCATACGTCTACTTACCTATCTATAGGGTGCCAGGTGACTGTGGTACAGTGTTCTGTTCGTGACCTAAAAGTTGCCAGTTCGATCCTAGCTCACGGCAACTTAACTTCGAGTGAGAGGTAACGCTCTCTCGTTAACCCTAGCAGATATGGTTGATAGTTACCTAGTTCGGGGGGACTATTCAATAACATTTTTCAATCTATCTATAGTTTCTGATCCCTCGTTCCCTCTGGAAACGTTCCCAAAGGGTATGGCCACGGCTGAAGAGCCTCCATCTCCCCCTATCCAAATACTCCTTCCTTGCTTTTTCAAGCCTTCCCTCTGTCAGCACCTCTTTCATGCCTATTCTATATCAAACTGTTGGCGTTAGTAGGCTTTTATGGAGGAACAGATTCTTCACACGTCAAATCCTCTTAAGGGAGATAGTTAGGACAGGGTGTTTAGGGTTCAGCAGGGCCCATACTTATAAAGAATTATGATTTTTTTCCTTCTTGAAAATTAAAGTTTAGTTTGGTTTGAACAAGGTTCTGCTATTTGTCAATATAAGTTAAGGTATGGTTGATTAATGTTATGTTATATTATGTTGATTTAGAAGCTATCAAATGTTTTCTATGATTAAAACTAGGAGGTTGTGAGAGGTGCAGACGCTATTTTTTTCGTAGCCACACGCCATTCTGGTGAATATATAAAAATTCACCGAAAAAAATAGCTTTGTTAGCATAACCTTCCCAGAACTACAGTTAAATAAGCCTAACTAAAACTAACCCAACCAAACCTAACTAAACTTACCAAAACTTCACTAAACCTAACCAAACATAACTAAACCTAACGTAACCTGAAAAAAATTACGAATCTTTTTCTGTAATTCTGAGGCATAACTATTTGAAGTGATTTGAACAAGTTTCTGAGGTTAAATTTGCAGTGCATTATAAAGGTAAGCAGATATTGAGTGATTAAGGAAACAAATCTTTACCGGTTAGGTTAAGAAGTTAGATTTTTTTGTGATTGGGGTTATTATATAATGAATGTAATAATTTACATCTCAGAGAAGTATTCATACATTACAAATAATAAGACAAAAAATTATGATGTATATATATTTTTTGTCATTGGATGGTTTTGTCATCAAGAATTTTGTATCCTAGGGGGATTTTGTCCTACACTACTCCATGTCACTTTTTGTCCTCTTGTGTGTTGTGTAAAGCATAATGTGATTAATTTTAGTATGGTCATGATCAACTCTTCTGCTGAGGCCCTTACATGCATGTAACACACAGTTGCACAAAAGGCTCGGTGCAATTTTTGTACTGTATATACTGGTCATGAAGGTAACCTAACCACAGTTTAACCTTTCCAGCTCCGTTCTGATTTAAAGTTGATAAAATCCTTGGCTAACATACTATACTTTTTCTCATTTAAACTTACAAGACTGTTGAATCACTGGACAAGTTAGGTTGCTTTAAAGTGCAAAATACAAAGTGCACATGGTGATTCTTTCATTATATTTCTGATATTGATTGATAGTCTATAATCAAAACATAATATTTTATTCCTATCTTTAATGAGTGCCTTATTACAAAAGAAAAAAAATATATACTTCTTAAGGGGTTCCATTGGGAGCAGTCCCCTGTTAGGTTAGATTTGGGTAAATTTTCACTTTGACACCCGCCCAATTCCCCTTACATTCCCACATGTCCTCATGTTTATTGGGGGAAGATGGGGAATGGGGATATCTTATTAGCAGCTATTTATTTGCGACGGTAATGAGTGTCAGAATCGTTTGTGTATATCAATGTATCAATGTTAGGTTTCCCTTACCCCCAAAGAAACTTTGAGTATATCTTCTTAACTACTTATTTGCTACGGTTATACATTTTTTTGTGCCTTCACTAGCATTTCTTCAAAAGAATGTTACCATTTAATCTCCTCCACGTACATGTAAGTTGTTTTCTTGGGAGTATATATCAAAATTCAGGGAGATAACAAAACAGTTTAGAGGCTGCCGTTATATCTCCCTTGTTTCTGGTATTCATCACCACTATTATACAATTTTGTTCCTACGTCACGTTTCTCTGCCACTTAATATCTTCCTCGTATATATATACACTGTTTTATTGGAGGTATATATCAATATTAAATTATGAGTTGAGGCTGGCTCAGGCTGGTGCGAAACGGAAAAACCACGTATGAGTTCGTCTGCTAGTGTCTCAGAAAGTCTTAGAGATGCATTGGATGAAAATCTTTGAGATCCACTAATAGCTCCAGGCATTGCATGATTAAATTTACGTGATGCTAGAACACTAATCTCGACTTTTTGTACGTGTTCTTAGTCATCAGCTGTGTTCTTTGAGGTTATTATCACCACTTTCCAAAAAAAAAAGGTTCTTGTGAGTGAATGAAGCCAGCTCAGCCGGTGTGTTGCGACGTTTGGATGCGCGGTAGTTAGGGACTCAGCATTGTCATCACAGCTCTGAGTGGAGCATTGTTATCGAGGGGATCCCAGACGGCAGGGCAACGCCAGACAGCATCTTCCTTCCGTAAAAGATAACCGTTTTGTGTTTTACAGATTTTTCGCGTTAAAAATGTTTTATAAAAACAGTAAACAATGGGTACTCCTTGGGACCATAAAAGGTCAAACAAATTCAACGTGAGTCTGGTGCGAGACGCAAAGCTATGGATCAATTGCCAGGTTCTATATACGTAGTTTATCTTTAACGGGTCATTGTTAGTAATGTACTTGACACATTTTAGCCAGATGTAATGGATCCAGCGGTGAAAACCCAGTGACCCTCTTAACAACGGACGCACGCATGCACGCATGCACTCACCGGGACACGTCACTTTCACTTGACCATTTCGTTCCCTCTTGATAACGTAATAATTCCCTCTAAGCAGCGGCCGCATGGCTTTAATGTTTGTCAGCTCAGCCGTGAGTTGTGAAGCCGGCAGGGAGTGTGAACGCAAGGCAGACTGTGGATATTGAACGCATGACAATGGCACGCTCGAAGGAATAGCAAGCCATTTGATATTGGTTATTCCTATGGGTTACGAGTTCGATCCTGGTTCACGGCAGCTTAATTTGTTGTGAGGGGGCATTATCTAATCACATCTCTTTAATCTTGGATATTGGTTCTTCACGCTGACGTACGAACCATGCGGCCACTTTCCCTACGACCACCCACTCAGCTTCTTATCCCCTCCTCATCTGGACATTATGTAACCACTCAGGTTGACCATATCGTCCTTCCCAAGCCTGTCTGTCATATATCTTGAGTCACGCCCAATCCACTGCCTCCCTCTTCATCTCCCACGCACACCTGTCTTCACCCCCCTCAACAGTTCCTGTGCCTTCCTCCCTCTCCCCCCCCCCCTTTACCATACTCATGTATAATACTCATGTATAATACCATCTCTATCTTTATTCTTTCACCATAGTAGTCCTCACCTCACCAGCTTGCCACCTCACTTTCTCATTGCTAGTTTATCAGTGAAAAGTCTAACATCTAGCTAAACATCCTCATTTCACTTTCTACGAATTTATTATCTTTCTTTTCTTCATCACCCATGTCTATCCGACTTCCTTAAAGGAGGGAGACAGATACACCTGAGCTGTGATAACGATTGATAAGTATTGGTCTGGCACCAATGTGGAGTACGCATACTTGTCAAAGAGTGTGGTCAGTTAAAGAAATATGCCACCTCATCTATATGATATCGAGGCGTTTCGCCTCGATTCCCGTTCTCACGGGTCGTTTTGCTCAGGGTCGGTTCGCCCTGGTAAGTGGATTGTTTCGCCCCGATACAGTATTTGACTAGATTATATATATATATATATATATATATATATATATATATATATATATATATATATATATATATAAATATGCATTTGGTAACATTTGTATTGTAATATTGATGTTATTATCCATTTTAGATAAAATACTTACACAAATATATATAATATTACAGTAAAAATAAGATTAAAGAGGTGTCAATTATGACAATAAATAGTTCTCACTCTAATTAATCATCAATTAAAGGGTCATTAAATTAAGGAATTATGTAATTAAGTTAGGTTAGGTTAGACGACCTTAGGCGAACGGGAATAGGAGCGAAACGACTGAGGTGCGAACGGGATTCGGGACCATCTATATTCCACCAAATTGAGAATATCTGTCCGATAAGATTATTGTAATAATAATAATACTTATTATTATTATTATTACTATTATTATTATTATTATTATTATTATTGTTATTTTTAGTTTTTTTGTTGATTGTTGTTGGGAACACCTACTTTTACTGCTTCGTCCTCCCCATTCCGTTTACTTACTTTGAGGGGGAGCATTTCACGAGTCTATGGTAAATAATACGGTTTCTCAATATCTATTGTAGAGATACTGTGTATTTCATACCTTTTGCAATTATTTTATTTTCTCTGAAATGTGAATTATTTAAATTATATATATACTTCCTTTGTATGTGTATGGCGGCGGGGTTCTGTGAGAGGCTTGTCACATTCTCGGTGTCAGTGACACTGCGAGATAGCCTGCCTACAAAAAAAAGTACTTGTTCTCTGCACTTAATTATGTGTCTTGTCCATCGGAGAAGGGCCAACTGAAGAGTGGCTTGAAAGTCTTCCGAATTCATAAACAACAGTTTAGTCATATGAGACACTGTTGGTTATTATGAAATCACAAATGAAATGTTACCTTATCTTTAATTATTAAATTTAATATTTCTTATCATTAGAGAAATACAAAAATTTTAAATTTACATACAAGTTAGCGGCTTACTTTGAATAAGTTCATATCATCCACTATTGATTCTGATTTGACTAAAAAGTTGACAATCTTGCCCTGTGAAGACGATCATGTCCATCTGACCGATACAGACAGATAAATAAGACGAAACGGAGCGAAAAAAAAACGAAACAGTCAACATTGACGGAAAAGTGCTAATGTGACGGCGCCTTTAAAAGAGGAAACCCTACGTCGCACTTAGCACTATAGCCGCTGTAGCGTTTTCACTTCCTTAACAACGCCTAAGTTTAGCAAGAAGGTAGCAGCAATAGAGAAGAGGAGAATAGCTTCTGCTTCATCAAGTATTGCAGAGCAAAGGAGAGGAGAGCAGAGTTCCACACCTGGCTTGGCACCAGCGGGTGGCGACCCATAATATCCACAACTAGTTTATGATTATCCTTGCATAAGGAAGGGACAAGGTGCTAAGTATCTCATATAATTGCATATTACGTAGATATAACATACAAAAAAAAAAATGCTGTAATACCTGCACATTTACATCACTATTTTGTCACCTGAATCTTTAAATGACGATTTCTCTAAATGTAAAATTTGCATAAATGTTATATGTACTTCAGAACCTGTGTAGGTATTTCCAAATATAGTTTTATATTACAATGGAGAATATAAAGAACAAAAATTGTAAAATAGTTATTTCTGTCAGTAAATTATTTATTGTTCTATGAACATAATCTCAGCGCAAATAGGTCACTAGAAAAAAAAAATATATATATATATATATACATATATATATATATATATATATATATATATATATATATATATATATATATATATATATATCATCACATAAAATAGCAGGTGGCTCTGGTACAGTAGGACACATAGGAAGAACAAACAACAACAGGCCTGCTGGCCCTTACGAGGCTGTTTGTGAGACTACACTATCTACTCTAGAGTGAAGGATACAGGATAGTAAGGGTGAAGGCTTCTCTCCCCAGCCATGGCTGGCAGGGAAAGGAAGGCCAACCAAGACCAGACTGTCACTACCACTACTGCTACCACTACTTCCTGGCAAGCGATGTCAGGCCACTAGCGACGTTCATGACCAAAAGTTTGCGAGTTCAATCCTGGCTCAGAGCAGCTTCTTGGTGAGAGAGGTAACATTATAACTCGTTAACCGTAGCAGAACTATATGGTCTACAGACTTAAATCAAAAGGCAACTAAAACCGAACATGTGTATGCTTTACATAACCTAGTTAGTAGAAAGTAGACTTGATAACCTTAATACTAGCTATAGTTGGCTGCCACAAGTGTAGTGAGTATTCCTTTCAGAACACTTGTGTGAGTCACCTTGGTTAGGCGTACAACTACACGTATGTGTGTGTAAGGGGAATTTTGTATCGTGTCATCTGTACTCTGCAGCTCCACCCATGTACTTTTCAACCAAGAGGAAGCAGCATTACCTGAGTATGTATTACGTATACTATATTATGTTATCTGCTGGAGAAGAGAAGAGGGATTGAGAAACTGAAAATTAATGAAGGAGGTAGTAGAGAAGTGGTGAGGAATGGAGGAGAGAGGAGGAAAAGGAGAAAATATAATTAAAGATGTAAAGAACAAAGGGATACGAGAAAGGGAAGGAGAAGGAGGACATAGAGAAGAAAAAATATAGAGGTTGTATGCAGCCTACACTTATTCAATACAAAATTAGCAATTTATCTTCCATTGTTTTAACTTTATTCCATGCCTTTTTATTAATGTGTACAATACATGCATAGTTTGTCCTTATATATGCACCATGTTATTTTTTATACCTTACTTTGTTTATAATAGTTGCTACAGATGCTTCTGAGGAATGTGAGAAACAAAGCTTTATCATAGAAAATGTTTGAAATGTTAAGTGTGTATTTACTTAGTTGTATTTATTTAGTTGTAACATACAGGAAAAGAGCTATGCTCGTACTGTACCGTCTCCAAGTCTACTATTATCCAGTTTGCTTTTGAAATCATGAATATTTCTTGCATTAATCACTTCTGCATCAAGTTTATTCCAGGCTTCTATAAGGGAAGCTGTATCTGTTTATGTTTTGCATGTAGTCCTTTTCAGTTTCTTCTCGTGACCTCTTGTTCTGTCGTCCCACACAAACAATTCACTGCTATAAAGTCTCTCCTTTCTTTTCTTTTCTCAAGCGTGGGGAGATACAGTCTAGAAAGTCTTTCTTCATAAGGTAAATATCTCAGGCTTGGAGCCATTTTTGTAACTGCTCTTTGTATTCTCTCAATTTTCCTTATACTATCCTTCTTTTTATGTGGTTCCGCATATTCTTACTTTGGACGAATCAATGATGTTATCAATTTCTTAATCATCTATTCATTCAGCTATTTGAAAGACATTCTTATATTTCTCAGCAGCTGATTTGTATCTCCTGTGATTTTATGAATATGTTTCTCAGGTGACAAATGATAGAGTTGATGCCACCTTGGAGTAGTGGGAGCAGTGTGAGGATCAGTTAAACACCTCGTTGCCGGGCTCAGTGTACTCTGATATACAGTGCCTTGGGTTTCACCATCATTCCCCGAAAACAACAAAATAAAAACATCATGCGCACATGGCTGCCAATATCTAATATATAAACGTGAAATTATGTGTGTGTGTGTGTGTGTGTGTCTGTCTGTCTGTTTGTCTGTATGTTAGCAGTAAAACCTATCTAAATGTGGTCGGATCGAGCTGAAACTTGGAGGGGGTATTCAGTGTCTTCCATGGTTTTTTTTTTTTTTTTCTCTCTCTCTCTCTTTCTCTCTTTCTCTCTCTCTCTCTTTCTCTCTTTCTTTCTCTCTCTCTCTCTCTCTCTCTCTCTCTCTCTCTCTCTCTCTCTCTCTCTCTCTCTCTCTCTCTCTCTCTCTCTCTCTCTCTCTCTCTCTCTCTCTCTCTCTCTCTCTCTCTCTCTCTCTCTCTCTCTCTCTCTCTCTTTTTCTCTCTCTCCGAGCAATGCCGGGTTTCTGATATTTTCACGTGCTACGCCTATCTAAATGTGATCGGATCGAGCTGAAACTTGGAGGGGGTACTCAGTAGGACCCCCTTTGTGTCTTCCATGGTTTTCTCCCGGGCAACGCCGGGTACTCTGCTAGTTCCCTACATGTATCAATAATTCTTGTACATATATCTTATGAGATGAATTTATATTTACATAACTTAAGTAATACTGTTTTCCCCATTTACAATGACAGAAATTTGTTATTCTTTTCCTTTATCACCTCTTCCTTTAGTCCATTCCAAGTATCTATGATTCTTTGGGGAAAACTACTTTTGTGTGTCGTTCAAGCAAATTCCTTTTTTCTCTTGGAAAGCCAGTCTTCAAACCACAAGAATTTTCTCAGCTATGTCAGAGAGAGAGAGAGAGAGAAAGAGAAAGAGAAAGAGAAAGAGAAAGAGAAAGAGAAAGAGAGAGAGAGAGAGAGAGAGAGAGAGAGAGAGAGAGAGAGAGAGAGAGAGAGAGAGAGAGAGAGAGATTAGCACTACCTACAATTAGTGGGTGGATTTGAGAGAGAGAGAGAGAGAGAGATTAGCACTACCTACAATTAGTGGGTGGATTTGAGAGAGAGAGAGAGAGAGAGAGAGAGAGAGAGAGAGAGAGAGAGAGAGAGAGAGAGAGAGACAGACAGCAGACAGACAGACGACAGACAGACGAGACAGAGACAGAGACAGAGACAGAGAGAGAGAGAGAGAGAGAGAGAGGGAGAGAGAGAGAGATTGGCCCTACCTACAATTAGTGGGTAAATATGTAACTAGGAAAAGAAAAAAAAATTTTGATACTTCATGGAGTTATTTTTAAAACCTTGACTGCTGGAGATATACCTGAAAAATTTTATGTTATTATGAGGATGTGAAATTAAAGGGTTAGCAGTTGTGTTTCGAAGAACTCAAAAATTATTAACATGAAAATTGAGTGGTTTAACTAGATTCAATGAAACACTTTAAATACAAAAAAGAATGTGGATGAGGGTAAGATTTCATGAAGGAGTTGGAGAAGAAGGCAAAACATGAATACGTACACAAAGATACACAGAGAAGAGATGATGATGCTTGAAGAGAGATGTTGATCTTTTTCTGTAAATTTGTCAAAAGAAAGATGAAAATATGAGATGATGTATATATGCTAAAAGTGATAGTTAGAGGTGCATGAAAATGATAAATAGATTTGTAATGTAATGCCTGGTCGACTGCAATTAGTCTTAATAACAGAGGAATATGTGAGAATTGAGAGAAAGGAGATAAATGAAAATGGAATGCATATGTTGCCATAAAATTAAATGTGATGGTGGCAGTAAGGATGTGTATTTCTTACACATGTATAAGGGAAGTTGGTCCTTATAAGAATTTCCTTACGTTAGAATGAATTGTATAATTTATGAATACACATAACTGACCCTGCTAATCCATGAATAAATAAGATATCCTGGGTAATCATTCTTAAAGGCAGGTTGTTTTGATCAGTGATTATCTCCCTCATTCATATCATGTTTTCCATCTGAGTCACTGATTTCCACCTGGGTTGATCTGAGTTGATAGCGTCTTATCTTACTGGCCTTTTCACTATTTCATTTTCTCCCTATATTTCCTCTCATTTCCGTCTTCTTCATTCCTTTGTCATTTCATTGTTCTTTCTTGTCTTTATAAATGCTTTTGACTGGAGATGCTTTGACAAATTTCTTGTCTTGAACCTGTGGCGCTGGTAGGCTAGATGAAGGATTTTTTTAATGATCGACCTCTGCCTTTTATACATTTATGATATTGCAAGGTAAGAGTTATTTGGATGAAGAAGAGGTGCTGCAGGACGAGAAGACCCACTATAGTCCTATCCACAAAGTAGATAAAGGATATACCAGATAATAAACAATTGTCCTTGATCAATAGTTTATGGGTTGTGTGAAAAAAAGGAAGAAAAAAAGACTCAATTTCAGGGTGAATATCAATGAGTAAAACAATTTGGATTAAGAAAATTATTAGCATATTTTACTAACGCATTGAGCTTCTACAGCAGAATGGTGAATATCAATAATTCAAGAGAAAGAAGGCTTGGTAGACTGAACCTTACTGGATTTAGGAAAATAAAAAAGGATAGTGTACCTTTAAGGTTTCTATGGGGATTGAAAAGTTACTGAAATGGATGGAAACACATTAAGTATTACATTTACATATAGAGCACAAGGTTTCCCCCCTCCCCTTCTCTCTCTCTCTCTCTCTCTCTCTCTCTCTCTCTCTCTCTCTCTCTCTCTCTCTCTCTCTCTCTCTCTCTCTCTCTCTCTCTCTCTCTCTCTCTCTCTCTCTCTCTCTCCCCCCATTTGTATCTTCCTTTCTATTCATTGTTTAACTTCCTCATTTTTTCACTTCATCATATCCATTTGCTCGCTTGGTCCTCTCCAGAGATGTGGGGCATAATTTGCCAAGGCATCCCAAAGTTTACACTCCCAAAGGACTTGCAGTTCAGTTAACCTGATGCCAGCTTGGTTTGAGTGGCAAAACATATTGAAGATCAGAGTACCTCAATATTACTGGCTGAAGTAACTTGAACATGAACACTCTCATCATAATACATGAGCTTGAGCCATAGTGTTATCAGTACCTCGTGCTTTACATCCACAACAAAATTATATCAAAGTGAGGTTTTTTACGACAGTTGATAACATATAAAAAGATAAATTGTTGAAATTTTATCAGCAATGATAACCATTTACTAAACTGTTTTGTTGAGTATTATTAATGAACTCTCAATTTATTTTGTTGGCTCATTCAATATTTTTTTCCCTTTGTTATACCATGTATGTTTTCTCTCCTTTTAGATTTTGATGATGATGATGATGATGAAGGAGAAGACTACGAGACAGCCATCTCAGCCACGGGTGGGTTGTAGTGGTGATGTAGTGATGATGATAAAGGTAGTGGGTAAGCTGAGAAGAATCCCTTCATTAAAGTGTAATGAAATATAGTTGTTATGATGTGCGTTTCTATACTGTTGCTTTTTGTATTAATTGCAATATGTTATAGTGTGTATCTGCCTAGTTGTATTTACTTATAGTAGGCAGGATATGAGCCTAGATCATGTTGTGTGTGCGTGTCTACTTTGATGTAATTTCAATTCCTGGATGTTCTTTGCCCTTATTATCTCAGCTTCCAGTTATCCAGTTTATAAGTACTTAGAAATATTTTCTGCACTTATCATAACCACCTTGAGAACAATCCAGTTATTAATGTTCTTATTTGAAACATGCCAGACAAGTTGCACATAACCATATAGTTTGATTAGCTGTCATCAAGGCATTAAGACTTTACCACCACAAACAACCTGCCTTTCAAAACTTTAAAAAAAAATAATAAGAATGATATTCAACACATTTGACTTTTCTTCCTTGTGGTGCAGGTTATGGGTCCTTCCAATACTGGCTTATCCTGATTGGCGGCTTTGCCAATGCTAGTGATGCAATAGAGATCCTTTGTGTGTCCATCCTTTTGCCGGCTGCTGAGTGTGACTTCCACATGACCTCAGAGGACAAAGGATGGCTCGGCGCTATCCCATTTATTGGTGAGTTGTTCACTTCTTATATCCTGCAAGATGTAACAGATCACATAGTTTTATGAGATGTGAAAGTGCATTAGGATGTGTTTTTTAGCCTATTGGTTTTGCATCTTCATCTTCATCCTCTGTCTCCATCCTCCTCCTCCTCCTCCTAGCCAACACCCACCACTACGGCATTATTACGGTAACAAATGTCATGAGGTGCCACAAACAAGCAGAACATAAGAACATAAGAAATGAGGAGACTGCAAGAGGCCAGTTAATGACCTACACGAGGCAGCTCCTTGTCCCCCACCCTTGGAATAATCCAATATTTAGCCATCCCACCTGTCATCCCTATCCATACTCCGATCCAACCATTTTTTAAAGCTACCTATTGACTCAGCACTTACTACGTGTCTACCCAGCCTATTCCAATCGTTCACGACTCTGTTAGTGAACCAATATCTACCTATGTCTGTCCTGAATCTAAGTTTTTCTAGCTTGTACCCATTTCCATGTATCCTAACCTAACCTGACTACTAAATTCTAAAACCTGATCAATGTTTCCCTTATTAATTCCTTTTACCCATTTGAAAACCTCAATCATATCCCCTCTTGCCCTCCTTCTCTCTAGGGAGTGGAGATTAAGATGTTTTAACCTATCTTTGTAGGGTAAATTTTTCAGCCCCTGAATCATCTTGGTCATTCTTCTCTGGACTGCTTCCAAGGAGCCTATATCCTTCCTATGATAAGGGGACCAAAACTGAGCTGCATAATCTAGGTGGGGTCTTACTAGCACTAAATACAATCTCAGAATGACCTCAGAACTCCTATTTGTCACACGCCTACTAATAAATCCCAGTATCTTGTTGGCCCTATTTCTAGCTATAATACACTGTTCCCTGGGGTGCAAGTCACTGCTTATTTGAACTCCTAAGTCCCTCACACTATATGACTTTCCTAAGGTATTGCCATTTAATGTGTAGTCTAGAGGCCTATTACCTTTACCTACGCTCATAATGCTACACTTGTTAACATCAAACTGCATCTGCCATTTCTCTGACCACTTGTACAGCCTATTTAAGTCATCCTGCAGCATCCTAGCATCATCTAAATTCTTTACCGGTCTTCCTATCTTTGTGTCATCGGCAAATTTACTGATATCACTGTTTATTCCTGTCTCTAAGTCATTTATTTAGATTATGAATAACAACAGTCCTAGTACTGATCCCTGTGGTACCCCACTAGTGACATTACCCCATTCTGATTTCTTCCCATTAATCTGTACCCTCTGTTCCCTACTAGTAAGCCATCCCCTAATCCACTCTAGTACCTTCCCACCTATGCCATGAGCCTTGACTTTACTTAACAGTCTCCTATGGGGTACTCTGTCAAAGGCTTTAGTGAAGTCCAAATAAACTGTATCATACTCGTCCTCCTTATCTATGGTTTCAAATACTTTCCTATAGAAGGATAATAAATTTGTCAGGCAGGACTTCCCCTTGCTAAAACCATGTTGACTATGTCTAATTAGCTTGTGTTCATCTAAATATTTTCTAATTGCCCTTGCTATGATAGCTTCTAACATCTTGCCTACCACTGATGTTAAACTGATTGGGCGGTAGTTACTACTAGAACACATCTCAGCGAGATGTTGAGATGTTGCCATGCCGCACTTGACTACTTGACTAATGTGTGTGTGTGTGTAATATATATATATATATATATATATATATATATATATATATATATATATATATATATATATATATATATAGTATATATATATATATATATATATATATATATATATATATATATATATATATATATATATATATAGTATATATATATATATATATATATATATATATATATATATATATATATATATATATATATATATAGTATATATATATATATATATATATATATATATATATGTAGTATATATATATATATATATATATATATATATATATATGTAGTTTATATATATATATATATATATATATATATATATATATGTATATATATATATATATATATATATATATATATATATATATATATATATATATATATATATATATATATATATATATATATATATATATATATATATATATATGTAGTTTATATATGTAGTTTATATATATATATATATATATATATATATATATATATATGTATATATATATGTATATATATATATATATATAGTATATATATTATATATATATATATATATATATATATATATATATATATATATATATATATATATATATATATATATATATATATATATATATATATATATATATATATATATATATATATATATATATATATCTATATATATATATATATATATATATATATATATATATATATATATATATATATATAGATAGATATATATATAGATAGATAGATAGATAGATAGATAGATAGATAGATAGATAGATAGATAGATAGATAGATAGATAGATAGATAGATAGATAGATAGATAGATAGATAGATAGATAGATAGATAGATAGATGGATAGATAGATAGATATAGATATATAGTATACACTAGTGCCCCCTCCATCGTGGGGGATATGTTCCAGACCCTCCCGAGATAAGTGAAAATTTGCGAAATAGAAATACCCTATTTAAATACACCCTATGCATGTTTTAATAACTTTTACGGTACTTTTAAAAGCATTTTAAGGTCTTTAAACACACTTTTAAAATAATAAAAACACATTTAAACACACAAAAGATATTGAGAGAGAGCAAGAGCAATGGATAACTTTTACCTTGAAGGTTGCTCACAGCCTGCAATGGTTTCCTGATGCTGATATAACTGCCACATTAATAAATCAGCCCAACTACTATTTGTCTCAGTATTTCAGTAAATAGCATCCTCCAGCCATCCTTACCTATTTCATTGTGTAAATCTTTTATTTTTCTGGGTATTTAGATAGTTGAACTAGGTAAGCAAATTTAGAAATAACCTTAATATTAAAATTTAAATGATTAGGGGGTCCAGCGGGCGACACCCCCGGTTAGGACGTTAGGTATGGTTAGGTTTGATTTATTTTTGGTTTGGTCATTTTGCCGAGAAATGGTTATTATATTAATTCAAAACACATCGATATCCATCAGAATAGTATAATTTTGTCTTGAAAATAAGAGGATACTGTTTTCCCAAAACTTATTTTTTTCTCTCCCTCGTTGACTGATGCGTTCACGCCGCCATCCACATTTTTCTCAAAATTTTTCATATCATCATACCCCTACAACGTGTTGTTGTATTGTTAAATAATTTTTTACATATATTTCAGGAAATAATGTAACTATATGGGGATAAGAAATTGATTTTTTTGCTAAAAAATTGCTTTGTTAAGCTCCGTTGGGGAGGTGCCCCAGCTCCCAAGCCTGCGTTACCAAAGGTTCCAATTTCGGGTATTGATACAAACAAACAACACTGCGAAAGATGACTGTGAAATCGGATTTGTTGATGGTGGTGGAGATCACTGCTCATTGGTAACGATCACAACTATAGGAAGCAACTGTGAAATCAGACCCTTGAACACAACAGCCAATCAGCGGCCGAGAAAACAATACCGACAATCTGATTGGCTGAATCAGTACGTATGGTTATTCTATCGTGATGCGCGAGATTTAAACTCATAAACAATGCTGCGGAATGCCGCGAAATGGCGAAAATATACGCGATATAAAAAATAATAGGTCTTACAGAAAAAACACCGAAATACCGGGAACGCGAAAAGTGAACCGCGATATAACGAGGAATTAGTGTATATATATATATATTTATATATATATATATATATAATATATATATATATATATATATATATATGTATATATATATATATATATATATATATATATATATATGTATATATATATATATGTATATATATATATATATATATATATATATATATATATATATGTGTGTGTGTGTGTGTATATATATCTATATATATATATATATATATATATATATATATATATATATGTAGCCTATGTATAGATAGGTAGATAGATTGATAGATAGATAAATAAATAGGTAGATGGTGGTGCAGTCTGACAGTATTTTAGTAGTACAGTCGGCCCCCCAAGGGGGCGCACTCAAAGAGTGCGGACAGTACTGGTTTTGCACTTATGTTCAAAGTGTGCGAAAAAATTCGAAGCATGCGCAAAATCACTAGCTAGCAGCAGCGGGATGAGGCAACACACACCCTGCCATTCTCCACCAGTCCTTGACGAGTTGTCAGCTAGCAGTCTCTCTCTCTCTCTCTCTCTCTCTCTCTCTCTCTCTCTCTCTCTCTCTCTCTCTCTCTCTCTCTCTCTCTCTCTCTCTCTCTCTCTCTCTCTCTCTCTCTCTCTCTCTCTCTCTCTCTCTCTCTCTCTCTCTCTCTCTCTCTCTCTCTCTCCACCATTCATCTTTCTTTCCCTCCTTCCATTTCCTTTAAAGAACTCAACATCTTAAAGCTTCATATGTGGAATTTTTCTTCTTCCTCCTCCTCCTCCTCTTCTTCTTTGTGTGACCTGTTATGGTTTGTATCGCCTTGTAGGTCCCATCTTCCTTGGTGTTACGGTTCCTCTATCCTTCCATAGACATGAATAGGAAGAAGGTGCAACACAAAGGGAGATTTTTACTGATGTTACTAGTCCTTTCTTTTCAATTATGCTAATTTTCTTTGCATTCTTCCCACGCCTGTATAAGATGGGAAATACGCAAGAAATTCAGCATTTGTCGGGCGGCTATGTTGTGATGTCATATCTCTCTCTCTCTCTCTCTCTCTCTCTCTCTCTCTCTCTCTCTCTCTCTCTCTCTCTCTCTCTCTCTCTCAGATATGGAATTCCTCCTCCATCCTAGATACTGTAATGGCTTCCGCCAGTACAGTATCTATCTATTATCAATCATATTTAATCACATGTGTATATGTACTGTATATTCTTTCATTATATCATGTATTTCGGGGGTTATTGGGCGAAAAAAGGGTAAGTCTTAAGAGTCTCAGACTACATTAGTTAATTTCCCATAGGTTAATAATGTCCAAGGGTGCGCAAGGGGTGCGGACTACATTAAGCGCACCCTTGGAGGGCCGACTGTACAGTGTTGAAGTACTGTGGATGGTGCTGTTTGTAATTAAAATGTGGCGTTCATGTGTATGGGTTGGAGCAAATGAAACTACCTCTACTGTAACCAGATAATTGTGAGAATATCAAGAAACAATGGTCAGAATAAATAGATTGACAGATATACAATACAGCCATAGACAAATATATGTTTGAAAACTATGGTAGGATCTTTAATGAACAGGTATCAGTGTATATATATATATATATATATATATATATATATATATATATATATATATATATATATAGATAGATAGATAGATAGATAGATAGAAAGATATGTAGATACAAAAATAATCAGGAAAATATTTTTATTGTATGCATGGATTGGGATAGACAGGCAGACAGACACATACATTGATAAATAGGAAAACACGAATGGTAAGTAAGGATTTTCTTGCATTGTTAATCCTCGATGTGTTTCTATCTTGCCTTCAGGCATGATGGTTGGTGGGTATGTGTGGGGCTGCCTCGGAGACATCTATGGCCGCCGCAATGTGCTCATAGTCTCCCTCATGGTGAATGCACTTTCTGGCCTTAGTTCATCCTTTGTGCAGGATTTCCCTATGTTCCTCTTCTTCCGCTTCGTGTCTGGTCTTGGGTGAGTGAGTTTGTAATCTGTTGTTAGTAATAATTTTCTTTCCTGCTCTCACAGATGCACTCATGAGTCACATCTTCTTTTTAGTTTACTGCTGGTGGGATGATATTTAATTAATGTTCATGTGTTGCTAGTAAAAGAAGATAACAAAGTTTTGATTCTGCTGACGAGTTACAAGGAGTACAGTTATATGTTCTGAAGCTATGTAGGTGTGGGTGAATGTTGAGACTAAACACCTGATCAGTAGCTACATATTTATTTTTGGTCAATTAAAAAAAAATATTTCATGGTGTCTTTTTTTATTTATGTATAATGTTGATAAATTGACAAAACCATAGGATCATATCTTATATTAATTGCATCTAGGAAGAACTGTGGCTGCATTTTACATATACTATATCGCTTAATGTGACTATTATTAGTTTCGCCATTCATGTATTGCTTTGGTCACTTGTTTCAGTGGTTTAGGTCAGGTGTAAAGTTGATATGTACATTTTTTGTTAACTGTATTCTTAAGATATCAGTAAAAAGAATTGTACATATCAAGATTATCATACAACCTAAGAACTATTAACTGATTCCTTCTTGTATTTGGTTTTCATGCTTTGGTCAGCACACACACACACACACACACACACACACACACACACACACACACACACACACACACACACACACACACACACACTCCGGTCCGCTAGCGTAGTGGTTAGTGCACTCGGCTCACAACCGAGGGGGCCAGGGTTCGATCCCCTGGGCAGATGGAGATTATTTGGGTGTGTCTCCTTTCACATGTAGCCTCTGTTCACCTAGCAGTGAGTAGGTACGGGATGTAAGTCGAGGAGTTGTGACCTCGTTGTCCCGGTGTGTTGTGTGTAAGTGATCTCAGTCCAACCCAAAGATTGGTCAGTATGAGCTCTGAGCTCTTTCCATAGGGGGACAGCTGGGTGTCTCGAGAGAGACCAGCAGCAGACTGTACAGTGATTACACTAGCTAGCGTAGTGGTTAGCACACTCGGCTCACAACCGAGGGGGCCAGGGTTCGATCCCCTTGGCGGACGGAGATTATTTGGGTGTGTCTCCTTTCACGTGTAGCCCCTGTTCACCTAGCAGTGAGTAGGTATGGGATGTAAATCGAAGAGTTATGACGTTGTTGTCCCGGTGTGTTGTGTGTGAGTGGTCTCAGTCCAACCCAAAGATCGGTCAGTATGAGCTCTGAGCTCTTTCCATAGGGGGACGGCCGGCTGTCTCGAGAGAGACCAGCAGCAGACTGTACAGTGAAACAGTGAAGTGAAACACACACACACACACACACACACACACACACACACACACACACACACACACACACCTCCTTTCCGGCTTAATATACAGCAAATAGAATTATAATTTCATTTACATAGTGGACAGTAATACTATTTTTTTCTTTCACACTGTGGTCTTATTTATAATCATTGGTAAAAAGAGCCATGTAGCAAATTCCATATTTTGTTCCAGTGTTGGTGGCAGCATCCCCCTGGTGTGGGCTTACATCAGTGAGTTCCAGCCACCATCCAAACGAGGGACAGCACTCAGCATCATTGCTTCATTCTGGATGATTGGAAATGTTATGGTGGCAGGTGTGTAATGATTCTCATAAATGTTAAAGTTTGTGAAGGTTAAGTTTCTAGTTGAGCTGTTGAATGTTATTGACTTTCAAACAAAAGGGGAGGTGCAGGGAGGAGTCAACATGTAAGGTGGAAAGATAAGATAAAAGAATGTGCAAGGTTAGTGTTATTATAGGAAACAGATTTTGTGCATAGAAAGGCATGAATGGAAGCTATCGTCTTGTAAGTAGCCCATTAGAAGCTGATAGCCTGAGATACCTATCATTATGACGATTGTTTTATTTCTTCCTGTTTATTTAAGTTCTTTTCAAGAAATATTATGTATAGACACAGGACAGCTGATGCTTATGAACTTATTTGTCTTTACAGTGTTTGCATTGGTGACAATCCCTTATGACATTGATTTTAAGGCTCCAGGCTTTGTGTATAACTCCTGGCGAGTGTTCCTCACCATTTGTGCTCTCCCTGCACTCATGTAAGTACTCATCATTATTGTGAATATGTACTAAAACAAATAATAGTTGAGTGAAAGATTTAGTATTGTAAATTAAGATTATGGGTATCATATCTTTTATCATTATTTATATCCTTATTACACACATGACCCTCTCCCTCCCCACACCTGATATGATCAACCGATCACAATATATGCACGAGAACCTCCTCCAAAAGTTGTCAAGGCTGCGTCCTTACTCATGAATTCAGCAGTACTTTCAATTCATTTATATCACGCACAACCATCCTTCCTTCCTCCACAGACATTCCTCCTTTATTCAACGCTCGTTTCACACCGTCCATCCATCCCATTCATGGTCCTCCTCTCAACTTCATACCTCTCACATCTGATCCCATTATCTTCTTTACCAACCAGTCTGCCTCCATTCTCTCCATATGTCCAAACCATCTCAATACACTCTGCTCTGCTTAATCAGCGAACTCTCTCAAAACACCAGTTCTCCTTCATACCTTGTCATTCCTCACTCACTCTATAGGTGTTACTCCACTTATACTCCTCAGACATTTATCTCCATTACATTTGATTTCTTCTCTGCTTCTCCTATATTCCATGTTGCAGCGCCATAAAGTGCAGTTGGTACAGCTATTCCTTCATACAACCTTCTCTTTACATTCATTCCCATCAATCTGTGACTAAACACTTTCTTCATTCCTCCCAACACCTTTTCTTTCCAATTTCAATACATACCATATTACTTATGCATATTCTAGTTTTGGTCTGATCATTGTTATTAAGAACATAAGAAATGAGGAGACTGCAAGAGGCCAGTTAATGACCTACACGAGGCAGCTCCTTGTCCCCCACCCTTGGAATAATCCAATATTTAGCCATCCCACCTGTCATCCCTATCCATACTCTGATCCAACCGTCTTTTAAAGCTACTTATTGACTCACCACTTACTACGTGTTTACCCAGCCTATTCCAATAGTTCATGACTCTGTTTGTGAACCAATATCTACCTATGTCTGTCCTGAATCTAAGTTTTTCTAGCTTGTACCCATTTCCACGTGTCCTATCTTGACTACTAAATTCTAAAACCTGATCAATGTTTCCCTTATTAATTCCTTTTACCCATTTGAAAACCTCAATCATATCCCTTCTTGCCCTCCTTCTCTCTAGGGAGTGGAGATTAAGACGTTTTAACCTATCTTTGTAGGGTAAATTTCTCAGCCCCTGAATCATCTTGGTCATTCTTCTCTGGACTGCCTCCAAGGAGCCTATATCCTTCCTATAATAAGGGGACCAAAACTGAGCTGCATAATCTAGGTGGAGTCTTACTAGCGCTAAATACAACCTCAGAATGACCTCAGAACTCCTATTTGTCACACACCTACTAATAAATCCCAGTATCTTGTTGGCCCTATTTCTAGCTATAATACACTGTTCCCTGCGGTGCAAGTCACTGCTTATTTGAACTCCTAAGTCCCTCACACTATATGACCTTCCTAAGGTATTGTCATTTAATGTGTAGTCTACAGGCCTATTACCTTTACCTACGCTCATAATGCTACACTTGCTAACATTAAACTGCATCTGCCATTTCTCTGACCACTCATACAGCCTATTTAAGTCATCCTGCAGCATCCTAGCATAATCTAAATTTTTTACCGGTCTTCCTATCTTTGTGTCATCGGGAAATTTACTGATATCACTGTTTATTCCTGTCTCATCATATATTTATCTAGGAAATTAAAAGCCATTTGTATATTCCTTAGCATCCTGAAAGTGTCACCAAATATTTTATTTATATGTTTCTCTGGTGATAAGTTGTCCTGTATTACCACTCCCAAATCTTTCTCTTCCTTTGCTATTAATATAATATTTTCCCCTAACTTATACGTCCATGAGGGTCTCATTGCAATTTTTCCCATTTCCAATACATGGCATTTTTTTCAGTAAATCCCATTTCTCATGTCTTACTCCATTCATATATCTTGTTTATATCATTATGTAGCTCCTCACAATCCTTGTGGTTTCTTATCTTTCTTAGTAATTTTGCATCATCTGCAAACAGGCTTATGTAACTGCTTACTCCTTTTGTCATGTCATTTACATATATTAAAAACATTATTGGTGCCAAAACTGATCCCTGTGGTACTCCACTTTTGTGTGTATTTACCTAGTTGTAGTATACAGGGCCTGAGCTACACTCGTGTGGTCCTGTCTCCGTATCTATATTTGTCTAGTTTTTCCTTCAGTTGATGTAGATTCTTTGCCATTATCACCTCTTCCTTTAGTCCATTCCAAGTATCTATACTTCTTTGGGAAAAACTGTACTTATTTGTATCTTTCAAGCAAATTCCTTTATGCAGTATTTTCTTGTGTCCCCTCAAATTTTCAGCCTCTCCTTTTCTTCTCAATATTAGGTCTTTTCTATCTGTTTCCTCCAAGTTGTTCATCAATTTATATATTGTGATTAAGTCACCTCTTTTTCTTCTTTCTTTCAATGTTGTTAAGTGCATTTCTTTTAATCTTTCCTCATATGGTAGGTCTTCCAATTCTGGCACCATCTTAGTTGCAATTCTCTGTATTCTTTCTAATTTCAACACATGCTTTTTATTGTGCGGGGACCATATTACTTCTGCATATTTCAGTTTTGGTCTAATCATTGTAGTTATAATTTTTCTCATCATATCTTTATCTAGGAAATGAAAAGCCATCTGTATATTCCTTAGCATCATGAATGTGTCACCAAATATTCTATTTATTGTTTCTCTGGTGATAAGTTGTCCTGTATTACCACTCCCAAATCTTTCTTTTCTTTTGCTATTGATATAATATTTTCCCCTAACATATACGTCCATGAGGGTCTCATTGCACTTTTTCCCATTTCCAATAAATGGCATTTTTTTTTCATTAAATTCCATTTCGCATGTCTTGCTCCATTCATATATCTTGTTTATATCATTCTGTAGCTCCTCACAATCCTTGTGGTTTCCTATTTTTCTTAGTAATTTTGCATCATCTGCAAATAGATTTATGTAACTGCTTACTCCTTCTGTCATGTCATTTACATATATTAAAAACATTATTGGTGCCAAAACTGATCCCTGTGGTACTCCACTTTTCACTTCTCTCCATTCAGATTTTTCATCCTTTACTACTGTTCTCATTTCCCTTCCTTTCAGGTAGTCTTCCATCCAGTTCTTTAATGTTCCTTTCAATCCTCCAATGTGTTCCAGCTTCTATAGTAATCTCCTGTGCAGAACCTTATCAAATGCCTATTTTAAGTCTAAATATATGCAACCCGCCCATCCATTTCTTTCTTGTGTTATATCTCTTACTCTTGAATAAAAACTTAATAAGTTGGTAACACACGATCTTCCTGTTCTGAATCCAAATTGTCTATCTGATATTATTCCTTCTCTTTCTAAGTAATCAGTCCATTGTTTCTTGATGACCTTCTCACATATCTTGCATACTATGCTGGTCAATGACACTGGTCTATAATGAAGTGGTTCTTCTTTGTTTCCATTCTTGTAAATAGGCATTATATTAGCTCTTTTCCATTCTTGAGGGACTTTTCCTGTTTTAATAGAACACTCAATTATATCATGCATTGGTTCAGCCATTTCTTGTCTACACTCCTTCAATATGTATCCTGATACTCCATCTGGTCCTATAGCTTTTCTTTCATCCAATTCCTTCATCATTTCTTCTATCTCTTTTTTACTTATCTTGATTTCCCACATCTCGTTTTTCCTCACTTGTCCTTGTGGCTTTTTAAAGTCAGATTCAGTTGTAAATACTTTCTGAAAATTCTTATTTAGCACTACACTCATATCTTTTGGGTCCTCATATACTTCAATATTCTCCTTCAATCTGGTTATGATTTCTTTGTGTTTTATTTTTCCATTAATAAATCTATAAAACAGCTTTGGTTCTTCTTTGTATTTGTCAACTATATCTTTTTCATATCTCTTCTCTTCTCTTCTTACCTTTACATATTCATTCCGTTCTAGTTTATATTCTTCTTTCTTTTCCTGAATTAGTTTTCTTTTCATTCTCCTCCATGCTTCATCTCTTCTCTTTTTAGCTCTTTCACATTTTCCGTTAAACCACTCTTTTTTACGTTTTTCTTTTACTTTATAAAATGGAACGTATTCCTTTACTCCTTGCTCGTATATCATCAGGAAGAGATCATATTTCTCTTGTACGTCCTTTAATTCCTTCATTTTTGTCCAGTCAATTTCATTGAAAAACCTCTTCATTCCAGTATAGTTTGCTTTTGCATAATTTCTTCTTTTCTTTTTGTATGATTCCTCCTGTTTGTCTTTTATATCTCCCTTAATCTCAATTTCCAGGACCACATGGTGTGTGTGTGTGTATGTATTTACGTGTATTTACCTAATTGTATTTACCTAGTTGTAACATACAGGAAAAGAGCTATGCTCGTACTTTCCTGTCTCCAAATCTACTATTGTCGAGTTTGCTTTTGAAATCATGAATATTTCTTGTATTAATCACCTGCATCAAGTCTATTCCAGGATTCTGGGAAGCTTTATTTTTTTTTGTCCCTCTTGCATGTAGTCCTTTTCAGTTTCTTCTCATGTCCTCTTGTTGTTCTGTCGTCCCACACAAACATATCATCTCTGTCAATTTTTTCCAGACCTTTTGAAGCTCTATACACTGCTATAAAATCTCCCCTTTCTCTTCTTTTCTCAAGAGTGGGGAGTTTCAGCCTAGAAATTCTTTTCTCATACGATAAATCTCTCAGGCTTGAAGCCATTTTTGTATTCTCTTTGTATTCTCTCAATCTTCCTTATATCCTTCTTTTGTCACCTTATTGCAATGTTGATGTGTTCCTATACAAATACTATTTGGTCTTTGGGTTATGGAAGACTTTTTCATTCTCTATAATTTAATTATTAAAATCAACATAACTATCACTTCATTGACTCGTCGATTCATCAAAACCGCTTCCATTTCATACCAATACACATAATCATATATAAATAAGTTTCTGAGGAGCTAATAACATTCTAACATTTCACATAATACAATTCACAACATATCAAATAAATATATACCTTAGCCTAGCATCCTATAAGCTGCAAAAGGATGACTGTCTTACATAACATTAGCTTTTTTTTTTTACGGTTCTAATAAGAAGTGCCTCCATCCCAAGCTCTGACAACTCTGTTCTCTGCTGAGAGAGAGAGAGAGAGAGAGAGAGAGAGAGAGAGAGAGAGAGAGAGAGAGAGAGAGAGAGAGAGAGAGAGAGAGAGAGAGAGAGAGAGAGAGAGTTGAGAGAGAGAGAGAGAGAGAGAGAGAGAGAGAGAGAGAGAGAGAGAGAGAGAGAGAGAGAGAGAGAGAGAGAGAGAGAGAGAGAGAGAGAGAGATAGAGAGAGAGCGAGAGGCGGAGAGAGAGAGAGAGAGAGAGAGAGAGAGAGAGAGAGAGAGAGAGAGAGAGAGAGAGAGAGAAAATAATGTCCTCTCCTCTCTCTTCCTTCGCCACACAGATACACCATGATCAAGCTTCTGCAATAACTCTACTTATTAAGTTTTTATTTCACTACGTGTGTTGAGCTGTACAGACTTATTTTGAACATAACAGTATCCTGTCAAATTTCATACATGTGTTGTAAAAACTGTAAATCTCATTTCTTTTTTAGAACTGCCATTCTAATGCTATGGCTGCCAGAATCTCCAATGTTCTTACTTCTCAAGGACCGTAAAGATGAAACACTTAAGGTTCTGCGGAAAGTGTACTCCCTCAACACAGGCCGACAGCCACACACCTACCCTGTGAGTCCCTTGGATGCCCACATTTATTTTAACACTTTTAATACATTTGTGTTGCCCTTTTTTTTGGGTGTTAATATGTAACAATGGGGAGGTAACACTTCCACTGTTGCATACATCAGTACTAATAATTAATCATATCATATATATGATGTCATAATTAATTGCTGATGTGGAGAAATGTTTATTTTCAGATTAAACAATTAAATACGTCAGGTTTGAAAGTGCAGAAAGACATAAAACAGAACTGGTGGGAATCCTTGACCTCAATTGTCCGTCAAACTTGGCGCCAGACCAATGCCATGTTCAGCAGGTCTCTCATCTTTACCACCACTGTCATCACCATCATTAACTTCACCATACAGTTTGGGTTAGTCACTCCTATCATGAATTATTATGATTACATACAATGGGCTCTCATCTTCTGCGAAGTTTTGTTTGGACGTTTTATGCTTGGACACAAATTTGACCTCTACAGAATTTTAACTTTTGATGGCAAAAAACCAGACTCTGGACAGGTTTGTTGAGGGAGGTGCTAGCAGCACCTCTACACACACGCTACTGTACTGCAAACATGTATACATGATTGAGACTGCCATCACACTTTTTTGAGGTGGACCAGTGTGATTGTCTCGTGTTTAGACGGCGATTTCGCAGCCATCCTACCCTTATGGTGAGCGTGGGAGCATCAGTGGCAGTCAAGGTGAGGGGGATGAGCTTAGGTCTATAATATTATTCTAGAAGTTAGAACTGAAGGCTAAAGATGAGGTTATTGGTGCAGTGTCCAATATGAAAAAAATATTTACTTTATGCCAACCCATGATTTTCCATAAATCACTCAACCCCAGATAGTACCTTATTTCCGGTAGTTTTATTATTAGAATTTTAAAATTATAAGATTGACTTAATTATCATCATTAAAATTGGTCTCAAAAATATGGTAAACAAGTAAAATAAGGGATAAAAGGTATTAACAAAATATTACCAAACTCAAATCTATTTTCTCCATAAGATGTATTTAACTTTGGATGATTTAAGTTCCGCCAAGTTTTGCCAGTATAAGTGAGTGTCTAAAAATGAGAGCCTAATGTATATAAGTTTAATGAATAGTCAGGTGATAATGTTTGAAAGGAATAAATGTGAACTATAGTTGCTTTTGATTGCCTCAGTGTTTAAGAGGAGCATGGGGCCCACTTCAGAGTTTGGGGAACCCTCAGATGCTTGGGTGCCCCTCAGGAGATTGTGAATTTCTCAGGAGATGAGCAGCTCCCAGGAGATTGAGGGCCCATCTGCCTCGCCAAGAGATTAGGGACCCAAAGCTGCCGCTTAGTTTGCTTATGCCTCAGGCTGCCTCTGTCGATGATAATGGCATTGATCTATGTTGGCTGAAATTTTAACTACATATAGTAACATAAGATACTTAATTTTAGTGATGCTGAAATACCATTATTATCTTTTTGATTAGACATCCTACAACTTACTGATTACTGCGTATCAAAGGACTGAATGAACATACTTTACCTTTCAGATATTATGGCCTCTGGTTGTGGTTTCCAGAGTTGTTTAATCGTCTTGAACAATACTACAATGAGCATCCAGATGCTAAAGTAAATCAGTTTCTTACTTTGTCATTTTTTACTTGTATGGTTGTGTGTGTGTGTGTGTGTGTGTGTGTGTGTGTGTGTGTGTGTGTGTGTGTATGTATGTGTGTGTGTGTGTGCATGTGTGTGTGTATATGTGTGTGTGTGTGTGTGTGTGTGTGTGTGTGTGTGTGTGTGTGTGTGTGTGTGTGTGTGTGTGATACTAAAAGCACAGTAACCTTCATGTGATCTTCAGCTTAAGATTATTGTTCATTCCAACATCTTATACATTTTTTTGTTTTGATTATTTTATTGTGCAACACTTTGCTACATTGACAGTGTATTTGAGGAATTTGAGTAAAGCATTTCATTAGATAATTCAAACTTCAACTACGTACATAAGAGACATTGCACTGAATGTTCCTTAACCCGGACTAAGGAGTATCCAATAAGAGAACATGACGCACTCCCATACCTTGATACCTCTACTCTTCACTCACTTTCTAAGTGCAACCACTTGCCTTGAACAAGTATTTCTATATTTCTCAAATGGTTAGTTCATGGGGTTTTTTTTCAGTAGCACTTGGTCCTAGAAATTGTGCTGCAAGGATGTTATTAAGTTCTGCAAGTTAATGAGTCGTTTCCTTGTCAACAGGTTAGTATTTGTGAATTGACTACATACCATGGAAATAATACTGTACAGAGTGCTTGTGAAAAAGATAATGGAAACATTGTTGATACTGATGCCCTCATCAACACCCTCATAACCTCCATTGCTCCTCTGCCTGCCAACCTGTGGACCATATTTTACATGGATAGACTAGGAAGAAAGTTCTTTTTGGGTGAGTAACATTGCTCACAAATTGTGAAAGTTTTTACTTGTGTGGTAAAGTTGTAATGTAAAGCACAAAATTTTTTATTGGTGTGACGATCTATTGATAACAGCAGCCCGGTGAAGTTAAAGGTTGCTCTCAGTCTAATATAGTAATTTTAGTAATATGAAAAATATTTAATAGTTATGAGTCAATATTCCTACTTTTTTTTTCTCTCTCTCTCTCTCTCTCTCTCTCTCTCTCTCTCTCTCTCTCTCTCTCTCTCTCTCTCTCTCTCTCTCTCTCTCTCTCTCTCTCTCTCTCTCTCTCTTCTCTTCTCTTCTCTTCTCTTCTCTTCTCTTCTCTTCTCTTCTCTTCTCTTCTCTTCTCTTCTCTTCTCTTCTCTTCTCTTCTCTTCGATCGATCGAACGTTTAAGAGATTTCCCTCATTTTTTTCCCTTCGGCACACCAGAAGTAAAGTAGTTTTGACTTGTTTCAGTGTTCAGCATGGTGATGTCTGGACTTGCAGCTTTTGGTGTTTATTTAGTGAAATCATCACTTGACAATCTGATTCTTGCCTGTGTGTTTGGGGCTGTGTCCACCATGGGCTTTAATGCTCTTGACTGCCTTGGTGCTGAGCTCTTCCCAACGCATCTTAGGTTTGTACTCTCCACTCTGTGAACAATCTTTTAAATATTTATTTTTCCCATTTTGTTAGACATATCATCTTGAGTAAATAATATTTCCTTTGTAGATGATGTCTAATAAATGTAGTCTTTTTCACACGTGAGATGACAACCAAAAGGAGACCAGAAAAAAAAATCAACGGTATAAGGAAATAAAAGTTTTTAAATGTGTCTGCTTCCTTATTGTGTTTTTGAAACATGATTTCCCATGTGACAGCTTCTAGTTCATGTCTCTCTTAGTCACCTGTGACATGGAGTTAATACATGAAAAGAAAGTCCTAACAGTTAACTATACTTGTGTTCAGACTCTTAGCAAGTCATTGGGACCATAACATTATTGATATGACACTAAGCTTTCTCTTTG
Organism: Metacarcinus magister; assembly: GCA_029783475.1. Lineage (NCBI taxonomy): Eukaryota > Metazoa > Arthropoda > Malacostraca > Decapoda > Cancridae > Metacarcinus > Metacarcinus magister. Next base: position 538,844 of record JAPQNM010000038.1, on the reverse strand, counting down.
CAGATCAACTGCACTTGCTGTCACACTTTTGGCAGCACGGTTAGGAGGCATTCTGGGAACTGTAACATTTGGCTACTTAATGGATGTGTATTGTACCATTCCAATGATGCTAGTTGCAATTTTACTAATTTGTAAGTATCAAGCCATTTTTCAAAGATCTATATTTATAAATTTGTCCAGTGGTAGGGGCTGCAAGAATACTGCTTCTGTATTCTCTGTGGATTGTAAAAAGAAACAAAAAGGGATTGAGCGATGGGTCTGGGAACCCATTCCTAGGAAAAGACAAAGGTAAGGGGAAAGTAAAGTTTCTCTGAATCCTAAATGCCTTGTCGTGGCTACTGCCTTTTATAATTGTTTAAGAAGGCTAGCCAATTTTGTCTATCCAACATGGGATTCGAACTCAGGACATCTTGGGATAGATATTTGTAATCTAAACAGTATACATTATAAAGATGCTTCTCTTCATTTAATGACGTGTAGATGTTGCAAGTGTTTTGATGATATTATACAGCAGGCAGGTAGATTGCATTGGCTGGTTATATGAAGAGGAAGAATGAATATTACTGGGTGAAGAACGTAAAATAGTTTTGATTGAAATTACAGTGCTGATATGCAAACCAATGAAGGTATGGGATGAAGTTCTGAGGATGGCCCTAAAAATTTGAAGATGGAAGGGAAAGGATGACCTTGGCAGAATTGTTTTCAGAATATCTTTTCTATAAATAACTTTAATTTGTGACACACCATGCTCCTGCCCCTTTTACCTTCATGATGTTCATTTTGTAACACTAAAATTAAGACTCCATTTGTCAGTGTCATTCCTCAATTTACTCCAAACATTTCCTTAATCAGTCTATCTTCATCCATTCCCTGGAGATATATGTACAATGTGAATGTTTCTATCCATACTGCAGCTCTACAGTTCACTCCCAAAGCTCACATCATTTCACACTATAACCTATTTTTCCATCTCCCACATCCATTCTTAGAAAGGATATGTCTTACTGCCCTAATCCTACAGATGCTGATCGTGTCTCACAACCATATGTTTGTGCAGATAGTAAAATATTGTACTGGAAATTCCTATTTATTTATTTATTACTTATATTAGCCCTGTGGCTGGGGTTGCAAGAATACTACCACCATATTCCCTACAGGTCGAAAAAGGCGACCCAAAGGGACAGCAAGGGGTCCAAGAAGCCTCTCCTCTATATTCTCTCCTTTGAAAGATGGGGAGAGTTATGTCTCCTTAAACCCTAAATGCCTTGTCTTGACTACCTCCTTTAAGGGGCTACTAGCTTGGTATATAGATAGATAGAATACCTAATTTTCATTTCAAGTATCTATCAAGGTCAACATTTATTGCTCTCCAGGACATTGATCTTTCCAGTACTTCTGTTTCCAGCTTACCATGTCAACACTACTGATCTGTAATTAAAGTGAATGTTTTCTTCTAATACTGTACCTTTTTCCCAACTTCTTTCTGCTTCTTACATGGGAAGGAAGGGCATGCTCAGTAATCCCTAATTTAGTGGGAGACATTTTTATCCACTATTTTTCACTCATAAATGGGATTTTCCTCAACATTTATAATGATAATAGTTTTTTGCTCCAAAGATGGTGGTGCGTGGCATCTTGGTCTGAGACTATCAAACTTGATGCACTGAAACATTCCAATATTTTTTTTCATATCATTTGACATTTGATTAAGTGGGGACTTCAATTTAGTGGTAAAGAACAAATTGGAATGGGTTCACTAAATGAACATTATATTGTAGTATCACAAGAAAAATGTCTATGGAATAATCAATAAGGTGTGACGAAGCAGTGATGGAGGTCCAGTGTGAAGTAAGAACAGAGATATCTGACTTATTACTTGTCTGTTACAGTTGGAGGCTTACTTGGGATGGTGCTGCCCAACACTACCCAGACAGCGCTCATGTAAACCTCATGGACAGGAAGCAAAGAAGGGTTTTTATGATTATTCAGAGAGATTATTTTTATCATTTTTTACTTTGTTGTTGAAAGTTTTAGTGTACATAGTCAATCATAATATTTATGTTTGTATTTGTCAAAAAGTTGCTCTTGAGTCTAGTGTGCATTATTAAGAGATGTGAGTTTAACCTAGAGCACAAGGGTGTAAAAGATTTGTAGTCTTGTAATATTATAATGTTGAGAATGATTTAGTATAGCAAGTTCTGTCATTATATGTCCAGTGGTTTCTTGCTATACTCTATCATTTTTATTGTCAAGAATCAGATTTATTATATATGGATATTATTCACAACACTTATGCATTGCTTCAACAACAACCTGACCTGCTCAGAGGAGGATGTGCTGCTACTCGCTCACGCTAACAAGGGATACCAAGTTGTATTTATCCATAACAGATATTTTATTGTGTTTTTGTGTGTGAACACAAGGGATACCAGGCTATATTTTTACCATTACAAGTATTTTATTGTGTTTTGTGTGTATTTTTGGGCAAAATTATTTAGATGACTGAGTGTGTGGTACTCAATATAGGCGAGGGGGTTACAGGTATGGAGGGTGGAGTAGTGAGGTGTGGTTCCTGTGGAATGGAGAGGCAATGGAAGGTAAGTGAATGCAAGTTGTGTGAAGTGTTAGCTAGAAATGTAGCTTTAGAGGAGGAGGTTAAGGAAGTCAAAGTTTTGTTGGCACAGACGAGGCAACAGATGCAAGAGGTAAGCCGGGAAGTTAGTGTCAGGTCAAAGACAGGGGAGGATAGTTAGAGGTTTGTGGATAGGGGAGGGAAAGGGAGGCTGAGCCCTCCCTTGTGTGAGGTGGAATTTCCTCCCCTGTGTGAGGTAGAGTGTAGCAACAAGTTTGGCTTGTTAGCTACACAGGAGGAGGAAGAGGTCGTGATAGAAGTAGGAGCAGGAGAAGGGGACAGGACACCTAAGGCGAAGATAGTGAGGAGGAAGTTAGATGGGAAGGAGAGGAAGGAAGGTGGGAAGGTGAGGAAGGACAGGGAAAGGTTAGAAGGGTCGCAGGAAGTGTTAGTTCTGGGTGACTCCAGGATTAGATATTAAGATGAGACTTTCTGTGAGGCCGACAGGGAGAGGAGGATGACGCGTTGTCTTCCTGGGGCCGGAATGCAGGACGTGGTAGAGAGATACAAGAGGGTAGTGGGGGGGACGGGGAAGGAGGGGTTAGTGGTGGTTCACGTCGGAGTGAACGATGTAGGCAGGGTAAGATCAGAGGAGCTAGTGGATAGATATAGGGAGCTTCTGAGGGAAATAAAAGAGAGTGGTAGGTGTATAGTGTCAGGGGTGCTCCTTAGACAGGGGGTTAGAGACTGGTGGCTCTCACATGCCCTTGGCCTCAATGAGAGGTTGATGAGGATGTGTGGGGAGGATGTGAGGTACTAGGACCGTTGTTGTTCATAATCTATATAAATGACTTAGAAACAGGAATAAACAATGATATCAGTAAATTTGCCGATGACACAAAGATAGGAAGACCGGTAAAGAATTTAGATGATGCTAGGATGCTGCAGGATGACTTAAATAGGCTGTACGAGTGGTCAGAGAAATGGCAGATGCAGTTTAATGTTAACAAGTGTAGCATTATGAGCTTAGGTAAAGGTAATAGGCCTGTAGACTACATATTAAATGACAATACCTTAGGAAGGTCATATAGTGTGAGGGACTTAGGAGTCAAATAAGCAGTGACTTGCGCCCCAGGGAACAGTGTATTATAGCTAGAAATAGGGCCAACAAGATACTGGGATTTATTAGTAGGTGTGTGACAAATAGGAGTTCTGAGATCATTCTGAGGTTGTATTTAGCGCTAGTAAGACCCCACCTAGATTATGCAGCTCAGTTTTGGTCCCCTTATTATAGGAAGGATATAGGCTCCGTGGAGGCAGTCCAGAGAAGAATGACCAAGATGATTCAGGGGCTGAGAAATTTACTCTACAAAGATAGGTTAAAACGTCTTAATCTCCACTCCCTAGAGAGAAGGAGGGCAAGAAGGGATATGATTGAGGTTTTCAAATGGGTAAAAGGAATTAATAAGGGAAACATTGATCAGGTTTTAGAATTTAGTAGTCAGGATAGGACACGTGGAAATGGGTACAAGCTAGAAAAACTTAGATTCAGGACAGACATACGTAGTAAGTGCTGAGTCAATAGGTAGCTTTAAAAGACGGTTGGATCAGAGTATGGATAGGGATGACAGGTGGGATGGCTAAATATTGGATTATTCCAAGGGACAAGGAGCTGCCTCGTGTAGGTCATTAACTGGCCTCTTGCAGTCTCCTCATTTCTTATGTTCTTATGTTCATCATACACTCAGGTAACACGCAACATCTCCCCACTCCTGCCTACTTATTCAGTTTAGGTTTGAGGACCAGCTGAGATCTATATAAACTTTAATTTTTTCTTGACTTCATAATCTGAAGGTACAAGCCACACAGTGTGGGTGTCTTGCAATAAGAAAATAGGTGATCTTTTATCACCTCAACTTCTTTAATTCAACTTATTTCTATTATTATTTGGTCTGTGTATTCTCACTGGTGCTCATTTCTTATTTCAATGTTTATATACAGTCTGCGCACTAGTCACAGGGCTTTCTTGTTACACATGATATACCAACCAGCATTCCATATTCCATATATCCTATTTAGTCTGTATCACATCATTCTTCACTTATCTACATTTCTTGTTTAATATTTTGTTACAATATATTATATTTACTCACATGCCTTATTGAGTGTCTTGACATTCCATAATATTCACTTATAGATTCACTTATTCATTTACTTACCATATTTTATGGTGTATAACATGCTCTGGTATATATCGCACACCATAAGCTTTAAAACAACAATTTTTGGGAAAAAAATATTCAGTGTTTAAAATGCTCGGTAAATATTTAGAAAACACCAGCGGAAGAAATTACTTTTTGCACTTACATCTATTGATGCAGTTTTATATTCTCTATTCACTAGTAACAATTAGATTTTGGTGAAATTTTAATTTTCTTTATTTGCATTGGGTAAGGTTGGATGCAAGCAATGACGTGCCTCACCCTCATGACCGGCCAAAACACACTGGGCCGGTGCGCTCAGTACCACACTTGAATGGCATCTCAAGTGGTATGTACAGTTAAGGGAGCCGTGGCACTCTTTACTCCTGGACGGTACAACCGAATTAGTTTTACACACAGGGAAAAGCTATCAATTATTTTCCCTTCTCATTAACTATTATTCTATGTAGTATCACTTCCTTCCATTCTATAATACTATAGTTATTCATGAATAACGTGCACATTTTCAATTAAGTTCAAATTGTTATACTGTTGAAAAGAACTTATCAATATGTTTCCTCTTTGGTTCATGTAAATAGTGGTCATCTTTAACCGTTTCTAGAGTTTACTTTTTTGGTATCCCTTATATGATAAGGAAAATGAATTTTTACTGCTCTCTATTTATATATCTAACTTAAAATAAAATTTTTGAAGAAACAATTTAAACACAGAAAATGTACTCAAACATTTTTTTATTCCGACTCAACAACATTTTTGTCTTATTAATAGCTCTTAAGCAAAAAAAAATGGTGAAAAAAGCTTGAAAAGTGGTTAGGATATAATCCTTTGAAACTAAGAAAAACAAACTTTTCAATACAGCCATTTTTAAATAACCAGTACACGTGTGCCTGCGTGTGATGAGTTTAAAATGCCCCAGCACTGTATGAGGCTTTGTCCTCCACCTCCCTCCGCTTTCTCACCTTCTGCCGCTGCTTCTCTCGCCTCTTGTCTCGTTCTTTTAGGTTGGCCATTGTTATTTTGCTCATACCAAATTTCAGTTCATCACACAAATGTCCCTTCAAATATCCCGCATTGTAGTCCAGCACTGCCTACGCTACAGCAAAGTTCAATATATGTTTATTCGCAGATTCGATAGATTAGGAGGGTACAAGGCAAAAAAACTCCCAAGAACTGGGAGCAAGTATGAGGCAGAGTAGCGACACCCGTGCTCAGATAAGTTTGGACAGGTGTCGGGCACTGGTGTATTCACTGTATTTTCCCTTTGACTGTTGTTCATATTTGCTTTGAAATTGCCAGAAGTATCCAGGAGAATAATTAGTTTCACAAACCACAACTTTTTGCAATAATTTTGTTATTATATAGCAGTACAAAAATATTTTTACGTGACATAGGTTTCTGTGAGTCGCAATATTTTTATTTATTTGCAGTTATAACATCGCTAATAGACGAGCTATAGCAGTAAAACCTCATGGGTATATTGCCACCACCACATCCATATCTTTAAACTTTTCAGCTGATTTTCGACCATGTGTCAGATGTATACGTTCATTTGAGGTCCGGGACTCCCTTAAGCAAGACTGATGATGTACAGTTTCCCAAAATTTCTGATAAGAGACACTTAAACCACAGGGCCAGGTCGGCGGAAAAGCTAGATAATAAGTCATGGGCAATCCTCAACCATCTTCATTTTAATTTTTTTATGCTGGTTATTTGTTCACTTTGTATTCTATGGCAACATATTATAAGCACAGCTATGGACTATGAAGGATCACAAACAATAAAATAGGTATGTTAATAGGCGCTATTGGACAAGACAAAAAACTAATCAAAATTTGTACCTTCAGCATATACCGAGCAGGGGTAACTTTCTGGCATTTTTTGAGTAAAAAATGTGCACATTATACATCACAAAATATGGTATATGGGTATAGAGGTGAACAATCATAATGTTATAATTTTCATCACCATTCCCCTTAACCTGTGACACTATTTCTTTTTTAAGTATGCCCAACTCCGTCCATGCTAAGCATCCAGTGCTCCGTTACAGCATCTAATTGGATATAATGATGATATATATTTTACTACAACAGAAGGCTGGCCAAGGGCTGTTAGAATTTAGATAAAGGTACTTGTAACTTGTAGTCGTGTTTGATTAGTTATATGTATTATTAGTAAATTTTACTTTAGTAATCAAAAGGTGGGTTATATAGATCCTTTTCCCGTAGATTTTGTTCTGTAGTCCTAGCCAGGCCAGCCTCACTTTTATATATATACACTTACAGGGAATGTAGGTTTGAGTACATGAACCAAGGAAATATACAGGAACTAGCTAGTGCAGGCCTCCGGGCCTTTTGTAGCTTCCTTATATTCTTATGTTCTTATGTTGATTGTTAACATTAAGGAAGTATACTACATCGCCAGGGTCTGTAGAATCAAGAGACATAATTTAGACAACATTCATGTGGAATTGAAAGCATAATATCCCCTTTCTAGATAATAGAATTAGCAAACATTTTCATAAATACCTTTTTTTAAGAGATGAATATTGTAATGGTTATGTTATTAAAGAATTAAGCAAGCTTACAAAGATATAGGCAATGAATCATTAGACAGTAACTATCATTATATAAAGCAGGTTCAGTTTTCAAATTAAATACTTAGGTGTGCAAATACTTTACACTCATTTAAGGTGACCTCATAGCTACCCTATCTGTGGGCAGCACCAGCTTCTGAGTGCCTAGTTTGGATGGCACCAAGTGAACCATTAAACTGCAACATGTACGTACTACTTTCATGTACACATTGAAACACACATACATAACATACTGCTAATGTGTTAACTTCATCTTTGGCACTGCATTGAAATACTGCTTCCTTTCAAAGGACAAAATATGTAATTGTTTTTGTTGCCATTACTTGTTTCATTGCTATCTATCTGTGTATACTGATGGTGCCAATTCTTTCAGCAGCTGCCTCCAAGTAGGCATTATAGTAGAAAAGGCATTTCATACATTTCCTTATATATAGTACTTGTTTGTTGTAGTGCTAATCTACTTAGAATTGATATGCATACCATTTGAAGTATTATGGTATGCAACTGTATTTTTATTGATTTAAACAGTTGTTGAGTGACAATTAATTGAGATGTCTAAAGTTTTAATTCTTAGCTAGGTGAAGACTATTTGGGTAGGTCTCCTAGCAGAAAATTGGTTGAATTGAGGAAATATATGACCCAACAGTCCAGCAGAAACAAAACCCCATGTAATCCTGTCTTTTTTTCCTTTTTTTTTCTGTGTGTGTATGTGTATGTAATATGTATATGTGTATATACCTTTTAATTGTAATATGCAAAGTTTGAGCTGAACTCATGTGTGTGTGTGTGTGTGTTTTCACTGTACAGTCTGCTGCTGGTCTCTCTCGAGACAGCCGGCCGTCCCCCTATGGAAAGAGCTCAGAGCTCATACTGACCAATCTTTGGGTTGGACCGAGACCACTCGCACACAACTCACCGGGACAACAAGGTCACAACTCCTCGATTTACATCCCGTACCTACTCACTGCTAGGTGAACAGGGCTACACGTGAAAGGAGACACACCCAAATAATCTCCGTCCGCCCAGGGGATCGAACCCTGGCCCCCTCGGTTGTAGGCCGAGTGCGCTAACCACTACTGTGCGTGTGTATTTACCTAGTTGCCTAGTTGTATATTACAGGGTTCGAGTGGGGCTCATAGTGCCCTGTCTCCATATCTAAATTTATCCAACCTTTCCTAGAATATATGTACATTATCTGCTGTAACGATCTCTTCACTCAAGCCATTCCACACATCCACGGTTCTATGTGGGAAACTAAACTTCTTAATGTTCCTTAGACATTGACTCTTTCCGATCTTCTTGGAATGCCTCCTCGTCCGTCTATTTCCATCCTCCTTCAGCATCACCAAATCATATCTGTCAATTTTTTCCATGTGATTTACTATTTTATACATCGTTATTAAATCTCCTCTCTCTCTTCTTTCTTGCAAAGTCAGCAGTCCCATTTCCTTTAGTCTTTCTTCATAGGTAAGGTCTTTCATCTCTGGCACCATCTTTGTAGCTGTCCTCTGAATTCTCTCTAACTTTCTAATATCCTTCTTCATGTGTGGAGACCACACAACCGCTGCATACTCAAGTCTGGGTCTTATCATAGTGGTTATGATTTTCTTCATCATGCTCATATCCATGTAACTGAATGCCAGCCTTATATTCGTTAGTGTCCTATATGTTGAGGCAAATATCCCACTTATATGTTTATCAAATGATAGGTTGTCCTGAATAATTACTCCCAGGTCTTTCTCTTCTCTGCTCTTCATTATAATTTCTTCCCCCATTTTATAGTCCCATGTCGGTCTTCTGTAACTTTTACCCATTTCCATTACATGACATTTCTTTACATTAAACTCTAATTTCCACTTTTGGCTCCACTCCCAGATCTTATCAATATCTCTTTGCAGCTCCAAACAGTCATCATTGCTCCTTATAATTCTTAACAGTTTCGCGTCATCTGCAAACAGATTTATGTAACTGCTTAGACCTTCTTGTACATCGTTTATATAAATTTGGAACATGATCGGTGCCAATACTGACCCCTGTGGCACCCCACTCGTTACTTTACTCCAACTTGACGAGGTGTCTCTGATCACAGTCCTCATTTCTCGGTCATTTAAATAGTCACTCATCCATTTCAAAATTGTTCCACTTAGTCCTCCTATGTTCTTCAATTTCCACAAGAGTCTCTTATGAGGCACTTTATCAAAAGCCTTTTCGATATCTAAATACACTGCATCCACCCATCCATCTCTTCCTTGTACTTCATCAATTACTCTCGTGTAAAAACTTAGTAAATTTGTTACACATGATCTTCCTCTTCTAAATCCGAATTGGCTGTCATCTATAACTTCATTTGCTTCCAGATATTCCACCCATTTTTCCTTGATTACAACTTCACATAACTTTCCCACAACACTGGTCAATGACACCGGTCTATAATTCAATGGCTTAGTCTTCTTTCCTCCCTTGTATATCAGCACTATATTTGCTTTTTTCCACTCTTTTGGTACTTTTCCTTCCTTTAAGGAGCTGTTAATCACATCCCATATCGGCTCCACTAGTTGCTCTCTACACTCCCGCAGTGTCCATCCTGACACTCCATCCGGCCCCATTGCTTTCCTGACATCCCTTTTCTTCAAAAGTTTGCCTATTTTCTGTTTATGTACCACGACTTCTCGCAGCCCCTCCCGCTGCACTTCATTATCCGGTTCCGTAAACTCTCCTTCTAAATTAAAAACCGTTCTGAAGCTCTCATTCATAAGTTCGCTCATTTCTTCTGGTGTTTCAATTATTCTTTCCTCTTTAATTAACGTATGTGTGTGTGTGTGTGTGTGTGTGTGTATGTGTATGTGTATGTGTGTGGGTGTGGGTGTGTGTGTGGGTGTGTGTAGTTGTGTGTGTGTGTGTGTGTGTGTGTGTGTCCTTTAGTCCATTCTAGATATCTATACTTCTATTGGGAAAACTATGTTTTTGTATCGTTCAAGCAAATTCCTTTTTTGCAATTTTTTCTTGTATCCCCTTAAATTTCTAGCCTCTCCTTTTCTTCTTAATATTAAATCTTTTCTGTCTGTTTCCTCCAAGTTGTTCATCAATTGATATATTATAATTAAATCTCTTCTTTCTTTTAGTGTTGTTAGATGCATTTCTTTTAATCTTTCCTCATATGGTAGGTCTTCCAATTCTGGCACCATCTTAGTTGCTATTCTCTGTATTCTTTCTAATTTCAACACATGCTTTTTCTTGTGCGGGGACCATATTACTTCTGCATATTCCAGTTTCGGTCTTATCGTTGTAGTTATAATTTTTCTCATTATATCTTTATCTAGGAAATGAAAAGCCATCTGTATATTCCTTAGCATCATGAGAGTGTCACCAAATATTCTATCTATATGTTTCTCTGGTGATAAGTTATCCTGTATTACCACTCCCAAATCTTTCTTTTCATTTGCTATTGATATAATATTTTCCCCTAACTTATATGTCCATGAGGGTCTCATTGCACTCTTTCTCATTTCCAATACATGGCATTTTTTTGCATTAAGTTTAATTTCCCATATTTTGCTCCATTGATATATCTTGTTTATATAATTATGTTGGTCCTCGCAATCCTTGTGGTTTCTTATTTTAACAATTTAACAGTTTTTGTACAGAGAGTTGGGTCTATAAGAGGTGTGCACGAAGGTACAGAAGAAGAGAAAATGAGAAAAATTTAAATATTGAGAGGAGAGAGAAAGTTGTCGGGCAGTTCAACTTGCTGTTTTTACTACATGGTGGAAAGATAAGGGGTGAAGTACAATTAGCAGTACATATGTTGGTACAATTGGTGGAAACCGGAGCTCCCCGGGTGAAAACCACCTGAACTGCTGACTTACTTCTTACTTACTTAATTCTTACTTGATGGAGTCTTGAGGTAGCCCCTCACAGCCATAGTGATCCACCGCTGCTCCTGTGACCAGTGTCTCTTTTCTGTAGGTATATCTGGTCCGGTGTGGTGTTGGATACCGCTCCACACAGAGAGGTATATCCTGGTACTGGCAGCTTGTCAGGAACACTCTTCAGGAACTTGTCCAGCTGGTTCTTAAAATGTTCTGTGTCACAGTTGGTGGTGTTCCTGACTTGTGGTGGTAGGGAGTTGAAGAGTTGAGGACCTTTGTAAGTCAGGCTGGCAGCCAAGAGGGTCCTCACTCTCCCTGAAGGTTGGCCTGGGAGTGTCCTTTGACACCACATTCTCCCCACTCTAGGACTTAGTTTAGCCACTATTTTTGAGCCAGGGGGGAGAGGGGGTTTGGCACAAGTCCCTCAAGGATCTTCCTGGTGTAAATTATCCTGTACCTCTCCCTCCTCCTCTGCTGTGAGTAAAGCCCCAGCTTTTGGAGTCGGTCCCAGTAGTTTAGTCCTTTGGCCTCCCAGATATGTGCGGTGAAGGATCGCTGGACTGCCTCCACGGCCTGGACGTTTTCAGCTTTGTGTGGTGACCAAAGTTGGCTGCAGTAATCCAGCACTGGTTGCACAAGGTCTTTCCACAGTGTAAGCAAGCAGGACGTCACTTGTGTGGAAAGTTCTTAGGATCCATCCCGCTAAACTTCTTGCCTTTTTGGCTGTTTGGTGAATGTGGTCCACGTTGGAAGGTGAGGTGGAAGGTGCCGTCGTCACTCGGGTGGATGCCCAGACACTTGACATGGGAGGACGATTGCATTGGGTTGGTGGTGGTGTGAAGGGAGGTGTGTTGTATGATGTTCTTCTCTTTTCCACACCTAAGCAACTCAAACTTTTCATTGTTGAAAGACATGTTGTTGTTCCTGTTCTTGTTGTAGCTGATCAACATCCCCAACCAAAGATACAGTCTTGCTAATATTTGTGTCGTCAGCAAACGATGATATCACTAAGTGTCTCACTCCTTTGTCAATGTCCCCTATGAGTATAATGAAAAGAAGGGGCCCTAATACTGATCCCTGGGATACACCACTCACAACTTTACTTGGCAGTGAGTGTTTTCCATTTGCCACAACTATCTGTGATTGGTCTGTGAGAAAGCTGTGAATCCAAGCTCCCATCTTGCCTGTGATTCCTAAATTTCGCAGTTTGTGAAGCAAGACATCATGATCCACCTTATCAAAGGTCTTTGTGAAGTCAAGAAACACGGTATTAACATTGTTGCCCCGGGCAAGTTCATGCAATAAGTTGTCATATTGCTGTAGGAGTTGAGAGAGACAGGATCTACCTCTTGGAAAGCCATGCTGTCCTTGGTTCATTAATTTGTGTTTCTCTAAGGTGTATATTCTGTCTCTGAAAATTTTTTCAAATATCTTTATTGCATGTGAGGTGAGTGCCAGTGGTCTGTAGTTCTTGGCAAGTCCTCTCTCTCCACCCTTGAATATTGGTGTTATGTTGGCCTGTTTTGTGCTTGCTGGGACAATTCCTGTGTCAATGGAATGCTTCCAGAGCAGGTAGAGTGGACGAGTCAGGCTCTCCTTACAGTTAATGAAGAGTTTTGTTGGGATGTTGTCTGGACCGGCTGAGGAGTTTGGTCTTAGTTCAGTTATTGCTGTCTTAATGTCGTCTTCAGTGAAGTCTATGTCTTGCAGGGTTGGTTGCTCAACTACTGTGCTGCCTGCTTCACTGAAGAAAATTTGTGGTTCAGTGACAATTTTGCTTTGGTTGGGAATGCTGAAGGCAGATTCATACTGTTTTACTAGGATGTAGCACATTTTTTCTGGGTCTTTCTGGGTCATCTTCTATCTTCCCGTCTGCGGATACGAGGGGTCCTATAGGTGTGGGTGTCGTAGCAAACTTTCTAGCATAGCTAAAGAAGAGTTTGGGATTTATCTTGATTGCTAAAACTGCCAGAGCTTCTTCTCTTCACCTTTGTGCTTCGTGAGAGCTTTTAAGTTTGACTTCTATTTCTTCAATGTGTGTTGATATGGCATTTTGGGAACATGAATGTGGCATAATTTTAAGTTTCTTAGTTTTGCTCTTCCTCATTAGGATTTTCTTGTCTCTTGGTATGGTGTTCTTACCACCTTTTCTCTTATGTACTTTTGGAGGGACGTCGGAGTAGTAACTAACAAAGTAGTTAGTATCTATATTTGTCCAGTTTTTCTTTCAGTTGATGTACATTATTTGCCATTATCATCTTCCTTCAGTCCATTCCTATTATCTATACTTCTTTGGGGAAAATTGTATGTGTGTGTGTGTGTATGAACACTTGTAATGAAAGACCACAAATGGTCTGCACAATACTGCAAGAAAGGAAAAGAGTTAAGTATATGTAGAACAGTCTATGTGGAATGTGTTTTTTTCACAGATATTGGAATCTTCTTATAATGTAGGCAACATTTTTTTTATAAAGTTGTTTTATAAATATTTTAAGAAAAATCCTTTTGTTTTGTTACTGTTTAACATATTTTATCTCATGTGGAGTCTGTAAGAAAGAGAAGTATGAATATGTATATAAAAAGTAGTATATGTATACTTCTCAAGGAAGATTAATGCAAAGAGGGATAGAACAAAACACTGCTTTAGTACCAGATTATAGAAAAGCCAATTACCAGGGCCTCAGACACCACCTCCAGAGTATAGATTGGGAGGGAATAGGAGTAGGCAGAGAGGAGGATCAAAACATTGAGGTAGAATTGCATTATAATAGCATAGTTAGGGAAATTCATACAGGGCAGGAACAGTATATACCTAAGAGGAGGATTAGGTCAAATAGAAATTATCCAAAATGGATGAATAGCAGCATTAGAAGGGAAATTGGATTAAAAAGGGGACTCTATAAAAGAATTAAAAGGGGAGAAGTGCAGATAGTAGGGCAGTATAATGACCTAGTTAGGAAACTTAAAAGATATTAGGACCGCAAAGAGGAATTATGAGGTTAGGATAGCTAGAGATGCCCAGAAGGATCCAAAGGGATTCTATCAGCTGTACAAGGCTAAAACAAAGGAAAGAATAGGACTTCTTAAAGGAATGGATGGCAGCTTGATAGAAAATGGTGAGGAAATTAGTAAGGAATTAAATAAATACTTCTTGTCCGTATTTTCTCAGGAAGAGTCGGGTAGGGAACTGGAGCCAGTACAGATCTTTAGGAGACAAGTGGTTGATAAATTAAGCGAAATAGTCATAAGTAGGGAAGTAGTTAGCAAGGAAATGATAGACTTTAAAAGATTAAATCTCCAGGGCTGGACGACATTTTTCCGAGGATTCTTAGGGAATGTAGAGAACTCGTTGAACCCATTGCGATGATTTTTAGAAAATCCCTAGACACAGGAGTAGTTCCTAGGTTATGGAGGCAGGCAAATGTAGTTCCTATATTCAAGAAAGGAGATAAGGCAGAAAGTACTAACTACCGCCCAATCAGTTTAACATCAGTGGTAGGCAAGATGCTAGAAGCTATCATAGCAAGGGCAATTAGAAAACATTTAGATGAACACAAGCTAATTAGACATAATCAACATGGTTTTAGCATCCTGCTTGACAAATTTATTATCCTTCTATAGGAAAGTATTTGAAACCATAGATAAGGGGGACGAGTATAATATAGTTTATTTGGACTTCAGTAAAGCCTTTGACAGAGTACCCCATAGGAGACTGTTAAGTAAAGTCAAGGCTCATGGCATAGGTGGGAAGGTACTACAATGGATTAGGGGATGGCTTGCTAGTATGGGAAGAAATCAGAATGGGGTAATGTCACTAGAGGGGTACCACAGGGATCAGTACTAGGACCGTTGTTATTCATAATCTATATAAATGACTTAGAGACAGGAATAAACAGTGATATCAGTAAACTTGCCGATGACACAAAGATAGTAAGACCAGTAAAGAATTTAGATGATGCTAAGATGCTGCAGGATGACTTAAATAGGCTGTAGGAATGGTCAGAGAAATGGCAGATGTGGTTTAATGTTAACAAGTGTAGCATTATGAGCGTAGGTAAAGGTAGACTACACATTAAATGACAATACCTTAGGAAGGTCATATAGTGTGAGGGACTTAGGAGTTCAAATAAGCAGTGACTTGCACCCCAGGGAACAGTGTATTATAGCTAGAAATAGGGCCAACAAGATACTGGGATTTATTAGTAGGTGTGTGACAAATAGAAGTTCTGAGGTCATTCTGAGGTTGTATTTAGCGCTAGTTAGACCCCACCTAGATTATGCAGCTCAATTTTGGTCCCCTTATTATAGGAAGTATATAGGCTCCGTGGAGGCAGTCCAGAGAAGAATGACCAAGATAATTCAGGGGCTGAGAAATTTACCCTACAAAGATAGGTTAAAACGTTTTAATCTCCACTCCCTAGAGAGAAGGAGGGCAAGAGGGGATATGATTGAGGTTTTCAAATGGGTAAAAGGAATTAATAAGGGAAACATTGATCAGGTTTTAGAATTTAGTAGTCAGGATAGGACACGTGGAAATGGGTACAAGCTAAAAAAACTTAGATTCAGGACAGACATAGGTAGATATTGGTTCACTAACAGAGTCGTGAACGATTGGAATAGGCTAGGTAGACACGTAGTAAGTGAAGTCAATAGGTAGCTTTAAAAGACGGTTGGATCAGAGTATGGATTGGGATGATAGGTGGGATGGCTAAATATTGGATTATTCCAAGGGTGGGAGACAAGGAACTGCCTCGTGTAGGTCATTAACTGGCCTCTTGCAGTCTCCTCATTCCTTATGTTCTTATGTATCATTAAAATTTGACAGTTAATAAACTGGATAGTAAGATTGTGAGTGAGGTATAACAATATGAAGCCAGATTAAGATAGCTACAACTAAATACAATTAACGTTACTGAACTGCTAATACTAAATTAATAAATTAACTTCCACCTTTACCTATGCAGCTTGATATTATGAAATGTGATTAATAGTAGAGTTGACAATCACCACCTTGAAATCAATATTCACTATGATGTTGAGTTTGTTCCCTTCTGCTTACCTGATCTTGCCTATATTTTTATGGACTAGTGTGAACTATAGTGTTTGTATGTTCTGTATTTTTATGGTTAGTGTCTCTTTCTAGAAGGTGACATTCCTGTTATTTTTTCCTTAAAGTGTAGAAGTTTGAGTGATGGCAGAAAGTGGCTCCAAACTGTATGTTATTTTCTGTTGCTCAGTCTTTTAGGGCAAGTGTGTCAGTCAAGCTAAGAAGTATGTGGATAATCGGATGTTTGGAATTTGTTTGTATCACATATATGTTGAATTTAAGAAATATAAAATAACTGCACAACAATTTTTTTTTCATTTAATTTGTATAAAGTTATTGAGCATACCTATGAATGTATAGTCTATTTTATATTCTATTCTATTGTCTGATACCTCGTTCCCTTCAGAAACGTGCCCCAAAGTGGATGGCCATTGCAAAAAAACATCCACCTCTCCCTATCTACACACTCCCTTCTTGTTTGTTCAATCACTTTCCCTCCATCAGCAACTTTTTTCATGCATGTACTTATTTACCCTATCTCTGCTATATAGTCAACCTATTAGATTAACATAATGTCATATGACCTCTGATGTCTGGCGCTTGCTCCTTTTTTGCATTAACTACTACTATTTTGCCGTTCTTTGACAAACCCACATCCTCCATTTGATCTAACCATTTCACTGTAACTTAACTGTTCTTTCTTTGCCTGTACTTTACCTTGCCATTATCTCCTTGCACTATCATTTGCCCTTTAGCTTAACATAGCGCCATATGAACTTTGATGTCTGGCGCTTACTTTATTTGCATTAACTCACTCTATTATATCTCCTCTCATCTGTCCCTGTTTGCATCACACTGTTCCCAAATACTTAAACTCATTCACTTCCTCCATTTTCTTTCCTCCTAGAACTACCTTATACCTTCCTACTGCTGCACACTCACCCTATAAGGTGTATTAAAGTCAACAACCTCTACTTCCATTCTTTCAAAGACCATCACCTTACTTTTCCCAGCATTTACCTTCAGCTTTCTTCTCGTACATACACCATAAAATTCATCCACCACTCTCAAGTTCCTCTTCACTCTCTGCGAATATTACAGTGTCATCTGCAAACAAGCATGTCACCACTGCTCACCAGTCTATTAATTTTCAATCTACTCCTACATTTCCATTTTAGCTTTCATTACACTTCCTTGTCTCAACTCAACTCCTATAGTTGAAAAAAAATGTTCACTCAGCTCTCCATCCACCCTCACACACGCACTTGCCTCCCAATAAAATGCCTTAATTCCTCCTAATAACTGCCTTCCAACACCATAAATTTTTAGAATCTACCAGAGCTTCCCGCTCAACTCCATCATATGTTTTCCTCTATCATAATTTTAATTGCAAATATCTGGTCCACACAACCTATTCCTTTCCTAAATCCTCCCTGCTCCTTGCTAACCTTTCAGTTACTTCCATCAGTCTCTTCGTCAAGACTCTCCTATACACTTTTCTTGGCACACTAAGTTAACTTATCCCTCTGTTATTATTACACTCATCTTTACTACCTTTATCTTTATGCAAGGGGGCAGTAATTGCCTTCTTTCACTCACCTGGTAATCTCTGTCTCCAATGAATGTAGTCAGTCCCAAAATTATGTTGAAGGAATAAAGGCTATCAGAAAAAATCAGAAATGAGGCCATTTTTTTGTTTGAAATGTGCAAATAATACAGAAAGAGAGGTGGCAGGGGTGCAGCCACACTCAAATTTGAAGTACACATAGTAAGTTTTGTTCACAATAAGATAGTCTTGTGAATAAACATTTGATCATTTAATGCTGTGAGGCTAACTTGGTCGACAGCTTTAAGTTTATAATGGTGGGTAATAACTGAGGCAATAGTATGTACCTACTTTGTAAACTTTGCGAACCTAGAATTTGTAGATATTATATAAAATACTGAGGTGCAGTGAGGATGGAAAAGTGATAAATGTCAAGAGGAGAAGAAAAATATGATAGAAGGGTTGCATAACTGGCTATGTATCAATCTCTATACCAGGTTGATATCTGACGCTTACTTTATTCCCATTAACTCACTCACTCCCACTAAAGGTTGGGGGCGGGGGGGTGTAGCTGAGACAGGGCGTGCATACACATATGCATATATACACTCCTCTCACTTAGCCCCTAAGACCCTAGAGGAGAAGAGAAGGGCACCCCACCCAACACAACGAGTCAGGTCAGTCACGCAAATGGAAATGGAACCTAGAGCGATATAAATGAAATATAAAGAATACTTGAAGAACTTCAGGAAAGAGCAATAATATCCGTACAACCACGTAGACCATGAGAATGATCAAGACTTTTAATATGATGATAGAAATAAATAAAAAGTTGAAGTGATAGCAGTAAACTTGCGTGACGCATGCAAAATTTCAAGTGACAGAAAGTGTTGGTGTGGTTGGTTTACGTAAAGTATGACTGGTTCGTGATAAAAAAAAATATATATATATATTGAAAGTGACGATGGAATATGTGGAAAGTTGAAAGACTGTGATTGCGTTTTTGTTTTCCAAGTAGTGACAAAAAAGTTAAAACTAGCTTAAAAGAGCTGGCTTAATAGGTTAGACTTGGTGTGTTGTAAGATATAATGATAAAGACCACTGCCAATAATGACTCAATCTACACTCGCTACACACTACTTCACTTCCACAGATGTGGATTGAGTCAATCCACATCTGTGGAAGTGAAGCAGTGTATAGAGAGCCACAGATGAATATTGAAGTACAATAGTTATACGTGTGTTTGTCAACGAAGTAAAAATAAATTTTAAAAAACAGACTTAAGGCACAAAAGAGTACATAAGTAGCTCGAAAACATTAATGATGAAATACTATTGAATGGGTGGGAGGGCCATTTCAATGAAGGATGATTATTAACAGCCCTATCAATACCTACATACAACAGTACCTACACCCTACTTGATGTAACTTGGTTACATTCATAATAACTATGAAGGTTAGTTACACATTTGTTTTGCCAGCAATATTTCAGCAACCACGCAATGACATCAAATAAATGCAAGAAAAAATATTCCTATACCTATAATTTCGTATATCAATATCTCTCTCTCTCTCTCTCTCTCTCTCTCTCTCTCTCTCTCTCTCTCTCTCTCTCTCTCTCTCTCTCTCTCTCTCTCTCTCTCTCTCTCTCTTTAAACTGGTTTTGTTTACTTAGTCCTTGCCCAGCCTCCCTTCCATGTAGAAAAAACTAATTAATACATATACGTATAATTTTGCGAGCCGTCCTCATGCTGTCCTGCCAGACGTACGATGCAAGTTGAAGTCGGCAGCTCGAAGCGTGAGAGAGACTGTCAGTGAGTTGAGTGAGTCTGTGCGTGAGTCTTGGACGCGTCACTATTACAGCAGGTGCCGCCGGTGTTGAGTGTGCTTGCGGCCTCACTCTGCTCAAGGCATTACTGTGCATTACAAGGTAGACTGACTGCAGTTCCTATAGAGTGATCAGAGAGTGTGCGTGGCTGGTGCGTGACCCTGCTTGGCGGCGTGGCGATCATGTTGACCAGGGTGAGTATATATATGGTTTTATGTCATATTATGTGTACCTATGTATAGCCAGTTTTTGGTGGAGGGGTGGGATGGGAGCTACATGGATTGGATACTGCAATATATATATATATATATATATATATATATATATATATATATATATATATATATATATATATACACACACACACACACACATACACAGTTGCTCCCTTGGCTCAGTGGTTAACAACTTCGTCTGTTACCCAGCAAGGCGTGGGTTCGAACCTTGCTTCTCGGTGGATATGGCTAATACTCACACCCCCATCCTCTTGAGCAAGGGGATGGGAGTGTGCTGTGTAAGAGGTCTCAGCCTTACCCATAGATCCGTCTCTATGAGCTCTGAGCTCTTTCGGGGAGGGTAATGGCGACGATCACGAGTCCAGCACGTGATCCTGCAGACCATGGTAAATACACACACACACACACACACACACACACACACACACACACACACACACACACACACACACATGACTTGGTCAGGCAAACGTTCCTCTTTGGTGATTGTGGTGTATGTCATTTTTCTCTACCATCCCAAGTCATTAAATTGTGGCGTGGTGGAGACATACTACAGTACTACTACTACTACTACTACTACTACTACTACGTTTACTACGTCTACTGGGTATTCGTATTATTGCATAAGAAACAGCACACATAACTTTTGACTCTACAATTGCAATTATTTTCTTGCTATTTACTTAATGATTACATTGCTAGCATATAGTATTTCTTTCATGTTGCAAGAATGGCACCTATTTCTATTCATGTTGCATTACTTTTTGAACGTTTGATAATAATGATATTGGTCTATCTATATCTATATACTTGTCTTATATCTCAATTAAAAAGTGATAGCCAAGACAAGGCATTTAGGGTTCAGGGAGAGTATACTCTACCTTCCCCTTCTATGACCTTTCTTTTCGTAGGGGAGAATACAGAGGAGGGGCTTCCCAATCCCCTGGCTCAGTCCCTTTTTGTCGCCTTTTACGATCCGCAGGAAATACGGTAATAGTATTAATGCAGGCCCCACCACAAGAGTATGATAATGGTAATGATAATAATAATGAAGCTTAGAAAACCTCACCATAACCCTTAGAAAGTCTGCTAATGCCTCACTTTCCATTATCATTGAATAAGTATGATACTATAGATACTGTAGATACTATAGACTTTGGCCGAAGAGAGAGAACAAGTCTTGCGAAGCCCCGCTGGTACTGTACACTAAATGACATCCCAGCAAACAAAGATCACGACTTTTTTTTCACTCATACACTCTGATTAGTCGAAAGGTGAGAGTGCGGAAAGCTCGAAGATATGAAGGAATAAGTTCAGATACCGAGCCAGCGACGATGACTACTGGGACGCGGTGGTGAGATTGACTCATTCCGGATTACTCATTCTGGATTACTCATTCTGATTTTGGTTAACCTTGCCATGCCACAGCGCAAAGTAGATAGAGAGAAGGGAAGAATGGCTCTGTCTGTAGATACACGATTCAAACGAAAAACTGTGCTCATCTAAGAAAGTTAAGTTGCATCAAGAGGAGAGAGAGACATTGTGTTAGTGTAGTTGCTGTTACGACAATCAGTGTTTGTCTAGGCAATGTTTCAGTACTCTCTCTCTCTCTCTCTCTCTCTCTCTCTCTCTCTCTCTCTCTCTCTCTCTCTCTCTCTCTCTCTCTCTCTCTCTCTCTCTCTCGTTTTTCTTTTTCCTGATCGGTTGTTGATTGTGATCATTCTCCTCGATTTCTTCCTTAAATAGCTGTTTATTTGTATATTGTTCTATTTTTTCCTTGTCGTCGTCCTCGTCTACCTCCTCCTTTTTGTTCCAGCCTCTGTTCATGTTTCATCATCATCTCACCATCAACATCATCATCATCATCAACATCACTTTCTTCATCATTTCCTCCTCCTCTTCTCCCTCTTCCTCCTTAATTTTGTAACCTACACCGTTACATCACCAAGAACAACAACGATCAATCAACCCACCGGTAAACACACACACACACACACACACACACACACACACCATCACTGTCCCGCCACTCACTCATACACCAGCTAGTCAAGTACATAATAACAACCGCTCAATGTAGATATAAATTCATACCGTCCCATTACCACTTCATAGAGCCGGATCTATGGGTAAAGCTGAGACTTCTCTGACATCTAACGGTAAACCCTAGATGTCAGTGAAAAATCCTTAACGACCTGAGCAGGGTTCGAATCCACACCTTGCCGGGTGACACGAACGGACGTTAACCACTGAACCACGGGAGGTGTGTGTGTGTGTGTGTGTGTGTGTGTGTGTGTGTGTGTGTGTGTGTGTGTGTGTGTGTGTGTGTGTCATTTACGAAGGGAAAAAAAAGACATGTATTCAACGAAATCAATGTTATTTTTGAGAAAAAAAGAGAAATATATATATATATATATATATATATATATATATATATATATATATATATAGTATATGTATATAGTATATGTATATATGTATATATTTTTTTTTCTTTACATTAGGATTTGTAATTGATAATATTATGGGAAGTTTTTTTTTTTATCTATCAATTATTGTATTTTTTCCTTGAGGAAGTGGCGGTGTTTACAATTTTCTTCACAACGAACAACAGCATACATCAACTAGAGTGTGAACGGCTTTGGTTTGTGGACGAGGCGGGGTGGGGCGGTGGGGGTGGTAGCAGCAGGAACCGTTGAAAGCATGGATCACGTAGGAGATGAAGGTGTGACTGCAGAGGTGTGAGGCTGTGAGGTGCGTGTGGATAAATGTGGTTGTGAATGGGTGCCGGTGGGTGGGATGTGGGTGGGGGTGGGTCTGGATATGACGGGCCGGTGTGTGGAGAGGGCGTGAGTTTTGTGAATGTGGGTGGGTGGGTGGGTGTGGGTGCTGGAAGTGAGGTAAGGTGAGGCTGTGATTGCTGTGGGCGGGCATGGGTAGAGGTGAAGGTATAATAGTGTTGTTTGCATGGGAGATGATGGGGTTCTTGATGGCGGGAAGGGCGGGGTGGCTACAATTGTATGGGCGGGGAGAGGCGTGGCCAAGCGGCAGGTGTTATGGCGGAAGTTTGGTGGGTGTGGGAGGAGGGTGTGTGTGCACCAGTGGGCAGCTGCAAGCCACACACACCCGCACACACACACACACACACACACACACACACACACACACACACACACACACACACACACACACACACACACACACACACCTCTCTCTCTCTCTCTCTCTCTCTCTCTCTCTCTCTCTCTCTCTCTCTCTCTCTCTCTCTCTCTCTCTCTCTCTCTCAAGTTTTCAGGTGTGATTCTTGGTCAGTAGGAATGATTAGAAACATTTAATGAAATCGCAATGAGGACTTAATCGAAAATTTTATTTATTCTTTTATTTCTATTTATATATATTTTCCTTATGTTTTCTTTGTCTTTATCTATCTGTCTATCTATCTATATATACGTTTATCCATATATCTATCTACTTTTTTATTTTCTATTTATGTATCAATTTGTTACTTAATCTTCCTTTCTTTTTCATGTATCTATCTATCTTTTTTTTTACCATGTATTCTCTTCATGTGTAAACAGCGTGCACAAGTGACAGAGACCAACGATGACCTCCAGGCACTGCTCTGTGTGTGTGTGTGTGTGTGTGTGTGTGTGTGTGTGTGTGTGTGTGTGTGTGTGTGTGTGTGTGTATGTGTGTAACTAGAGACGATATCTTTTTAGTACCTCCTAAAACATCGCCAGTCGTCATAAAGCTCAGAAAACGTGCCCCGGCCAGGCTCTACTCTTCCCCCAGTATAAATTAACCTGACCGAGGTGAGGGGAAAGGGGGAAAGGCAAAGGGGAAGTTGTTTAGAGGCATGAGAGAAGGAGAATCGCAGTTAGGGAAGGAGGGGAAAGGTGTAGGTGGATAGAAGAGCGAGTGTAAATAGGAGGGGAAGGAAGGGGGAGTGAGGGAAGGGGTATTAAAGTCGAGGGTACTTGATGAAGGAAGGGGAACAAGGGAAAACATAGGTAGAGGAAGGAAGTGGAGTGTAGGTGAGGAAAACAGAAGGTGGAGGGTGGATGAGAGAAAGAAGAGTGGTTGGTGGTTTGGGAGGATTAGGTGTATATGAGAGAGAGAGAGAGAGAGAGAGAGAGAGAGAGAGAGAGAGAGAGAGAGAGAGAGAGAGAGAGAGAGAGAGAGAGAGAGAGAGACATATGGGAGGCTAGTACCGGAAGCTAAACAATTCATCTTAACAGCTTTCTCTATCAAACATTAACTACTTGCTCCTCCTCCTCCTCCTCCTCCTCCTCCTCCGCTTCTCTTCCGGTCAGTTTCGGCTGGAAGGAAGGAGGGGTGGGAAGGAGGCTTCTACTGTTCAATCCGTTCTTTAATAATATTAATTTGTGTAGTTTAGTAAAATCAAACAGCTAAATAAGGTCCTATGGGTCTGTTGTTTGTTTGTATTTCCTTTATAGTCCTCTTCCTCCTCTTTCCTAAACACCACCACCACTACAACCACTACCACCACCACCACCACCACCACCACCACCACCACTACTATTGATAATTCTTCCTTCATCTTTTATTTTTTTCCTCATCACCGCAAGGGTCAGGCAGTGAGCTCTTCCATCCTGCTCTTGACCCTCGCCGGCAAGGTCACCCTGCAGACTCGGGGTGACCCGAGGTGACCCAAGACACGAAGGATTGCGTGCTGGGGGATCACGCAAACTAACCCACCACCCCTCTCCTCCTCCTCCTCCTCCTCCTCCTCCTCCTCCTTTAAGGTCACTCTCTCCTTTCCTTCCTGTCATTCGTCCCCTGCATCTCCTTCCTCACTTTTCTACTTCCATTTCCTCCATTCCTCCTTCCTTACACTCCCTTCACTACATCAACTAATAGGAAGGTTATCGATGACGTCAACACTTTGTGATGTGCTTGAACGATCCCTAGAGTTTGACGGTAAACGAAAATCGTGTTCCTATTCACCAAATCTTTCGGTTACAGTCGTTTATCCTTTGTGCTAGTCAATGAGGGAAGTAAAGGTAATCTTGGGCTTGAGAACGCGTCAGCTGAATCACCAGTACTTATCTAGCCCGAGAAAGTAAATCAAGAGCGAAAGGCGAGATCGGGACGTGTACTCTTGCGAAGACGTCATCAAGGACCTCAGTGCACACCGACTTGATAATATTCTTTGAACTTATAGATTAGTCACTTTTAATTGGATTTACTTTTGATAATGTTTTCTCTAGGTTAAGGACAGGCCACCTAATTTGAGTTTTTATGTGATTCCCACCCATCCTTCCTTCCTTCCTTTCTCCCTTCCTTCCTTCTTTCCTTCCTTTCACCCCCCTTCCTCTCTGCACACCTGCCTCTTCCGCCTCGCCCTCCCTTCCTCTCCCCTTTCCTGCTTCACCCTTCTCTTCCCCTCTTCCCCCACCTCCCTTCTTCCTTTCATGACTCACTCACTCACTCATTTCATCCCGAACCCCCCACTGACATCTGCGCGCCACACACACACACACACACACACACACACACACACGCACGCACACGCACACATACACACACACACACACACACACACACACACACACACACACACTCATGTAAAGAAGAAACAAAGTTTTCCACTCCTCACATTTAGGGTTAAGCAATTTTAAAATGTATATTTTCAGCTTATGGCTGCTTTTTCTAATAAACCGTCTATTATTATTATTATTACACACACACACACACACACACACACACACACACACACACACACACACACACACACACACACACACACACACACACACACACACACACACAGTCACACACCTTTGTCTTCAATGGCCTTTCTTACCTGTACATACGTCTTCTGTTCAGTTTTTTGTTTTCTTGTTGTTAAATGCAGGAGTTCATTTATTATTTTTTGGAAAAATTGCATGTTTCTGTGTTTTTTCAGTTTTTTCCGGAAATATGTATGTTTTTGCTTTTTTAGTGGGGGGGATGGGGGAGAAGGGTGCGTGTTTTTGCTTCTTAGTATCTTTTTTGGAAAATTGCATGTTTCTATTCGTGTGGGTTTTTTTTTCGGAAAATTGCATGTTTTTTGCTTTTGATATTTTACATTTTTTTTTTTATTGTATTTTTTTCCTTTCATATTTTTTGTTTTTATGATCGTTGCATGTTTTTGTTTTTTTGAGAAAGTCGTATGTTTGTGTTTTTGTTTTAAGTATTTTTTTTTTTTGGAAACATAATATTTTGCTTTTGTTTTGTGTAGCTTTTTTCGGAAAGTTGCATTTTTTTTTCTTTTGTGATGTTAGTGAGTTAGTTATTGAGTGAGTTAGTTAGTTTGTGAGTCAGTTAGTCAGAGATTCGAGAAGAAAACAAACAACGCTACAAAGTTAATTAAAGAGGTTGATAAGAAAAAAATACATGACGGTAACCAATATTTAGTTGACACCATAATTACCTGTGTGTTAATATATGTGTGTGTGTGTGTGTGTGTGTGTGTGTGTGTGTGTGTGTGTGTGTGTATAACTTGTGTTCATTTTCTTTTTTTCTTGATTGAAGTGGCCATCGCGGTGGTGAGATTACGTGTGATTAGCAGATGATGATGATTATGTTAATTACATAGCTATTAGCAAGGGACTGGGGTGAGCTGGCGTGCTTCCTGTCCGTCTGTCTGTCTCTGTGTGTATGTTTATGCCTTGTAATGTTTTGATAACCAAGCACAGTGAAGTAATTTAGGTTTGGTTAAGTGTGGTTATGTTAAGTTAGGTTAGGTTTGGTTCTGTACAGGTTAGGTTAGGTTGGGTTCGGTTTTGTTAGATTAGGTTAGTGTTTAGTGTAGTGTTGTGAGGTTAGGTTATGTTAGGTTAAGTCAGGTTAGGTTTGGTTAGGTTGAATTAGGTTAGTTTCGGTTATGGTTAAACGTTTAGGGTAGTGTTGTGAGGTTAGAATGAAAACAGTATCATTTCTTGATCGTGAAGTGGATGCAGAGCGGCAGGTCAGCAAGGTCTTTGAAGGTGATGGTGGTGGTGGCGGGTCAGCACGTTCCCCAATCAGCAGGGCCTTGATGGTGGTGGTGGTGGTGGTGGTGGTGGTCAGCACGTCTCCCAATCAGCAGGGTCTTGAGGGTGGTGGTGGTGGTGGTGGTCAACGCGGGGGGGGGTTGTCAGGCTACGTAACACACACATCACATGAACCTGGCGCCCTCCGCTGCCCAGGTGACGGTGGGCGGGGGGGAAGGGGGGGGGGAAGGGGAGGTCGATGCAGGGGTCACTGACTGCCTCTCTCCCTCTATCCCTCCCTTCGTCAACCCTCCCTTTCCTCCACTAGCGTCAATTACCCTCCCTCCCCTTTCCCCATGGGTCAGTCCTTTTCCCTCCCTCCCTCCCTCCCTCCCTCCTTTGAGCCTCTAAGGGCCTCGCACGGACCACAGTGGCCGAGTGGGCTCTAACACGCCACCGGAAACGACCTTCTATAAAATGTATGACCTCAGCCTCTTAGGAAACCACCCAATGACATTTTTTTCCCTGCTCAACTTTTTTCTTATATGATATTCAATCCCTTATATTTTACCATGGATACATCGTTCATTTCACGTATGTATCAGTTGATTGATCACGTCATTGGAATGGAATCAATTGTGTCTCCTCGTTGGTTCGTGTTGTCGTTATAGCGTTGTAGTGAGTCTTGGCGTGAATATAATCATAATGGGAGGAGGCGGGTTTATATTAATGGGTTATAGGTGTGCGCTTTGTTTTATAGGTTTCTTCTTCGTGTTGAGAGAGAGAGAGAGAGAGAGAGAGAGAGA